>BDRX01000020.1:450350-526989 GCA_003203535.1 Raphidocelis subcapitata
TGCCCGCTGCCGATCCGGCCCGTGGCGCGCGACCGCCCCTTCCGCCCGGCGGCGCCTCGCCCGCCGCCGAAGCCGCTGCCGCCTCTCACCCCCCGGCGCGCCCGCAGGCCACCTGACCGCGCTGGCCGCCGCCGCCGGCAAGGGGCGGGAGGTCGAGCTCTGGTCCTTCAGGCTGGACTCGGGGCACCACCAGTTCCACTTTGGCTTCGAGGACGCGGCGTCCGCGAGGGTGGGGGGCGCTTGCTTGCTTTTTGGGGGCGCTGCGGCGGGTGTGGTTGTGGGGGAAGCCTTGAACGCAGTTCAGCCTCGAATCCAGGCAGTGCCGCGCCTCGGTTTCAGGCCTACTGGCCGTTGCGAGTTGCCCCAACTGTGAGCCCCAAACCAAACAACGGCGCCCCCCCTTTCCATTACTCAGGACTTCCACGACGCCCTGACCAAGCAGCTGGCGCGCCTCAAGGCCGCCGCCGACGCCGCCGCCGCCGCCGCCAATGGCGGCGGCGGCGCGGCGGCGGGCGGCACGAGCGGCGGCGGCGGCGGCGGCGATTTGATGACTGTCGAATCTGTGCCGATGATCGCCGCCGGCGGGCGCCAAGTGCGCGCGGTGGGCTGCTTTTTGGGGGGGATGGTAGGGGGTTTGTTGACCGCGTTTCGGGCCGTTTTTTGGGCAACAACCGCTGAAGATGAAGTTTCCGAACCGAACAGCAGCAGCAGCACGAGCTCGCAATTTCCAGCGGCGGCCGGCGGCCGAACCGACTCCTGCTGCTGCGCGCTTGCTGCCCCACCCCCGAGTTGCTGCACGGCGCGCCGTGGCACAGCGGCCGGTGCCTGCATGCGCCCACAAAATGAGCGTGCCGGTTGCGCACTCAGCACCGGCACCGAGCGCCGGTCTGTTCGGCCGCCAACCAACCACAGTCCAGCAACGCGCGGGGATCATCCGGCCCGAACGGCGACCCCGGCTGCTTGATACGGTAGCAACCCCTGCTGCCATTTCAGGCCAGCTCGCTCGGTCCAGAGCTCCTCTGCCGCGAGGTTGAGTGGGCCGCGCGCAGGGGGGTGGGGGTGGGTTGGCGCAGACGCCGATTCAAGCCGGCCACCACCGCCGGACGGCCCCAGCCCTTCGCGGCCGATGTCAACCAGCATCATTTGACAGTTCGCGCCGCAAACATCGGCCTAGGGATCCCGCGCTGCTGTCGTAGCGCAGGTCCAGACCCGGTGCTCTCTCAGGTGACATCGACCCTGGCTGCGTTTTTTGAGGAGCACGGCCCCGCGCACCCAGGCCAATTGAACGAGGGAACAGAGGTCACTGTTAAAACGGCGCCACCTTGCTTTCTCCAGCCCGTGGAGCCCGGCACACCAGCACCTGGGGCTGCCTCGCGCCAACAGCCATGGCGCGGCGTGCCGCCCGCCCCCAGCGGGCAGCGGCATGTCTTTGGGTGCTGGCACTCGTCGGGCCCCTAGGTGGGTGGGTTTGGGCCGCCGTGCGGCGTGATCCCGCCACCTCGGTGGCCGCCCAGCAGCCCCGCGGCCCGCGAGGCCGCGTGGACGCGGGGAAGGAGCCAGGGGGGGACACGAGACCGTTCCAGCCGCGGGGTCACCGGTGGTCTGGCCTCTGCGGGGCCTGCGCGACGCGCCGGCAGCACCGGGCGCTGGCCGCTGACCCGCCGCGCACGCGCCTGCAACCCCTCCGCCCGCCCGCAGCCGCCGCCCAAGACGGCGCCGCCATCAAGCTTTGGGGCCAGTGCGGCGGCAGGAACGGCCCCGGCGGCAGCGACGCCGAGGGCGCGACCTGCGAGCCCGGTTCCAAGTGCGTGCGCAGTGACCAGTGGTACTGGCAGTGCCAGCAGGACTGGTCCAGCATCACCTACAACAGCGCAGACGGCCAGTCGGCCCAGCCGCCCGCGCCCTCGACGGTGAGCGTGGCGTCGCTGCCGCCGTCGTCGCCGCCGTCGCCGCCGCCGTCGCCGCCGTCGCCCGCGTCGGCGCCGGCGCCGTTGACCAAGTTCCACCTCAGGCCCAACACGCGCAACTTTGAGCCGTGCACGCCCCTGGACTGCCTCAACGGCGAGCTCGCCGTGAAGCTGCGCGACCCTCAGGACCGCGTCGTGCTCGTGCCCGCCGTCAAGCTCGACAACGGCCTCATCGTGCCGCGCCGCGCGGTGGTCTTCCCCACCGTGCTGCCGCCCGAGTCTATCGCCTGCCCGGCCCCCAAGCCGCTGGTCCACCTGAAGCTCAACACCGGCCCCCTCTACGGCGACCTCATCTGCTCAAACGGCAGCCTGGCGGTCAGGACCAGCAGCGGCGAGGTCATCGCGGCCGTGCGCGTTGACGAGCAGACCGTCGTCGACCGCCGCAGCGTGGTCTGGCCCCCTGTGCTGCCCGCCAACGTCACCGAGTGCCCCGTCGGCGCGATGATGGGCGCGAAGACGCCCACGCCCGCGCCGCTGTCCGGGGACGAGATCGAGCAGGTGCCCGGCGCGCCGATCATCGAGCAGAGGACCACCGACTTCCTCCCCCCAGAGGACGCCGACTCGGCCGTGCCGGCCTCCGCCGTCCCGGCGGGCGTCGTCGCCGCCGCCGCCGTGTCGTCGCCGTCGCCGTCGCCGTCGCCGTCACCCTCCCCGTCGCCGTCGCCGTCGCCCTCCCCCTCCCCGTCGCCCTCCCCGTCGCCCTCCCCCTCCCCGTCGCCCTCCCCGTCGCCGTCGCCGTCGCCGTTCCCCGGCGCCGCCGGCCCCGATGAGACCGTCGACGAGACCGACACGGAGACCGATGGCGCCGGCGACACCGACACCCAAACCGTCGTCGTCACCGTGCCCGTTGACGAGACGCCCGGCGAGGGGCCCCCCGGTGTGGCGTCGCCCACGCTGCTGCCCATGGCCAACTCCACCATGGGCCTGCCCGGCGGCCTCAACACCTCCGGCCTCAGCAATGCCACCCTCGAGGCGATTCGGGCCCGCGCGATCGCTCGCGCGCAGTCCATGCGCGCCAACGCCACCGGCACCGTGCCCGGCGCCTTTCCCCCCGGCACCGTGCCCGGCGCTTTCCCCCCCGGCCCCCCCGGCACGCTCCCCGGCGCTCTCCCCGGCACCGTGCCCGGCGCTTTCCCCGGCGCTGTGCCCGGCACCGTCCCCGGTGCCGTGCCCGGCGCCCTCCCTGGAACCACCCTGCCCGGCGCGCCCGGCGCGCCCGGTGCCGAGGAGGAGGCCACCACAGACGAGGGGACCGACGCTGCGGAGCCCGATGCCGCTGGCCCGGCCCCTGGCCCTGCGGCTATGGTTGCCGCCGCCAGGGCCGCCGCCGCCAAGGCCGCCGCTGCTTCGAGGGCCGCCGCTGCGAAGACCGCCGCATCGAAAGCCGCGACCACACGCGGAGGGGCTGCCGCCGACGACGAGGCTGCCGCTGACGACGAGGCTGCCGCCGGGGCCGATGAGGCCGCTGCCGCTGATGATGAGGAGGCCGCCGGTGCCCCCACAACCGCCGCCGCCAAGGCCGCCGCCGCCAAAGCCAAGGCTGCCGCCGCCAGCAAGGCCAGGGCTGCCGCCGCCGCCAAGGCCCGCGCTGCTGCCGCCGCCAAGGCCAAGGCTGCCGCCGCCAAGAAGGCTGGTGGTGCCGCTGGCGACGACGCGGCCGCTGCTGGTGATAACGAGGCGGCTGCCGCTGATGACCAAGCTGCCGCCGCAGATGAGGCGGCTGCTGCTGGTGAGGACGCGGGTGCCGCTCCCGGTGCGGCCACCACGCCCGCCGCCCAGGCCGCTGCCGCCGCCAGGGCTGCCGCCGCCAGGGCTGCCGCCGCCAGGGCTGCTGCTGCAAAGGCCGCCGCCCCCAAGCCGGGCGCGCCCGGTACCCCTGCTGCTGCGGCCAAGCCCGGCGCCGCCGGTGCGGACGCCGCGGATGGTGCAGACAAGGAGGGTGACTACGGAGACTATCAGGAAGAGGACAACGCGGCGGGACCGGGCGCGCCTGGCGCGGCCGCCACGCCCGGCGCGGCCGCCACGCCCGGCGCGGCCGCCACGCCCGGCGCGGCCGCCACGCCCGACGCCGCCACGCCCGGCGCGGCCGCCGCGCCGGATGCCGCCACGCCCGACGCGGCCGCCGCGCCCGGCGCCCCAGCCGCGCCCGACGCCGCCGCGGCCCCCGGCCGGCGCCGCCGTTCGAGCCTGCGCCGCCTCCGTTCCCTCTTCTGAGCCCCGGGCAGCGGCCGCCGCCGCTCTCGCTACACGGGGGTCAGGCTGCGCGCGGCGTGCGCAGGGCGAGCCGCGGCGGGGAGGCCCTGTGGCTCCCTGCCGCGCCCCGCGCGCGCCGCCGCGCGCCCGCGGCTTTGCCGCAACTTTTCACCGTCACCACACACACATTCGGCACTGGTTGGAACCCCAATTCTGGGAGCATGGTCGGCCTGATGGACCGTGGCCTGCCGCACATCGTCCGTGCTTATAACCGCCCACCCGCCCACCCCAAGCGCACCCATCGTGCATGGCATGGGATGAATTTGTGACGCGCTCGCATGCATGCAGCCCTCTGCATGATCGAGCATCGCCCCCTCACTTAGCATGATTTCCCTGGTGTAAATCTTGTGATGCAGGAGAGCTTGCGGTACTCCATCGCGGGGTCAAAACGGGTAACGAGCAGTCAGCGTCAGCCGCAGTGGTGCCCAGGTGGCGGCACGCCACTGCCCAGCTGGACTCTCCTGCGCAGCAGCAATGCCTGTAGCTTGACTGGGTGCGATTGGCTCCGCTTTGAAGGCTCCGATCGCTGTCTACGCGATCTACCGCGCCCAGGCTTCTCGATCTGCGGCGCAAAACCCGTTCCTGGCTAGCCATGCGCGCCACATTATCATTGTGCGTTCTGATGCCCCTCTTTTGCGCGGCAGCGGCGCTGGATGCAGGCCTCGGGCATGCTGCAGCGGCCCGCTTCGGGGCGCCCCCCGCAGCACTGCGCGCCGCGGCCCCGTGGAACAGCGCTGCCGTCCGCCTCACCCGAGAGCTCGACGGCGCCGGCTTCCACCGCACCCTGTCCCTGCGCGTGGACGCTGCCGGCGCTGTGCCGGCGGCTGCGGCGGCGGCGGCCGGGCCGGCAGCGTGCCGCCTCGTCCTGCTGCAGCCGCTGCCCAGCGGGCTGTTTGCAGACCCATACCAGCTGGAGGACCTGCGCCGCACGTCGCCCGCCGCGCCGCGCTTTGAGCTCCTGGGGCCGCTCGACCTCGAGCTGTGAGTGCGCCCGCCATGCGCACGCGCGCGGCCCGGCATGCAGCGAGGCTCGCACGCTGCGGAGCCCGCCTTCGCCGCCCACCCCGCTTGCTGCTGTGTGCCTCCCCCCCTCGCTCCCCGCAGGCCTGCGCCGGCGTGCCAACCTACTTTGTTGGCGGTTGACCTCGGCCCGCCACAGCAGCAGCACGGAAGCGCGGGCGCCGCGGCTGCAGCGGCCGGCTGGGAGGCGGAGGTGCCGCTGCATGCAAAATACGCCCAGCCCGTCTCGGCGGGCCTAGGCGGCTGGCGCTGGGCGCTGTCCGGTGAGGCGGTGGGCGCTTCAGTTTTCTGGGGGCTGGGCCCATGCGGCCAGTTCGCATGTCAGCTGAGCCTCTTGTTGGGAGTTTCGCACGCCATTGAGTCTCATTCCCAAACTCGACTGCCCCGCAAACAAACCCTGCATCCACCCACCAAACCCCCCCGCAACAGGCAGTGCTGACATTGTCGTGCCAGCGCCCTGGCTGCTATTCCACTGCCCGGGTGGCGTCGGCGGGCTAGAGGCTGTGGCCAGCACCAGGCCGGCCGCGCGAGGGAGCAGCGGCAGCCCAGCGGTGGAGGCGAGCAACGGCGAGCGTGAGGAGGGGGACCAGCTGCAGGAGGCGACAAATGATCAGGGGCAGCAGCAGGATTTGCAGGAGCAGCAGCAGGAGCAGGGGCCAGAGCGAGGGCATCAGGAGCAGGGGCAGCAGCGGGATTGGCTGGCGCTCCAGCCGCCATCAAACGTGCCGCAGCTGCTGTGGCGCGTGCCCGTGGGCAACCTCGACCACGCGGCTGCTGTGGCAGTGGCAACCACCGCCGTCTCGCTGGCCTGCGCCGGCGCAATCGTGTGGGCTGCCCTGGGCTCCATGCGCGCTGGCAGCAAGGGCGGCAAGGCCCTGTAACTGACACCAGCCCCATTTTTACCCTTTGCTTACCCTTTGCTTCCGTTTTTATCGGTCGATATGATCAGGGGCAAGCTGGTGCAAAGCCGGGGCCGGCCCGCTCCGCGCCTTCGCTGCTGCCGTCTGCCGCGCGCCAGTGCACGTCGAGCCTCGGCCGCCGCTGCCGCAGCCCAGCCGCTGCCTCGGCAAACTCTGCTTCGTCGGCACCGGGGTTGGCGCCCACCTGTTGGGGGGTGGAGTTTAGGTTGTGTGTCTGGTGAAACGCATCACGTTGGGGCATGGGCATGCGGGCATGGCAGCAGCATGGCACTTGAAATCCACCAAAAAGCCAGTCTGGCGCACCTCCACAAGCCGCAGCGGCCCCTCCTCTGGGCCTGCCTCGACAGCCTTAAGCAGCCGCAGCATCGGAGCCAGCCCGAGGCGGCAGCCGGACAGGTTCAAATCCTGCAGCGCAACAAAGGGTGCGCCGCTGCCGTCGCCGCCCGCAACCCCATCCCCACTGCTGCCGCTGCCGCTGCCACTGCTGCTGCTGCCGCCGCGCGCCGCCAGCGCGGCAATGAAAGCGTCTACCGCTCCGTCCGAAAGGCAGGCGCCAAACAGGGAGAGCGCCGCCAGCCCTGGGATGCGCGTGAGCGCCGCCGCGGCGGCAGCATCCAGGTCGCACCCCGAAAGGTCCAGATCGAGGCCGCTGGTGCCTGCTGGTTCTGGCGACGACGCCACCCCTGCCGATGCCTCTGCTGCCGCCGCAACTGGAGTCGCCTCGGAGCGAGCCGCCAGCGCCTGTGCCAGGCCCACCGCAGCGCTGCTGTCGATGGCGTTGCCCGGGCCAAGCACCAGGCGGCGCAGCCCCGGCGCTGCGCCGCCGGCGAGCGCCGCAGACAGTGCGGCCACTCCTTCGGGGCCGGCGCGGCACTCTGCCAGGTCGAGGTCGCGCAGCCGCGCCGCAGCCGGCAGCGCCGCTGCCAGGGCTGCCACACCTGGCACGCACACAGGAAGAGGGGGGAGGAGAAGCTCAGCTTAGGTGATGGGGGTTTTCCCCAAAGCAGGCAGGCAGTCAGGCAGGCAGGCAATCGCGCAGCGCCTCACCTGCGGGCCCGAGGCGCGCGCCGTGCAGGTCCAGCGCCTCCAGCGCCTCGGCGCGCCGCAGCAGCTGTGCCAGGGCCGCGCCGCCGCTGCCGCCGCCGTCGCCCCCGAGGTCGTTGCCGGCCAGCGACAGCCGCGCCAGCGCCCCGACCGCCGGTGCACCCGCAAGCGCGGCGACCGCGGCTGCGCCGAGGCCGCAGCCGGAGAGGTCCAGCCGCCGCAGCGCGCGCCACGGCACGCACAGCGCTGCGACGCCGTCCGCGCCGAGCGCGTTGCGCGCGAGGCTGAGCTCCTCGAGCGCGGGGTGCGCCTCGAGGCACGCCGCCAGCGCGCGGGCCCCCGCGGCTGTGAGCCCCTTTTGCTCGCAGTCCAGGTGGGCGAGCGCCGTGTTGGCCGCCAGGCCCCGCGCCAGCGCCGCCATGCCCTCGTCGCCGAGGCTGCTGTCGCCGATGCAGATGCGCCGCAGGCCGCGGTTGGCGGCGAGCGCCTCCCCCAGCCGCGCCGCCGATGCGGGCGTGAGCGGGTGGCACGCCGCCGACAGCTCGCGCAGCGCCGTGTTTGCCGCCAGCGCGGCGCTCAGGCCGGCGACGTCCTGCGGTGGTCGCGTGGTGCGGTGCGCAGAGCGTGACAAGACCCGGGGGCGCGCGGTCGGGCGGCGCGGGGGGAGACCGAGGCGGCCGCGACGGCCCTGCTGCGTGCTGCCATGGCGGCGCCGCCGCCGCCCACGGCCCATCGCGGCTGCTGCTTGCAGCACACACCGGCGGCGGCGGCGGCGGCGGCGGCGGCGGCCGCCGCCGGCGCGTCCGCGCGCGCGCGCACCTCGTCGTCCAGCCGCCGGAAGCGCAGGATGGTCAGCGACGTCAGCCCCGCGTCGTTCCGACTCAGCCGCGCGTTGATGTCGTCCAGGCCGCGCGCCGCGCCGCGGCCCCACGCCATCTCCACGGCCTGGCCAAAGTCCCGGTCCCGGCGCTTGGGCGCGCCTCTGATCGGAGCGTGCCGGCGCACCAGGTAAGGCGCTTCAATCACAACAAAAAATAAACCCCTGCGGGCAGGACTGGGCGCGCCTTTGGTTGTGGGTCGCTGTCACAGAGTCGTCTGCCCCGCTCCCCGCTCCAGTTCCGGCCTTCTTCCCCGCGTGGGCCCACAACCAATCCGATTCGCTCGATCGAAAGTTTTTTGCAAGCTCGGCAAGGCGCGAGCTCGCTCTGGAGCAGCTGAGAGCAGCAGTGCAGCAGCACGCCCCGCCCTGTAGGCCCTGCCGCGCGGGCCTTCGCGTACCATACATGGCGGCACAGCTGCGGCAAAACGCTGCTCCCTTGCTGGGCCCCGCGGCTGCCAAGAACGAGGTGGGTTGGGGCTCGCGGCGTTTCTGCTGCGTCCCGCGCTGCCAGAGCCCTGCTGACGCCTGTATCTTGCCTGACGCAGGCCGGGTCCCCCAAGAGAGCGGCGGTGCCGGCCACGGGAGGTGAGGCGCGCGGGAAAGGGGTGGGGAGACCGGGCTGCTGCTCTCTGTGCTTTGTGTGCCTGCTGCCCCCGGCCGTGCGTCAGCCCACGCCCTCCCGGTCGCCCCCGCGGCGCTGCAACAGGTGGAGACGCCATCTCTGCGGCCGGTGGCGCGCTCAGCGTGAGTGGATCGCGCGGGGCGAGGGGGCAGGGGTCCTGCGAGCTTTGGCCAGCAGTCTCGGTCGGCACCGCGGCCTTGTGCCCGCGCTGACCGCGCGAATCCCGCGCTCTGCCTGCGCAGGCTGGCATGAGCGGCGTATCTGCAGCGGCGGCGGCCCCGGAGGTCCTGCCTCCGCAGGTGGGACGCGCGCCGATCGGCGCGGCGCTCCCCGCCGCCGCTGCTGCCGCTCCCGCTGCCGCTGCCGCTGCTGCCGCGGCACGGCAGCCCCCACCCTTTGGGCGTGCTGCGCTGCGCCAGACTGGCGTGCCCTGCCCTGCCCTGCGCTGTGCCAAACCTCACGCTGTGCCGCGCCCCCGCCGCCTCCCCTCCCCAGCAGGGCATGAAGGAGCTCACCCTTGAGCAGCGGGAGCAGCAGCGGCAGCAGCAGCGGCAGCCGCCGCCGGAGCAGCAGGTGCGCTTGGGTGTTTGCGGTCAAGGGTCGGGCCGACTGCAACGGCGGCTGGGAAGCTGGTGGTTTTTGCCTGCACTGCGCCACGGGACTCGCGCGCAGCTGCTGCGGCCGCAGCATGGCTTTTTTGGGGGGGCAGCTGTCACGGTCCGGTCACCGCCATCTCGCTCCTGTGGTCCCGCAGATCTTCGAGGGGCGCGTGGTGGAGAGCGAGGGGCGCTCCGGCAGCAGCAGCCATGTGATCACGGCAGTCGGCGGCTCTGGCAGCAGCCAGCAGACCTTCAACTACGCGACGGAGCGGGTGGTGGGCAACGGCAGCTTTGGCGTGGTCTTCCAAGCCACGTGCCTGGAGACGGCGGAGACGGTGAGCCGCGCGGCGAGGGGCGTTTGACCAAAGGCCCGCAGCCACAGCGGCGAGCCTACAGCGCGGCGCGCGCAGACGGATTGTGGGGCCGCCGACCCAACGGCCAGGACGGCCGCGAGCGTGCCTCTGCCCCGCAGGCCGACCTTTAAAGCCCATGTTTCCCAACCGCCAAACACCAGGTGGCGATCAAGAAGGTGCTGCAGGACAAGCGCTTCAAGAACCGCGAGCTGCAGATCATGAAGGTCGTGGACCACCCCAACATCGTGCGGCTCAAGCAGTGCTTCTACTCCCACACTGAGAAGGACGAGACCTTCCTGCACCTGGTCCTGGAGTACGTGCCCGACACCGTCTACAGGCGCGCTGGGGGGGGGGGCTGCTGAAGGGGGGTGAACAGTGCGCCCAAGCCCGAGAGTCCCCACCGCTGCTGCGGCAGCTCCGTGCTTGGCCGAGGCGGCGCAGGGCCGCGCCCGGCGGGCAAGCAAAAGCCGGCTGCGCAAGGCTGATGCTGACGTTCGCCCCTGCCCCCGTGCCGCCGCCGCCTCCGCCGCCGCCCGCAGGATCAGCAAATCTTACAGCAAGAACAACCAGCGCATGCCCCCCATTTTTGTCAAGCTGTACACCTACCAGATGTGCCGCGCCCTCGGCCACATCCACAAATACGGCATCTGCCACCGCGACATCAAGCCGCAGAACCTGCTGGTCAACACGGAGACGCACCAGCTCAAGCTCTGCGACTTTGGCAGCGCAAAGGTGCGCGCTGAGGGAGGGGGGGTTGCTCGCCTGCGCGGCAGCGCGGTGGAGGCCGCCCCTTGTCTGCGGCAGCAAGGCTGCGGCCGCTTCGCCGGTTTGAGCTGCTTGCCCACCCACTCCCTGCCGCTCATCACTGCACGCCGCCCCAACCCACCGCCCCTCCCTCCCCCCCAAAACCAGGTGCTCATCAAGGGCGAGCCCAACATCAGCTACATCTGCAGCCGCTACTACCGCGCCCCCGAGCTCATCTTTGGCGCCACCGACTACACCAGCGCCATCGACGTGTGGAGCGTGGGCTGCGTGCTGGCGGAGCTGCTGCTGGGCAGCCCCATGTTCCCGGGGGAGAGCGGCGTCGACCAGCTGGTGGAGATCATAAAGGTGGGGCCGGCGGCGGCGGCCAGGGGCTGGGCCGCGCGCCTGCGCCTCTGCCAATCTGGGTCAGCGGGTGGCTCGCGCCTTATCCAGCCAGCTGCAGGCCCTGCATGCGCTCGGCGGCAGCACAAGCGCTCCCCGCCCCCAGCCCCGCCGACCCCACCCCCCACCCCGCCCGATTTGCCCCCGCCTCCCTTCCCAGGTGCTTGGCACGCCGACGCGCGAGGAGATCCACGCGATGAACCCCAACTACACGGAGTTCAAGTTCCCGCAGATCAAGGCCCACCCCTGGAGCAAGGTCTTCTCCAAGCGGCTGCCGGCGGACGCGGTGGACCTGGTGTCGCGGCTGCTGCAGTACGCCCCCAACAAGCGGTACGCCGCGCACGAGGCGATGACGCACCCCTTCTTCGATGAGCTGCGCGACCCCGCCACGCGCCTGCCAAACGGCAAGGCGCTGCCGACGCTGTTCAACTGGCTGCCCGGCGAGCTGGACCACCTGCCCCAGGAGATCGTGGCCAGGCTGCAGCCGCGCTCGGCGTGAGCGCCCCTGCCGGCGGGCCTGCCGCCGGCGGCTGGCGGGATTGCCGCGCAGCAGCTTGGGCGCTTGATGGGGGGGCCGCCTAAGGAATGACGGGGACTGCCCTCACCATCAACCGGACACTCACCCATGACGTGCTGCGGGGCACGCGCACGCGGCATGGCAAGGCACCGCGCGGCGCGCCACAGCGCGCGCGGCGGGGCTGGCGGCGCCAGGCGGCCCCCACCCCAGCCACCATCCCGTGTGTGTGCCCCGCGCCACCCCTTGACCCTTCTTCTCGCAACGGCGCACGCGGTTTGGGGCCGCCGTGCGTGCCTTCCTGCGAAGCGCTTTCTGCTCCTTTCCGCCATTCCAGTATGCTTGCTTCACTGTGTTTCTCACCTCCTCACCTTCCAGGCGCCCGTGTGTGCGCAGCGCCGCCCCGTGTTTTTGTCGTGTTTGGGCGGCACGCTGGCCTCTGGGCTCCTCACGAGTGCTGCTGCGAAGGGGGTCTGCGGGTCTGCGGCTCAGGGCCGCGCCCGCCACCCCCAGCACCCCTCGTATGCTACTGACAGTACGTACAACCACCTTTTGCGCGCGTGCGCGCGCCTTCCTCCCCGCCCGCCGTGCGCCACTCCACATGAGCAAGCAACCCCCTCAACCCGCCCCGGCTTCCTTTGTCCTCTTCAATTTTCCCAACGCGCACGGCGTCCGCACGTGCCCTCCACGACCCGGCGGCTCCCTTGCCGCCCATGTAAACGCTGCATGCGGCGGCTGTGTTGTACGGCGGCGGGACCGTGGCGGGGCGCCGGCGGCTCGCCATTGGAGGCTCGGGGTTGTCGAATCGGTCAAACGTCCCCTGCGTGACCGCGGCTTGGATGCGATGCCGCGGTGCTGTCCCACCGGCCTTCCGCCGGCCTTCCGTGCGAGGAGGCCCGGCCGCCGCGCGTGCGTACGATCACATCACCGCGGTGCCGGTCGGCGCGCGCCGCCGGCACCGCAGGCCGCGGGCCGGTGAAGGCCGGTTTTCCCTCATCAGGCCGGCGCCGCACCATTCCCGTTCATACCTGGGGACCTTTCCCTCTCTTCACACGCGCGCGCGCCCTCAGCGGAGTCTCCAGCGCGCCAGGGGCGCCCCGTGCTCATGGGCTGCGGGCGTCGCAAAAAACAGGCCGAGGCGCCGCTGTTCGACGATGGCCCGACATGTCCCTACAGCATCAAGCCCTCGGAGCTGTTTGCGATGAACGAGGTGCGCGGCGGGCCGCGGGGAGGGCTGCCCGCGTGGGCCGACTGCTTTCGGTGCTGCAGGCCGGCCCCTGACCGCGCCCCGCCGGCCCCACCCCACCGCACCGCCCGCAGAACAAGGACATGGAGAAGCTCAACGCCCTGGGAGGGGTGACGGGCCTGGCAAAGGCGATCGCCAGCCACGAGCACACCGGCCTGGACGCGGACGCCAAGGCCGGGTCCCCCGCCAGCGTGGCCGAGCACTCCCGCGTGTTCGGGGCCAACAAGTACAAGGAGGTGCCCTCCAAGAACTTCTTCGCGCTGTGCTGGGAGAACCTGCAGGACCCCATCATCCTGCTGCTCATCGCCGCTGCGCTGGTGCGCGCGCAGCGCGCGCGTCGGCCGCCGCTGCCGGCCCCCGGACGGCCCCGCAGCCAGCCGGCCGCCGCGGCGGCCGTTCCCGGGGCACAGGCGCCGGCCGCCGCCATGCATGCAGCGCAGCAGGGGGGCCAGGGGGGTACCACGCCGTCCGTGCCGCTCGGCGTCACCCGGGACGCTCCCACGCCTCGACTGTGCCTGGCTGCTCCTGCACGCGCCCGCGCGCGCCCACGCCGCGCCCACCCGCGCACACGCGCCGCCCCCGCCTGCCCGTCCAGGTCTCCACGGTGCTGGGCTCTGCCCTGCCGGAGCAGCGCAAGGAGGGCGAGTGGATTGAGGGCGTGGCGATCTGGGTGGCGGTGCTGATCGTCATCGCAGTGGGTGCGTGGCCGGGGCCGGGGCCGGCAGGCCGCGCGGCTGGCGGGCGGGGTTTCATCATCAGCAGGCTGGGGGAGGTTGGCGGCGGCGGCCTGCGCGGGGCAGTGTGCGTTGCTGTCGGAACCCTTGCGGACCCCACCTGCAGCGCCGCGGGCCGGCGCCAAACCCCCAGCAGCCCTGGCTGCGCCGCCGCCGCGGCCCCACCACCCCCACCACCCCCCTCCACCCCCCCGCCCGGCGCCGCCCCGCAGGTGCCGGCAACGACTACCAAAAGGACCTCCAGTTCCGCAAGCTAAACGCGGTCAAGGACATAATCGAGATCAAGGTGGTGCGCGGCGGCCAGGTCAAGGTGCGCGGCGCGGCGGCGCGGGTCAACGGGGGCGGGGCGGCGCGGCGCGGCACGGCGGGGAGGGCAGCGCGAGCGCGCTGCGCGCATGAAGGATGGGAGGGAGGCATGCAGCGGGGGAGGGCGATGCGGCTCGTTTCTGTCTTGACTGTGCGTAGACGGGCTTGCTGCGCGCACAGCCAGGAGGCAGCTGCTCCCCCGCCTCTGCTGAGCTTCCCGCCCGGAACCCCGCACTCCCCATGTCACCCCCAGATCATCCCCAACACCGACGTGGTGGTGGGTGACGTCATGATCATCGACACGGGCGACAAAATCATCGCAGACGGCGTCATGATCGACGGGCACAGCCTGGTGGGTGGGGTTTGGAGCTGCAAGCTTGTCTGCGCGGGAGCCGGCAAACGCAACCGCAGCCGCACACCCGCGGCCGTCACCGTGGCTGACCGGTCAGCGTGCCAGGTTCGACCCCCCAAAACCGGCGGCCCCGCAAAACCCTCGCCCCGCCGCCCCCCGGCCCCAGGTGGTGGACGAGGCCAGCCTCACCGGCGAGAGCGACCCCATCAAGAAGAGCCCCGAGGAGGACCCCTGGTGCCGCAGCGGCACTCAGGTGTCCGAGGGCAGCGGCCGGCTGCTGGTCGTCGCGGTCGGCCAGCAGAGCGAGTGGGGCAAGACCATGGCGCTCGTGGGGGAGGCGGGCAGCGAGGACACGCCGCTGCAGGAGAAGCTGGCAGACATGGCGGCGGCCATCGGAAAGGTGGGGGGCGGCCCGGCGGGGGCAGCGGCGGCGGGGGGGGCAGCGGGGGCGGGGGCAGCGGCGGCGGGGGCAGCGGCGGCGGGGGGGGCAGTCGCGGCAGCGGCAGCGGTGGGGGCAAGGGTCGGGGCGGCAGCTGCGGCGGCAGCGGCATTGGTGGCGGTGGCGGGCTTCAGACCTGCGTGTTTGCGGGGGGGCCCTGGCTGTTGGCATCCCCGCCGCGCGCGCGCTCGCGCACGGCTGGCTGGCTGGCTGGCAGGCCCGTGAACACCCTTTGGCAACCCCTCCCCCCGCCGCCTCGCAGGTCGGTTTCGGCGTTGCCGTGGCCTCCTTCATCGCGCTCATCATCAAGTGGTTTGTCACGTGGTGCAGGTGGGCGGCGCGGACTGCGCCTGCCTGCACGCGGACTGGGCTTGGTGCAGGGCCCCGCCGCCGCAAACCCTGGCGTGCGCCGCGTCCCTGCCTGCTTTTGCATGCAGCCGCAGCAACCAATTCGAGGAAAGCCCACCGCCGCACCCCCAACCGCCACTCCCCCAACCGCCCCCCAGCCCCAACTGCCGCCCCCAACCGCCCCCGACCCCCTCCCTCACTCCCCCCAGGTCCCCCGAGGGCTGCTCCGCGCTCAAGTACCACCTCAACCAGGGCGGCCTGGTGGAGTTCTTCCTCTACGCGGTGACCATCGTGGTGGTGGCCGTGCCCGAGGGCCTGCCGCTGGCGGTGACCATCGCGCTGGCATACAGCATGAAGAAGATGATGCGGGTGGGGGGGGAGAGCTCTCTATCACCTTTTGGGGGGGCTCTGTCTGTCCTTTTTTTTGGGGGGGCTATCACCCCCGCCGAAACGGCGGCGCGGCGAGTGGCGGGCTGCAGAAGAAAGCTTTAGCAGGCGCAGCCCCGGCCAACGCTGCCCCCCGGGACGCTCTGCCGCTGCGTTGGACGAGCACAGCATCTGCAGCACGCCAAGCCAGCTTCAACCCCTCAACAGCCCCATTGCAAGACCTGGACCGCCCCAAAAACAACGCCCCCCCCAGCCGACAACCACCTCCCACCCAACCACCCACCCGTCGCGAACAACTGAAAACCGCCAACCTCCCAAACCCCCCCCCCACCCCCCACCCCCAGGACAACAACTTCGTGCGCGTGCTGGCGGCGTGCGAGACCATGGGCGGCGCCACCGCCATCTGCTCCGACAAGACCGGCACGCTGACCGAGAACCGCATGACGGTCACTGAGGGCTGGTTCTCGGGGAAGAAGCTGGACCACGCGCCAGACAAGGAGGTGGGGGAGGGGGGGAGGGGGGGTCGGGCGGGCAGGGGCGCGTTGGGCTGGGGGGGTGGGGAGGGAAGGAGGGGGAGGGGGGGGGGGGCGCGTCTTGACGCGGCGCGCGCGTTTCGGGCGTTGGAGGGGGGCGAGGCGGGGGCCTTCGTTCGATCGGCGGTCGCGAGTGAGCCGAGGGTTTTGAGTGCGGTGCGGCCGACACCCGCCGGCCGACACACACAACTCGACACATCATACCTAAAAACCAAACCCCAAAACCCCAAACCCAAACCCAACCCCCCCAGGAGCTGACCCCCGAGCTGCTCCGCGAGCTGACCCTCAACGTCTGCCTCAACAGCAAGGCCTACCTCATAGAAACCGGCGACCTCATCAACTTTGTGGGCAACAGGACAGAGTGCGCGCTGCTCATGCTGGCGCGCAAGTGGGGGGCGGACTACACCGCGGTGAGGCGGCGCGCGCGCGCGCGCGCGCGGCTGCGGGGGCCGCTTTTTGGCGCGGCGGCGCCTGCTTTTCTTGCGCTGAGCTTTCACAACGGGGTTTAGGGTTTGAAGGGGGCAGCCCGCTGTGTGCAAACACACTCACTCCCACGCACAAACACTTGATATTGCGTGCGCAAACCTCCACCCCTCTCAACCCCCAACCCCCCAATTCCCCAAACCCTAAAACCCCCCAAAATCCAAACCCAAAACCCAACCCCCCCCCCAAAGGTGCGTGAGGAGCACGAGCCCCAGGTGCAGGAGGTCTACGGCTTCACGTCGGCACGCAAGATGGCCAGCGTGCTGGTGCGGGGGGGGGGGGGTTTGTGTGCCATGGGGGGGGGTCGGGTGTGTGTGCTCAAGGAAGGGGGTTAGGGGGGGTCTGTGTTTGTGTGTCATGGGTTGGGGGGGTGTCTGGTGCGTGTGCTGGAGGAAGGGGGCTCTGGGGGGAGCTGCCTTTGGGGGGGTCCCTTTCCTTTGGGGGGCCTGGCGCGCGCCGAAAGGGCGAGGGTGCGCCCTGCAGAGGCGGCGCAGCGCCCACCTCGCCGCCCGGCGCGCGAAAGAAACCCCCCATCCGCCCCTCACCCCACTCCAACTCCAGACATGCTAAAACGCACGCCGCCCCCGCACCCCCCCCCCTTCAAAAACGCCAGGTCCGCCAGGGCCAGCGGCTGCGGCTGTACAACAAGGGCGCCGCCGAGTGGGTGCTCCAAAAGTGCGTCTCCATGTACGACGCGGGCGGCGCCGTCGTGCCCATGACCGATGCGGCGAGGGAGGAGCTCCTGGAGGTGTGGTGGGGGGTTGCTGTTTGGCGGGGGCTTGGCTGTTGGGGCGGTGCTGCGGCTGCTTTGGCGGTGGCGTGGCTGTTGGGCGGTGCTGCGGCTGCTTTGGCGGTGGCGTGGCTGTTGGGCTGTTGAGGCGCTGTGTTTGGGGGGCGCCGAGGGCCTTCAAACAGGGTGCAGCGACCGTCCTTGCGGCGGCCCTTTGAACGCCCACAACCCCCAAACCCCCCCCCCCCCAAAAGGTCGTCGTGGGCATGGCCTCCCGCGGGCTGCGCTGCATCTGCCTCACCCACCGCGACTACCCCCTTACGGACCCCAAGCGCCCCGCCGACTTTTTCGAGGACCCTGTCCGCGTGGACGACAGGCTCACGGCGATGGCCATCGTGGGCATCAAGGACCCCGTCAGGTGGGGGGGGGGGCACGCTTTCGGGGGTGTCGCTGGCTGGACGCGCTTTTGGGGGGGAGGGGCGGGCGTGCGGGGCGCTTTCGGGGCGGCGCTGGCTGGCCGTGCCTTTGGCGGGGAGGGGGAGGGCAACCCCCTGGAGGGCGGTGCAAGTGTGCGGGCCGCGGCGGATGGGTGGGGGCGCGGATAGCACCCAACCGCCCCGCCCCAACCGACGGCCCCCCCGCCCCGCGCAGGCGCGAGGTGCCCGACGCCGTGGTGACGTGCCAGAAGGCCGGCATCACGGTCCGCATGGTCACCGGCGACAACATCCACACCGCGCGCCACATCGCGCGCGAGTGCGGGCTGCTGACCGACGACGGCATCGCGCTGGAGGGGCCCGCGTTCAGGGCCATGCCCGAAGAGGAGCTGGTGCCGCTGCTGCCCAAGCTGCAGGCGCGCGCGCGCGTGGCGCGGGGACGGGGGCGCCGGGGGCTGGGGTTTGCTTGCTGCGCCTGGTCTGGGTTCCCTTTTTTGGGGGCCCAGCTGGGTGCTGCGCCTGGTCTGGGTTCCCTCTCGGGGGGGCCCAGCTGGTTGCTGCGCCTGGTCTGGGTTCCCTTTTTTGGGGGCCCAGCTGGTTGTTGCGCCGCAGTGGCTGGAAGCCAGCGCAGCCAGCCAGCTCCTGCCCGCCTCAAAACCTGAATCTCAAACACCCAACCCTACCCCCCAACCCCACCCAATCCCCCCCCAACCCCAGGTGCTGGCGCGCTCCAGCCCCGAGGACAAGCTCACCCTGGTGGCGCTGCTCAAGAAGCAAGGGGAGGTGGTGGCGGTGACGGGGGACGGCACCAACGACGCCCCCGCGCTCAAGGAGAGCGACGTGGGACTGGCAATGGGCATCGCGGGCACTGAGGTGCGCCGGGGGGGGGCGCTTTTTCCTTGGCTTGAGCTTTGACCGGTGGTTTGACCGGTGCAGCTTTTGCTGCTGGATGCGGCCCGTCCACAGCTGCTTTGACCGGTGATTTGACCAGCACGCCCCTGCCCACCACCTTCCCGCTGCCGCCGCAACCCTGCCTTCCACCCCCTTAACCCCCTTCAAAACTCAAGGTTGCTAAGGAGGCCGCTGACATTGTGATTATGGACGACAACTTCAGCTCCATCGTCAAGTGAGTTTGACCTGCGGCGAGCTGCGAATGCTTTCGAAAATTGCAGTGCCCGCCACTCTGCCCTTTCAGTGCCTTGCCGGCGACCTGGCAGGCTGGTTTAGTGCCCCCCGATGGGCCCCGCATGCCCTGCCCCGATGCACCAGAGTCCACGCCACACACGTACGCCCCGACGCATGCGGCGCCTCGCCTCACTATTGACAACCCCCTTAAACTTGACACCTCCCAAATCCCCCCCCCCTCACCCCCCCCCCCCCAGGTCCGTGCTGTGGGGCCGCTCCGTGTTCAACCGCGACGAGCCCCTCATCACCCCCAAGATGTGGAAGCACATCCTGGTCCAGGGCTTCTACCAGCTCTTCTGGCTCTTCTTCTTCATGTACGGCCTGCCCACGCTGCGGTGGGAGCGCTACAAGATCACCTCAGAGTGCGAGCTCATATCGGCGGGGCCGCGCTTCGCCCCCCAGCCCGGCTACTGCCTGGCCCAGATGTCCGCCCCCAAGCCGGACGGCGGCTTCGGCCTCGACGCCGCGTCGGCGCAGTCGTACTGCACGCTGCTGACCCAGTGCGGCCTGCCCTGCGGCGCCGCCGGCGCCTCGCCGGCCTGCGCCGCCGCGCTCGCCGCGGCGGGCGGGCCGGCGCTCGCGCCGGGCGCGCCGTTCCCCTCCGGCGGCGAGAAGGGCGCGCTGTGCGGGCCGGGCGTGGACCGCTGCGAGGCGTATTCGATCTACCGCAAGGTGGAGATGTTTTGGGAGGGCAAGCACGAGAAGCAGCAGGAGGCGGACTTCAAGCGCGCGGACAGCCTGCTGTTCAACTCGTTCATCTGGGCGCAGGTGGGGGGGCGGGGTGTGTGTGGGGGGTGTTTTGGTTTTTTTGGGGGGGTTGGGGGCGAGCCTGGGCTCGAGGGCAGGCCCCCCGCCAGGGTATCCACGGCCGCCGACCGCCGGTGCGTCAAAAGCCCAGCTCCCGCAGCGCCCCTGTGCCCCGGCTCCAAGCCAAGCACCTCTCCCAAAGCCCCGTCCCTTCTCGAACAAACCCTCCCCTCCCCCTCCCCCTTCGAAACACAACAGCCCCTTCCTTCCTCCCAAAACCGCTCCTCCCTCCCGTCAAAAAACCGCCCCTCTCTCCCAAACACAAACAAACCGCCCTCCCCCCCAAACAAAACCGCCCTCCCTCCCCCCCAAAACCGTCCCTCCCCCCAGATCTTCAACGAGATCAACGCGCGCCGCATCAACGACGAGGTCAACATGTTCGCGGACCTCTGGCGCAGCCCCATCTTCCTCGGCGTGCTCGCGGTGACCATCGGCCTGCAGGTGGTCATCATGCAGACCAGGATGGGCATGTTCTTCAAGGTCATCCCGCTCAACGGGACGGAGTGGGGCATCAGCATTGCCATCGGCGCGGGGGCCGTGCTGGTGTCGGTCGCCACGCGCCTCATCGCAAAGATACCCTGCCGCGGCTGCGGGGGCTGCGGCGGCTGCGGCGGCTGCGGCGGCGCGCGCCGGCCGCGGCGGCGGCGCGGCGGCGGCGGCGGCGACGGCGGCGGGACGGAGCTCGCAAAGCCCCGCGGCGGCGCCGCCAACGGCGAGGCGGCGGTGTGACGCGCCGGCGGGGCGCGGCGTGCGGTGCCCAAAGCCGCGGCGTGCGGTCTGCTGCACTGTCAATTCATCCCGAGGGGGGCAATCCTATGCACACGCTCTCCCCCCCCCCTTCCTCCGTCTCTTTCTGTCTTTCCACACGCTGCCCGCTCGTCTGCCGGCGCGCCGCCGCAGCCCCTGTGGCTTGGAGCCTCATTCAGACGGACTTGCTAATTCGATCTTCGATCCGTCACCCGCGGAGCCTCGCTTTGTTTAACCCCCCCTAAAAACGTTGGCGCCGCCCTGCGCGCGCTGGCGTGTGAAAAGGCGGGCCGCCAGCCAGCCCGGCCGGAACGCAACCCCCGGTGTGGTGCCCCCGGAGAGCGAGGGCGCCCCCCCCCCCCCCCCCAAGACACGGAGTCACCTTTTGTAAAGCCTGGGACTAGCGGGCCCTGGCCCCTTTGCAGCCGCGCCGGGGGGTTTACAGCTCGCGCCGCGCCGCGCCGCGCCGCGCGCGCTCAGGGGCTCCGGGGCTCGGCGGCGGCGGCGGCGTCTGCGGCGCCGCGCCGCGCGGCTGCGACCGCGACGCCCGCCGTCGCCGCGAGGATCGCGCCGGCCCCGCCCCACGCCAGCGGCCCCATCTCCTCGCCGTCCAGCCCGCGCGCCAGCAGCGCCGCCCACAGCGGCGTCAGCGCAAACACGACCTGCGCCTGCGGCGCCGAGAGGCGCGCCTGGCCCAGGACCTGCAGGTACGCCGCGAGCGCGCCGGGCGCGACCGAGGACAGCACCAGCACGACCAGCCCCCCGCCGGCGGCCAGCTGCGCCGGCAGCAGCCCCAGCGGCCCCGAGCCGCCGGGCGCGGGCCCGCCCGCGGCCGCGAGCCAGGCGAGGGAGGCGGCGGCGAGGACGGCGGTCTTTGTGGTCGTCAGCGCGCCCGCGTCGTGGCGCGGCGCGTGCACGCTGAGCCGCACCGTGCCCAGCGCGTAGAAAACGCACGACAGCAGCACGTACGCGTCTCCCCGCTGGGGCCCCGCGGCGCGGCGCGCGCCCGCTGCCCGTGCGGCGCCGCTGCCGCTGCCCCCTGCCGCGCCGCCGACGCCGCTGCTGCCGCCGCTGCTGTCCAGGCTGCCGCTGCCTGGGCCTGGTGTTGGGCTTGCCGCGGCCGTCGACGATGCAGCGGCCCCTTCTGCGCCACCGCCGCCGCCGCTTGCGCTGCCGTCAAAGCCGCTGCTGCATGCCTCTGCCAGCGTGCTGCATTCGGCCGCATCGACCAGCGGCGGAGCATCCACGACGGCCAAGGGTCGTGCACTGCTGCTGCTGCTGCTGCTGCTGCTGCTGCTGCCGCCGCTGCTTCTGCTGCTGCTGGGGCCGTCGGCGCTGCTTATGTTCGCGGCCACCTCGACGCCGCGCTGCTGCCCCTGCCCTCCATCCTCAGCCCTGCCGCCGCCACCGCCGCCGCCGCCGCCGCCGGCCATCGAGTCGGCCACGATGAGGCAGCTCCCCACCAGCGCCACCGCGCACGCCGCCCAGTTTGCGGTCGGCACGCGCTCGCCCAGCGCGCGCGCCAGGCACGGCGTCAGCGCGCCCGTGGCCTGCACCAGGAAGGCGGCCTTGGTCGCGCTGGTCAGCTCCAGCCCCATCGTCTGCGCCGCGGTGCCGGCAAAGTTCCAGGTGCCCAGCTCCAGGCCCGCCAGCAGCGTGGACCGCAGCGGCAGCCCCGCCGCGGCGGCGGCGGCGGCGGACGCGGCGCCGTCGCCGCGGCGCCGCCACGCGCGCGCGGCCGCGGCGGCGGCGCTGAGCGTCAGCAGCGTCGTCGCTGAGATGGTCGCGCGGCAGGCGGTGAGCTGCGCCGGGGTCAGCGACGGCGCGGCGGCGAAAAGGTAGCGCAGCGCGGGCGTGTAGCTGCCCCACAGCAGCGTTACGCTGACCAGGGCGGCATAGCCCTGCAGCTGCGCCTCGGGGTCGGGCTCGCCGCTCCCGCTCCCGCTCCCGCTCCCGCTCCCGCTCCCGCTCCCGCTCCCGCTCCCGCTCCCGCCGTTGTCGCTGCTGCTGCTGCTGCTGCTGCTGCTGCTGCTGTTGTTGCTGCTGCTGCTGCTGCTGCTGCTGCTGCTGCTGCTGCTGCTGCTGCTGCTGCCGCTGCTGCTGCTGATGGCCGCACCACCGCTGGCCACTTCGCGGGCCGCGCCGACACGGCCGCACGCGCCGCGCAGGTGCGGCGGCAGCGCACCGCGGCGGCTAGTGGCGCAGGCGCGCGCCGCGGCCGCGGGGCGCGCTCCCGCCGCTTTCAGCATGCGAGATGGTATGCTAACCGCGCGCCTCCTCCGCGCAAACGGCCCGCCAGAACTAGTGGCACCTGCCGCGCTGTGGACCGGTGCGAAGCCGCAGCACCACGATTACACGCGGGAGCGTTGCGAAATCGCGCTATGGGGCGGGGGCGGGGCGGCAATGAGTGCTCGAAACTGATGGTCAACAGGCGATGGGTGGTCCACCTCGCCATTTCCCCACGCGGGTTCTTACTCCGATGGGGTGCTCAAGGGACGAGGTGCGCGCGGTTGCAGCGCGAGCCCCCCTTTTCATCCCTGGCCACGCTGCATCGCGCGGCCCGCCGGCTCGGGCGCACGCCGCCGCTGCCGCCGCTGCGCCGCCACGGGGGCGCAGGCCCGTTGGCGCGCGGCGCGGGAGCGGCGGCGTGCAGGGCCAAGAGGGGCTCGGGGGTCTGCACGCTGACAAAGCAAACGGCTGTAAAGGCATGCATGCGCAACATGCATGCGTGAAGGCGGAGGCAGGGCCAAGGGGGAAACAATGCAGGGTTTCGAGGCAAGTGCGCAGCGGCGGTTTGCTTGTTCGGTACGGGGCGTGCGTGCGCCGTTTGTGGGAGGGTTCTGAAGATGGGGGGGGGGGGGGGGCAGCCAAGACGCGCGTTTTGACCACTTTTGGTGGGGTCCGGCGCGCGTCCAGCAACGGCCGCACGACGCGCGCCAATATGCGCGCGCCCGCGACGGCGGCCCGCCACGAGGCCCGCGCCGGCCCCCCAGTGCCTGCGCTGCTCTAGGGCTGCTGGGTGGAAAGCGCACGCACGCGCTGGGAATGAGTGATCGCAAGCAGGCGCGGAGAAACCGCGCCACAGGGCGGCCCGGAGGCTCCCCGCGTGTGGGCGCCCCAGATGATGCCTGGGGGGTTGCACGGAGGGCGCCGGGGCCGCCCGCAAACCGCCGCCGATGGATGGGAGGCGGGGCGGGCCAAAGGATGGCCCGCGCGCCTCGCGAATGAACAGTCGAAGCAAATGCAGAATATGAACAGGCGGCGGGCGGGGGAAAAATCCCTGGCTCAGGGACGAGGCGAAAAGAGGCGGGGCGGGCCCCTTGCCGGCGCGTGGTGCTGCGACGTGAAGGGGTTGTGGGGGTCGTGGGGGGTCAAACTGCGGCGCGGGTCTCTGCGACCCGAAAGGGGGGAGGGGTAGGCGTCGAGTCGCAGTGCGGCTGGCAAGTGGAGGGTGCTCTGGCCAGAAGAAGGGGCGCGCATGCCAGGCAAAGCGCGCGCCGTAAGAGCCGGCGCAGCCAAGGGCAGAGGCGGTGCAAGTTGGGCCCAGGACGGCAAAGCCACAGCTAAAATCCTTCCTGGTCAGTTCAGGCATGGCACGCTGATACGCAATGGGCACGCTACAATGGTGCGGCGCCCGCTCCCCTGCAGCTGCCGCGACGCCCGATGGGGCGAGCGGGGGAGGCTGGGATTGGGGACACGGGCGGCCGCAGGAGGGCCGGCGCCGGGCCGCGCGGGGGCGCCGCGCTGCGCAAGAGTGGATGCGCGCGCGGGCCCTGCCGCGGCCCGGCGCCGCAAGACAAAGGGTTTGGCCAGGCAAAAGCTCCGAGCGGGGCGGCTGGGCGAATTCGAGGCGCGGCTCCAACGGGGCGCGCCGGCGCGAGGCGGATTGGGGCGGCCGCTCACGCGGCGGCCGCCAAGGCCACCGGCGCGGCGGCCGCCGGCGCCGGGTGCCCGGCCGGCGCGAACGAGACGACGTTGCTCAGCGCCTTCGCGCCGCCGCCGCCGCCCGCCGCCGCCGCCCCCGACGACGGCTGCGGCGCGTAGCCGAGCGCGCGCCGCAGCCAGGGGTGCGCCAGCGCCTCCGCCGCGGTGATGCGCGCCGCGGGGTCGCGCTGCAGCAGCGCCGCCACGAGCGCGCGCGCCTCGGGGCTGATGCCGCGCCACGCGTCGCGGGGGAAGCTGATGTCGTGGGTGCGCACCGCCGCCACGATCGCGTAGGGCGGCAGCGCCGCGAGCTGCTCCGCGGCCAGGTTTGGGAAGTAGGGGGCGCGCCCGGTCAGCAGCTGGTGCAGCATCACGCCGGCGGCCCACATGTCCACCGGCGCGCCGCCGCGGCGCGCGGTGACGAGCTCGGGGGCCATGTAGAGCGGCGAGCCGCAGGCCGAGGTGAGCGGCGCGGGGCGGGAGCAGCCAAAGTCGACGGCGCGGACCTTCAGGGCCTCGCGCGCGCCGCCCGCCGCATCGGGGGAGGCGACCAGGAAGTTGGAGGGCTGCGCGGGTGTGTTTGTTTGTTTGCGGCGGGGAGATTGTCAGGGGCGCGCTGCGCTGTGGGGTGTTGTGCGCTAGGCCCGCTAGCAGACGTGGTCAACAGGGGCCAGGACGCCAGCCAGCCAAGCGGTGCTGTCAACCAGGTTGGGAGGCGGTCAGATGGCAGCACGCGGGCACGCCCTCTCCCGTTCCCCCTCAAAAAACAAGAACCCCGGCCCCCGCCCACCTTGACGTCTGCGTACACCCAGCCGCGGCCGTGGCACTCCAGCAGCACGTCAAACACCCCGCGCATCACCGCCGCGGCGTCGGCCTCCTCCAGCCGCCCGCCGCGCGCCGCGAGCAGGTCGCGCACGGTGCCGCCGGTGAGGAGCTCCCCCAGCAGGAAGGCGCACTCGCGGTCCTCGTAGAGACCCTCCAGGCGGGCCACAAAAGCCGAGCCCTGCATCGCGGCCCACGCCGCGGCCTCGCGCGAGATCGCGTCGAGCTGCTCGCCGGCGTCGGCGGGGCAGGGCTCGTCGTCGGCGGCGGCGGCGCCGGCGGGGCCGGGCGGGCACGCCGTCGCGGCGGGGCTGCCGCCCGCGGGGCTGCCGCCGCGGCGCTTGGGGACGACCTTGACCGCAAACTCGCGCCCCGAGCGGCGGTGGACGGCGCGGTGCACGACGCCGAACGAGCCCCTGCCGACCTCGGCGCCCATCTCAAAACGGCTGGCAAAGGAGGCGGACCAGCCCAGCGACGCGCAGCCCGCGAAGCAGGCGTCGCCCGCGGGGGGCTCGGCGCCGGCGGCGGCGTGGGCGGGCGTCAGCGCGCCGCCCGAGGCGCGGGCGGCCACGGCGCGGCGGGGCCGCGGTCGGGGCCGGGGCGGCAGCGCGAGCACGGGGCGCGGCGCGGCGGCGAGCGGCGGCGGCTGCGCCGCGACCGTCGCAACCGGCCACCGGGTGCGCGGCCGGCCGCAGGCCGGGGCCGCCCCGCGCAGCTGCTGCACCAGCGCCACAGCTCGCATGGAGGGGGCGCTTGGGTACGCGTGGCACAGCCTGTGGTGGCGGGCGAAACGGGCGCCAGCGGTCGGTTTCGTGTGACGCGCGCGAGCGCGCGGTCCCGCTACCCAGCGCATGCAGCGCCGGCTGACCACGGCGCGGCCACGCTGGGTATCAGGCCCTCAATCTAAGGCGACACACGGCTTCGCGGCCGCGGGCGGGGCGGGGCGGGGCGAAGGGGTCGCGTCGCTTTTCCAACAAGCGTGGCCCTCGCGCCACGGGCGGGGGGGAGCGCCTCCGATCGTGCCTCCTGCTCACCTTTGCTCTCCTGAGGCAGACGGCGCGCTCGCCAGAGCCCGGAGCGGCCGGACTGTGCTGTTTCGTTGCGACTCGACTCTCGAAGACTCGACGCTGCGTTTGAAGAATACAAGCGTGATTTTTTCGCCTGCGTTTTTCCTTTAAAGGCGGCCCGAGCAGCGGCCAGCCTTTAGCGAGCCTGTGGCGCCGGAAGCCGGAAGGCCCGGAAACGTCAGGCTTCTTGATCCGCTCAAGCAAGGCCATCGCTGGGGTTTGGCGGGTCAAACCAAGTTGGAATCGACGGCGACGATCTCGGCCTGGATGTCGCGCGGGACCGCGGCCGTGCCGCCGCCCGCCGCCAGTCAACGCCGCCGCCGAGCTGCCCCGCCCCCTTTGCCCCACCGGCCTCCCAGAAGCACTTTTACTAAACCCGCGCACGCCTGCGCATGCGCCCGACACCTGGATAAAACGCAGGCGCAGGCACTACCAAATCGGCCGGTTGCGCCACCCAACCGCAGGCCGCGGCTGCTGCGGCGGCGCGGGGGCCGCCTGCGGCGGCGGCGCCTGCTGCTGCGGGACGGCCGCGCGCAGGCCAAACGGGCGCAGCGGCTGGAGCGGGGCCAGCGCCTCGCCCGGCGCAGCGGGGGCCTGCGGGCCGGCTGGGCAGCCTCCCTCTACGCCCGCCGGCTGGACGGCCCCGAGCCCGCCGTCAACGCGGCCGCCGGGCGCGCCATCCGTCCCCTGCACAGCAGCAGCGCTGATGCTGGGGGCCGCTGGAGGCGGCGGCGGCGGCGGCAGCGGCGCCTCGGCCGTGGGCTGGACGGCTGCACCACCGTCCAGGCCGCCGCCGTCCAGGCCGCCGCCGCAGCTGGCTGCACCCACACCGCCGCCCATTGGAGCCTGCCCTGCCCCCCCGGCTCCACCGCCGCCGCCGCCGCCTCCGCCGCCGCCGGATTCGTCCACCTCATCATCGCCCGACCCCTCCATGAGGTCGTCCAGGTCCAGGTCATCGAGGTCACCAGCCGGCACCCACGCCCCGTTCACCCAGGCGCCGCCGCCCGCCGCCGCCGCGGCGTCCTGCTCCATCGCCACTGGGCCCTCCGCGGCGGGCGCCGCGGCCGCGCGCTCGCTCGGCTGCGGGGCCGCAGGTGCGTGGCTGGCCTGCTCGGCCTGCTGGGCGGTCGGCGGGGCCGCTGGCGGCGCGGCGCTGCGGTCGGCGCCGGCTTGCGCGCGGCCGCTGCCCGCGTCGGGCGCTCCACCAGAGGTGTTGCGGCGGCTGCAGTCCTCGCCGCAGCCGCTGCCCCGGCTCCGGCTGGGGCTCCGGCTGCGCCCGCGGCACCCGCTGCGCGCCCCCTCTGCAGCCGCCGCGGCCCCCGCGCCGCCCCCCGGCGCGCTGATTGGGACGTCGTTGCTGCCCACGGGGCTGTCGGTCCCGCCGGGCTGGGCCACCGCGCGCGCCGCAGCGGCGGCGCTGCCGGCGGTCTGTTTGGGCAGCACCGCGGCGTAGCTCGCCTCTGACGGGTCGCGCTGCGGGGGGCAGAGCGAGGTGCGGAGAGAGCTCGGGAGCGCACACCGCGGCAGCGCGCCGCCGGCATGGCTGGCAGGAAAAACGCAGGGGAGGGGCAGCGCCCCAGCCCGCAGCCCGTTCAAAGCCCCCAAAGCCCTGCCAAAACCAGCACGCAGGCACGCGCATGGGAAACGCAGCAAGCCGGCCTTTCGATGGCCTCACCCACCTGCAGGTGCGGCGCCAGTGCCTCGGGCACCGCACTCCGGGGCTGCGACAGCAGCGCGCTGCCCGAGGGGTTGCGCTGCAGCTGCTGGTGCTCCACCTCAATCGCCATGGCCCTGAATTCCCGCCAGTAGCTGCGGGTTTTGCATTGGGCGGAGGGCGGCGTGTTGCGGTAAGGATGCCCGCGTGGCATCAGGGGCGTGCATCGCTGGGCGGCGCGCGGCCTTTTGCATCCCCGAGCAGGGGGCGGCCCCTCAGTGAAACACTCACCCCCAGCCGTAGGAATACAGCACCTCCTCGCCCTTTTTCAGCGGCGCCGTGGACACCACAAACCAGAACGGCACGCCCCGCACGTAAAACTGCGGGCAGTTGAGCGGGCGGCAGGGGAGTTCAGGGGTTTGAGGCAGCGTGCCGTGCGATGCGGCGCCTTCCATGCCAAGGGATCACAAATAAAAGCGGCCAAGCGGCGCATGCTCTCACCCGGAAGATGTCCGCGTTGCTGTAGGCCCCCTCCAGCCCCAAAAACTGCGCTTCCGTGCTCTGCGGTGCGCCGCACAAGGGGTGGGGCCGTGAGTCAGCGGCGGGGTCAGCGGCGGGGTCAGCGGCGCGGTCGGTGGCAGCGGCGGCAGCAAGCATCAGAAGATCCAGGAGAAGTGCAGGGAAAGGCTTGCTCGCTGGCAAGCCACAAAAGCAGGCTGCACGGACACTTTTAGGGCAGCAATGCAGCCCAAGGCACCCTCCGACTGGGCCGCCACCACCGCAGGGGCCCACCGGCATCGCGGACACTCCGCCGCTCGGCAGTTTGACTGCGTCGTTGATGAGGGCGGAGACTGCGAGGGAAGCCAAATATGCGGTTTGAGGGGGGAGGCGCACGGGTGGAAGGGAGACGGCAAGTTTTCGCGGCTGGCCGCAGCGCCCAGCCGCTGCCCGCAGACCAGAGCAGTCCGCCGGCCGCAGCGCTGAACCCGTTTGCCAGGCCAATCGCCGCCCCGCTGGCCGCCGCTCACTGTTGCCGTACTGCCACCCGGTGAACACGAGGCTGCAGGCCTGCGGCCTGAGGGCGCCGCCCCCCGTGGCGACGCCAAACTCGACGGGGTTGTCGTCGGCAGCGTACCGGAAAAACTGGAGCCGCCACTCCGCGTCGGTGAGGCCGCAGCCGGGCGGCGCCCTGCAATGCGGGGGCGAGGGGGCCGCCGTCACGGCAGAGCTGTGGAGCGCGGGGATCGCCGGCACCCCAGCGCGGGCTGCTCGACCACGGCGGCGCAAAAACGACGGCCGCGGCCAGCTGGGCTCTGCGACGTCGGTCTGTGAACCCGCCCGCCGCCCCCTCCCCCCTCACGTTTGCATGGCCTCGTCGTACTCCTTCTCCCTGAAGACGCGCCCCCGATACACCGCCAGCACGGAGCCCTCTGGCAGGCAGTCCGAGCGCACGCGCACCGCGAGCGCGCCGCGCAGGGCCTCGCGGGGGTCGTCCTGCGGCACCGTGAACGCCTCGAGCGACTCGCAGCGCGGCTCGGCGAGGGACTCCAGGTCGCGGCGCTTTTCAAACCCCGGCTGCGCGCGGCGCGCGCGCGCGGGGGTGGGGGGCGGTGAGCAGGCACGCGGCAGTGGGGCCAGTGGTCGCGGAGGCATTGGATGCGCGGCCCGCCAGCAATCCATGGCGAAAGCAGGAGGGCGACGCGGGGGCAAAACCGCCAAACCCCCAAGCCCAGCCGCACCTTTTTGCCGCCGATGAACCGCAGAACGTTTGCCAGCACCTTGTCGGGTTTGAGCCCCGCGTCTTCCAACCTTTTCACCGCGTCTGCGTGCCGGTCCCTCGCCGGTATGGAGCCCTTGGCGCGCGGAATGCGGCGCAGCACATCGTCGCGCGCGCAGACGAGCGACACGTGGGCAGCGCTGCCGCGGGGGGCGCCCACTGGCAGCTCTTCGAGGCTTGCAAACCAGGCCTCGTTCGCCTGGGGTTCGGGGGGGATGGCGAAAGCAGCATTGAGAAGTGGCAACACGGCAAGCGCGCACAAGGGAGCAGCAGCTGTGCTTCACAGCCTTTTCAGATGACAAAAACCCTTCTGAGTTTTGACCTATCCGCCCAAAATTCTGGCCTCCGCACCTGGTAGCACAGTGGAGCCAGGCGCGCGTCAAACGTGACGCCCAGCGCGCGCAGCTCGCCCGGCCGCAGCGGCGGCAGCTTCTCCACGCAGCCCGCCATCTCAGCGTGCTCCTCCTGCTCCTGCTCCTGCTCCTGCTCCTGCTCCTGCTCCTGCTCCTGCTCCTGCTCCTGCTCCTGCTCCTGCTCCTGCTGCGGCTGCTGCTGCTGCTGCTGCTGCTGCTGCTGCTGCTGCTGCTGCTGCTGCTGCTGCTGCTGCTGCCGCTGCTGCCGCTGCTGCCGCTGCCGCTCCTGATCTTCCTGCAGCTCTCTCTCCGCGTCGCGCCCCCGCTTCTTGCCGGCCACAGCGGTGGGCCCGGCAGCACCCTTGCCCCCACCATCGGCGCCCGCCGAACCGCGGCCGCCCGTTGCCATGGGCGCTGCCCCCCCACAGCTGCGGCTGCGGCCGCGGCCGTAGCCGCCGCGGCCGCTGCCACGGCCGCGGCCGGGTAGCCCCTGGCCGCCCACGCCGTTGTCGCACGGCGGCGAGCGAGCCGTAAGCGTCCGCGCCTCGGAAAACGGCAGCGGCCGCACTTTCGGCACCGCGCTGCGCATGCGCTTGGCGCGGTCCGCAATGGTCAGGAGCGGCCCGCTGCCGCCGCCGCTGCAGCCTGCGGCGGCGGCCGCGCCCAGCGTCACGGGGGCGGAGGCGGTCGACGCCGGCGCACTGCCCTGGCGGGTGCTTCTCTTCGCAGCTGCTGAGGGCCCGGCCGCCGAGGAGGATTTCGCTGAGCGCGGTGCAACCGGCGCCGCCGAGGGCTTGGCCGCCGCTGCGGGCTTGGGCGCTGCCACTGCCTCGGCTCCCGCGGGCCTGGCTGCTGCCGCTGCCGCAGGCTTGGGCGCCGCCGCGGGCTTGGGCGCTGCGGGCTTGGGCGCCGCCGCGGGCTTGGGCGCCGCCGCGGGCTTGGGCGCTGCGGGCTTGGGCGCTGCGGGCTTGGGCGCTGCAGGCTTGGGCGCCGCCGCGGGCTTGGGCGCCGCCGCGGGCTCGGGCGCCGCCGCGGGCTCGGCCGCCGCCGCCGGCTTTGCGGCCGCCGCGGGCTCGGCCGCCGCTGGGGGCTTGGGCGCCGCGGGCTCGGCCGCCGCCGCGGGCTCGGCCGCTGCCGCCGCTGCGGGGAAGGCCGCCGAGCCACGGGTCCCGCGGGCCCTGCGCGGCGCCGCGCCCTGCGGCAGCTGCCGCGGCCCCCGCATGAATCCCTCTCCCCATGGGCCCGTCTGGTGCCCCTCGTAGAGGGAGGGCCTCGACCAGGCAATATGCACCTCGCATTTGGCCGCCGCCTTTGCCTTCTCAGCGGCCCACTGCTGGTCCGTGCACGGCTCGTCGTCGGCCAGCCCGGCTGCCTGGCCGCCGACATCCCGCCCGCGCTTGTGGCGCCGACGGGCGCCGGCCGGCGTCGTCGCGGCCGGCAGCAGCGCCGCGCCAGCGTGGGCGGCGCTGGCCGTAGCGTTTGAGCTGGCGTGCTGAGCGGCTGCCGTGGCCGCGGGCTCGTCGTCGCTCCGCGCCGCCTCCGCCCCTCGCAGCATCTCGGCCAGGCCGGCGCGCCCGGCAGCGTCCAGCCCCTCCTGGGCTCTGAGGCTGCAGCGCACCGCGGACGCGCTCAGCAAGACGTAAGCTTCGGGGTCGCGCGTGGCTCCCGCTGCGCAGAGGCTGCCCGTCGCAGCCAGTCGGCGCACCATCGCCAGCGCGCGGCGGCGTTTGGGGGGGGCTGGCGCCGCGCAGGCCACGAGCGCGCAAGGCGGCGGGTTGGCCCGCCTCGCAGCCCCCCGCGCCGCGCGCAGCGTGGCCGCCAACACGGTGTCTGTGCAGCTGCTGGAATGCAGCTCCTCCACCAGGCGCGCCCCCGGCGCCGTGCAGCAAGGCTCGCTGCCGCAGCCGTCCGCGCCGCTGGCCGGCAGCCCTTTGCCGCGCCGCTCGTAGGGGACGGCCTCCTTGCGCAGCGCAGCGTCCCAGCCACCATAGCCCTCGCGCCTGCGGCGGCGGCGGCGGCGGAAGCGGCGGCGGCGGCGGCGGCGGCGGCGGCGGCGGCGGTTAAGTCCGGCAAGGGTCTGCGTGCACAGGACACGCGCGCGTGCGCTCGCGCTGCCCCACACACGGCAGGCAGCCATTGGCGACCACGCCCCCCCACACACACAACCCCTCTCACCACATTCCAGCAAAGTTCCGCTCCCCCGCGTCCCCGGCCGCGTAAATCAGTCCGTGGTGCTTGGGGCACGCCACCGCGACGCGGCGCCCCGCAAACAGCACGCTCCCGTCCCAGGCCGCGGCCACGCGGGCGCACGGCAGGTGGAAAAAGCAGCCGCAGCCGTCAACGTCGGCGCCCACGCACGGGACCGACGCGCCCGGCGTGCCGCAGACGCCGCATGTGCGCTTGGCGCACGCCTCGGCGGCGTCGCGGAGCGCCGAATGCTCGGCGGGGGCCGCGCCGGGCTGCTGCACGCCCGCGTAGCCTGCGCACGCCGGGTGGACGGCCAGCACGGCGCCGCTGCAGGGGTGCGGCGCCAGCGGGGGGGGGGCGCGCGGGGCGTCAGCAGTGGTGTGAGAGGGGGAGGTGAGCTTGGCGGACGGCCGGTCATTGGGACGAGAACGCACTCCAAACCCCGCCCCTGCACTCAGCGCTCCTTGAGCTGACTGGCCTCGAGAACCCCACGCCTCACCGCTCGCCGCTGGCTTGCACCAGCCTGCCCAGGTCACGCCAGGCGTGCTCATCCGAGGAATGGCCGCAGAGGCAGCACTCGGCGGGGGTGTGGCGGTCCCCGCCCCCGCTGCCGGCCATTCTGAGCTCAGCTGCGCGCGGGCGGCGGGTGCGCGCGCGACGGTCGCACAGCACCGATTGCAGCGGGCCAGCGACATGCGTGACCCGGGACTGCAGCAGGCAGCCTGCGCGTGCGCCTACCCGGTCTCGGCGGCCTGGTCTTGGCTGCCCCGGGCCGCTTTGAGCGGCGGCGCGGCGCGGGCGACCAGACCGGGCGTGCAGGTTCAGGGGCCGCCGCGGCGACCGGGCTGCGCAAGGACTCGCCCTTCACGCCCCTGGGCGTCTCGCGCCAGCTCAGCGCGCCGCGAGGCCACTTTGCGACCGCGGCGCGCGATCTCGAAGGCCCTCCCCAGCCCAGGAGCGCTGCTGCGCCGGCGTTCCCCCGCTGAATTGAAGCGAAAGCGTACTGGGCGTTGGGGTTGGGGTTGTTGCAACACCCTGCACGGGTGACTGCGCGGGCGCCGCCGCCGCGCCGCGCACGGCGCTCTCAGTCCGCACGCCGAAAGCACAGCACGCCGCAAGCCCGCAGGCCCGTCGGTGTTGAGCGCCGAGCACCTGCTTGAGGGGCCAGCAAAATCGCTGCCGAGGCGGCGGCGCGCCTCGCAGGCGCCTCGCGCCGCGGCGGGCGCCGGCCAGCACCCCGGCAGCACCCCGGCGGCGCGTTCGCGGGGGCCCCTTTGACCTGCGACCAGGGAACGGCTGCTGCTGGCGGAGGCCGCAGCGCCAACCAGGCGCCGACCAGGCCCGCAGGTCAAACACGGCAACACCGCAACGCCGGCAGTCAAACGCAGGGATGCGCATGCGCATGCGCACGGACTCGCCCCGGCCCCTGCGTCGAACTCTGGCCGCTTCTTCCAACGGCCCCCGTCGCGCAGGCGGCGGGCGCGGCGGCACGATGCTGCACGGGGCCGGCAAACGCAATGCTGGAGGGGTACCGGTACCCGAGTAATCGCGAGGCGGCGTGGCAACCGCCGCCACCTACCGTACCGCGCGCAGGGATCGGTCGAGCGGTGGCTGGGAAGGCCGTAGAATCGCCGGAACGATACAGGAACGATACAGTACCGGGCAAGGCACCGCGGGCTGGGGCTGCGTGATTTACCGCGCGCAGATCAGCAGCCCCTTTTCTGCCTTTTTTCGCGCACACCCCGCCGTGCTTCCTTGCCAAAACGTTTTGATCCCAAAAAGAATTTGTCTCCGACCTGGTTGGCAGCTTGGAAGGTAGCAGGACTTGATCATCAGCGCTCGCAGCGGACGCCACCCGCGCTGCCGGTGCCCAGGCGCCTCCCAGGCGCGGGTTTGGGCGCGCGAGGCGCCCGTCATCCCTCAACGCATCGAGGGGGCGGCGCGGACGCGCTGCCCGAGGAGAGAAGCAGGTGCGAACGCGCGATCAGCCGATCGGGGCGCACCGCGCCGGGCCTGGTCCGCCCACGGGCTTCTGATCCGACGGGCACGATCCTGCAGCAAGCGGGGCGAACAGGGCGCGGCGGAGGGGGCGGCCTGCTGGACGGCCCTGCTCGAAACAACAGCTGGGGCAAATCATACCGCGCCCCGGACGGCCTGCTCGAAAACAACAGCTGTCCCCCCAATCCAAACAACGCAGGCCCCCAATGGCAGCAAAAGAACAGCTCGCGGCGGCGCTGGCGGACGTGATCGCGATGTCCGTGGACAGCAGGTGGCTGAGCGTGTCGCCGCGCGGCCCCGGCTCCCCCGCTATGGACAAGCGCAGGGCCGAGGCCAGCGCGGCGCCGCCGGGCGCGGAGGCCGCCAAGCGCCGCGGCGTGTCTGCCGCGGGCGCCGCGGCCCCCGTCGCCGCCCCCGATGGCGGTGAGGAGCCCGCCGCCCCCTGGCCCCCGGCGCCCGCCGAAGGCGCCGGCTGCGGCGAGGACGCCGCCGCCACGCCGCCCCCGGGCGCGGCGGCGGCCCGCCGCTTCCGCGCGCGCCGCCCGCTGGTCCTCGACCTGGCGGGCCTCGACGGCGGCGCCGCAGAGCCGCCGGCGGCGGGCCTCTCCACCCTCAGCAGCGCGTCGTGCGCGGCCACCGAGTGGATCGACCGCATGGAGGCGGAGCTCAGCAGCCGCAGCCGCCGCACCTCGGCGGGTGTGGGCGGCGGCGAGGCAGAGCCGCGCGCCGGGAACGTGCCGCCGGCGTTTGTGTGCCTCGGCGTGATCAGCGGCGGCGACAGCGCATGCCCTTGAGCCGCCGGGGCCGAGCGGTTGCCCCCTCCAGCGGGCCCCCCCACACCCGCACACGCCGTGGCCGGCACAGCCCGCCCCCCGCACTGCTGCATTCTTTGCGCGTGACGCTTGCTCTTGCTGTACATAACACCCTCGCGCCCGCCTTGACGTCTTGACGCTCCGTGCGGCCGGCGGCACCCGCGGGCGGCCCCCCGTCGTCGGACCCCCTGCACGCGAGGCCACTGCACACCGCTTGCCCCGCCGCCCCATTTTGATCGCACCAAGCGGTTCCCTTCACAGGCGGCCGGCGGCGAGCAGCCGCCGGCGCCAACCCAATCCGGCGGCACCCGCGCGAGTGCGCGCTGCGGGGCGCTTTGAAAAGCAAACAAACCCCTCTCCAGCCAGCGTAGCCGCCCCCTCTGCACATGACGAAATGAGGTGCCCCCTTGCCACGCGACTCACGCAAGGCCGCTAAGGCCGCAGCCTTTCGGGCTGGAGCAGGGCGCCGCGCCGCGCCGCCCTGCCCCCCGCGCGCCCTCAAATTCCGACCCAGCAACGAGCACCCCACCCTCGACGTGAGCCCCCAGCGCGCCGCCGCCGCCTCGGGAGGGGGGGCAGCGCCCCCGCGGTACCCCACGCCACCGCCCCGCGCGCGCGCCAGCGCGCGCGCGGGGTTTATCGGGCCGTGCCTGGGTTTGGAACCGTCATACCTGCGTGGTGGTCCAAACACACCCGAACGACAGCGCCTTTATTAGCCGGCGCCGGTTGGGACTCGCGCAGCAGCGGGGCCAGCCCCCCCTTGCGGCCCTGCCTGCGCCCCCATTACTCACCCGCACACCCCATGCGTTGTACCGCCCACGAGGCCGGGTACCAAAGCCGTGATTTTCTCCCAAGCTGTTCATGCTTCGTCTTTGCTGTCCATCCCATGCCTGTGTTGTTTGCAATCCTTTCTGTACAGCAGGCGCCCCCGCCCCATCTCTGTTCACTGCACAGCCCCACCAGCTGCACAGTCGTGGCGCCGGCCATTCGCCAGCGCCCAACCCACCCCGGTAGCCCTATGTTCGATTTCCCCTCCCCCCCGACCCGCACCAGCGCCGCGCCCCACAGCGGCCACCGCACCGATGCGCACGCCTGAAAAGATGTGAACCTCCTACCTGCCTGCCGTTGTCTTCAGGGAGTGCGCCGGGCCCCCCCGCCCTCGCATTTGCGCAGCGCTGGGCTCCCCACCACCCATGCGCGCGCCCCCTTGCAAAAAAAGCACACAAGCACCCCCCCCTACCTCTGATCAAGAACCCAATGGCCGAGCAGTTTCAGCCGGGACCCACCCGGGATGGCGGCCACGTGCAAACAGGGGCCGAGGCCCCACCTCCCCCCTCCGGCAGCCGCCGGGCGCCGCCAACCCCCCCGCTGGGCCGCTGCAGCCTCTGCGCCAGTGCGCCAACTAGCTCCCCACTGCCATGCCGTTACCCGGACGGAGCTCGGCCTATCACCACCTAGAAAGCGCAGACACAGCATGACAGCGCGGCTGGCGCAGATCGCACGCGGACGCACACAGACGCACACACACACCGACGCGCCGCCCTCGCAGCCTCAGCAGCCTCGACCCCTGAGGCGGCTCACCGAGGCGGCGCTGACCCCCCACCCCCATGCAATCGTGAGGTAACGCGCCTTGGCTGGATTTACAATCAGTAGCAGGTGCAAGCAACACGTGCAGCCAACGATCAACTGCTGCGGCCAGCGGGCAGGGGCCACAGCGCGATACAGCAACACCCGGCAGGCCGGGGGGCACGGCAATGAAACGGGGAGGAGCAGCAGACGCGCGCGCGCAGCAGCGGGCGGCGCTCCGCGCGCCCCGCCGCTCACTGGTCCGCCGCGGGCGCGGCTGCGTCGCCGATCGCGGCGTCGATGCGCGCGAGCAGCTCCGGCGTCAGCTTTGGCGCGACCTCCAGCGCCCTGAAGTTCTCCCGCACCTGCGCCGCGCTGGTCGCGCCCGTTATGACCGTGCTGACCCGCTCGTTGCGCAGGCACCACGCCAGCGCGAGCTGCGCGAGCGAGCAGCCGAGCTCCGAGGCGATGGGCACGAGGCGGTCCACGCCCTCGAGCTGGTGCTTCTTCTCCGTCAGCCAGCGGTCGCGCAGGCCGGCGTAGTTTTCGACGGTGAAGCGGCTGCCCGCGGGCACGTCGCCCCCGCTGTACTTGCCGGTGAGCACGCCGCTGGCGAGGGGGGACCAAGTCGTCAGGCCCAGGCCGCGGCTGGGGGGGTGGGGGGGTCGGGGGGGTTGGGTGTCCGGGTTTGGGGCGCGCGACGGGACGAGCTGCGTGCGCGCATGGCAAGCCCACGAGCACATGCAAGAGCCGAACGTGCGAGCGCGCGCGCGCGCAGCTGTGATGGAGTAAAAGCCCTTTAAAGGCCCCCAACACACCTGTCGTATAGCGGCACAAACTCACGCTCCACCTTTGTGCGCTCAAACAGCTGCGCGCGCGCGTTTTCAAGGGGGCCACGGCGCGGGGTGTGGGTGCGTGAAAGCGCTGCGCGACCGGCCGCGCGACCGGCGCGCGCGCTCGAGGGGCAGGCACGGCACGGGCCAAGGACAGGGCGCAACGGTGTGCAGGCTGTGGCCGGACTGGCCCGCGCCGCCCCTCTTAAGCCGCGCGCTCACGTTGTACTGCGGCTGCTCGCAGGAGGGGCCTATCAGGTCCAGCCGGTCAGCCACCGCCCAAGCCTTTGGGGCGGAATTTGGTGTTTGTGTGTGTGTGGGAAGGGGGGGCGCTTGGGTCAGGGAGGGAAGGGGGTGGGTGAGACGGGGCAGGTCATTGGTCAAAAACCAGGGTGCCTGCGCGGCGATGGGGTGCGCGTCAAAACCACACGACCAGGCGCCTGCCGCCATGCAATGCCAGCACCCAGGCCCCTGCCCCCCCTCTCACCTCGTTGATCTGCTCTGCGCTCCACTCACTGGTGCCCCAGTAGAACGCCCAGCCCTGAAGGTGGGGGGGAGGGTGCGAGGCAGTCCGGAGCGCTTGCAGGGGGCCGGCAAACCAACCGACCGCTTCGCAGCGGCGAGGCTCGGGCCCCGAATTGGGCCCGCCGGGGCTGCCGCAGCCTCTGCCGAGGCGGCCGCAGCCGGTGCCAGGGCTGCCGCCGGCCCAGGTCCCGGCACGACCCCACCCTTGCCGCGCCGCGCCGCTTCGCGCCGCGCTTCGCGCCGCGCCGCGCCGGCGCCCCCGCGCGCGCCCACCCACGTGGTCAATGCAGTGGTTGAACGCGCGCACGGTCTCCTCTATGGGCGTGTTGGGGTCGGGGCGGTGGGCAAACAGCACGTCAACGTAGTCAACGCCCATGCGGCGGAGGGAGGCCTGGGGGCGGGCGGGGGGGGGGAGTTTGCGCGTTTGCGGTTGACGGGTTGAGGTGCGAGTGCTGGGTTCCCTTTGGCCTGTTGGGTGTTGTGCGCGTGCAGGTATTGCCTGCACGTATGTGTGCGTGTGCATGTGGGCTGGGCGCGCTGTTGCGCGGGTTCCTCAGGCCTGCATGCGCTGCCTCGACCCCTGCCGATTGCACGGCCCCGCCTGGGGGCGGCCGCGCGCCTTGGTGCCCTCGATGACGTGCTTCCTCGACAGCCCGATGTCGTTGGGGCCCTCCCCGCCCCAAAAGATCTTCCTGCAGGCGGCAAGGCGGGGGCGGGGGCGCTTGCTCGAAAGCGCGAGGGTGGGGCGGCCGGCGGGCACACCGGCGGCTGCCCGGCACCTCCCACCCTGCGGGGCGCGGCCTTTCCAAGCCGGCGGCAGCCCAGCTGGCGTTTTCACTTTGTCGGCTGGCGTTTTCAACATTCACGACACGGCCCCCCCTCACGTGGTGAGCACGAGGTCGGATCGCTTCCAACCCAGCTCCTGGTGGTATCCGTTTTTAGGGAGGGACAGGAGGCTTCAGCACGTGGAACGGCAAAGCCGGGCGCGCACGCGGGAGCAGCGGCTTCGGCCGCCGCCACGCCGACCATGCGCCAGCCCCAGTCCGAAGGGTGCCGCTGCGCCGGTCAAACTCGAGCGCCCCGCACGCGGCCCGGCCACCTGAACCACCCCGCAAAACACCCGGCCTCGCCTTTATGGCCTTGCCCATTAGAATCTCCGCGTCCCCCTTTGCGTAGACCTCGGCATTGTCGAAAAAGTTGCAGCCGGCGTCGCGGCAGGCGGCCAGCAGCTCCGCCGCCTGCTTGACCGCCTGCACCTGGTAGCTCATGGTCACCCACGCGCCATAGGACAGCGCGCTGACCTGCGGGGCGCGGCCGGGCGCGGCGGCGGGGCTTGCGGCGGGGCGGGGCGGGCGGGGAGGCGTGACGCGGCGCCGCTGAGCGGGCAGCAGCGGGCGGCGCCCGGCGGTGGCGCCCCGTCCCGCGCGCCTTGAGGCCCGTGCGGCCCAGGTGGCGGTACTCCATGGCTGCCTTCGCGCGGAGCGACGGTCCGCGGGCCAAAGGCCGGTCTGCTGCCTGGGACGAGCTTTCGGCGTGCAACGCGTGATCTGCACGTCCTTCGCGGAGGGCCGTCAGCTGTCTCACGGCGGTATGCAATCAAGAAACCAGCGACGAATTTGCGCGCTCGCTGGGTTCTTAGCTGGCCCACCGCCCGGCCGCCGAATCTGCGCCCCCACCCCACACCCGCCGGCCGCCGCCGCCCCGCCGCCGCTGCGGCCGCACGCAACCAGGCCTGCGCGTGCAGGCTGCGCCCGCGATGGCGGCTGGCTGGGCAGAGGGACGGGTGTTCACATGTTACCTTGACATGGTGTTTTTAGCGTGGCATGGGAGGAGGGCCGTCGGGCATGGGGCCTGCAGCAAATGCATAATACGGTACAGCCGATTGCCGTGTTTGCTTTTTGGGGGCTTGCAAAGCACGAAAAAACCCGCCAAGAAACCGCGAAGATCTCGATGCTCCAATAGGGGAGTCCTGTTCGGCGCGTTGTGAATTGTGGCGCACGCTCTGCCTCAGACAAACTGCCTTGTTTGTGGGCATTTGTGGGTGCCAATTCGGCATGCGCACGTACCGTGCGTGTTCGAGCCGGCGCTCGCGTGCGCCGGCGCCGGTCAGCGGTTCAGTGTGCAGGCAATGTCAGGACTGGGGATGATTTAGGGCGTGTACAGCCTGTGGTGGTCCACGCAAGCAGGTTCTGGTCCAAATCGCGAAAAGCCGTCCTCAAACTCTTTTCATGTGTTGTTCCTGATGTTTTTTCCCGATAAACCCCGGTGGACCACTGGCGGTTCGAGCCAAGGCTCGGTTCGTTAGTGCTGCTGTGCTTTTATCGGGGCCTCGTCGCCCCCCGCCACAGACGATGCGCCGCCGCCGCCAACAGCGGCGGCGGCGCCCTGGGGGACGCCGCCCTCAGCCGTCGCTGTCCGAGTCGGTGCCTTGGGGGCCCACCAGCAGTACGGTGAGCGCCGTCTTGGAGGGCGGGTACGGGTAGGAGCCTATCGTGTAGGAGGCAAACTGCTCCGGCGTCATCATGGCGCCGAAAAGGGCCAGCAGGCAGGCCGAGTTGCCAATGGTGTAGAGGTGGTTGACCCGCGCCAGCTCAGACACCAGGACCTCCTGCTTGTACACGTCGTCCACGTTGGCTGCGCAGGCGGCGATCAGGCGCGCGCGGCGGCGCTCGGCGCGGCGCGTCTGGGAGCGGGACAGCTTAAGCAGCGCCACGAGGCGCTCCGTCTGGTGGGGGCGGAGGGGGCGGTTTCGAGGCGGGTGTGTTGATGCCACACATGGTGGGGGCGGCGGTCAAGCTATGGCAGCCCCTGAACCGGTCCCACAGCCCCCACCCCGGCCTCGAGCTGCTCGCGTGCACAGCCCCCACCTGCTCAGGCCCCAGCGCCAGCTGCTGCACCGCAAACGTCCAGTGCTCCATGCCAGGCGGCGGCGGCGGCGGCGCGTCGGCGTCCCCCAGGCCGGTCACCACGATGTCGCTCAGCGGCGAGGGGCCGGCGTGCGCGGTGACGGCGATGAGCGCGCCAAACTCGAGGAGCTCTGACCGGGCCTCCTCCAGCCGCTGCCGAGCGGAGGCCGCGTCGGGGGCGCCCTTGTGCAGGCGGCTGCGTTTTGTTTGCGTGTGCGGGGCGTGTCGGGTTGCAGGGCAGGCAGCAACTGGGTGGCTGCGCCGCAGGCCGCCTGCCGGCCAAAAAACTGCCGGCGCCGGGGGCCGGCAAAGCGGCGCAACCGGCAAGCTCTGGGGGCCACTCACGGCAGCAGGCAGCCGGCAGCAAACACCAGCTCCCGCAGCTTGCCGCGCAGCTCCTCGGTCGACAGCTCTGGAGAGCCCGCCGCCCTGGCCGCGGCCCGCTGCGGGCACCAGCCGAGCGCGCTGGCTGGCGCGTCGGCGCCGATCAGGGACGCCACGTCGGGCGGCAGCGCGGCCGCGGCGCAGTCTGCCGCGCGCTGCCCCTGCTGCTCTGGTGGGCCGGCAATGCCAATGGCGGGCTGGCCGGCGGCGCTGGCATGTGCGGCGGGGGGGCTGGCTGCGGCTGCTGCTGCTGCTGCTGCGGCCGCGGCGGCGGCGGCGGCGGCTGCTGTGGCCGCTGCTGTGGACTCTGCGGTTGCGTTGCCGCAGCCGCCGCCCCTCTCCGAACAGCCAGCGGCCGCCCCCTGGTTGACGGCCATGCTCAGGGAGAGCATGGCCCGCGACTGCGCGAGCACGACTTGCATCGCAAACTGCCGCGCGGACAGCACGCGGTTGCGCGCCGCCAGCGCGTCGACGTCGCGCTGCCGCTCCAGCAGCACGCGCATCAGCTGCTCGACCAGCAGCACGTGCCGCTCAGAGCGGCTCAGCTTCCCCATGGCCGGCGGCGCCGCGGGGCGCGGGGCGCCGCTGGCGGCGCGCCGGCCGCTGCGCGCGGCGCGGCGTGCAAACGGCGGGCGCAGGGCGTCGGCTGGTTGGCAGGGGCACTGGGATTCGGTTGCCCCCCCCGGGGGAGCACCCCCGGCTCGGGCTTTGGCGCAGCGGCAGCGGCGCAGCGGCAGCGGCGGCCGTTTGACGCGCCCCGCGGCGAGCTCGCCCGCGGCGAGCTCACCGGCGCTCGCTGCCCCCAGCAGCCCGCCACGATTGACGGAGCTATAGATAACGCCGCAGAGCAAAAGAGATGGGCGGGCCAGCGGCTTGGGGGAGTTCGCGGCTGTCCCTTGCCCCGAGATGACTAGCTCGGGGTCGTGCTCGTGGAGACGAGTTGGGACCCGCCCCCGATTATTACCCCGGGGAGGCGGGGAGGCGGGGGGCGGGAACTTAGTACACTTCGCAGGCACTGCGCATCAGCCAACTGTGACGGGCTCTGCACCGCGCTCCAAGCGCCAAGGCCCGGATCGATCCAGAAACCCCCGTGCAGGGGGCGGGCACGCGTCCCCCTCGACGGCCAAGCGGTCCGCCCCGCATGATACCGCCGACCCCGGGAGCCGCTTTTTTGAAGCGGACCGCGGTTGACCTGGCTTGCCCTTCCGTCTCTTGCGGGCGCATTTCCTTTCGTGGGCATGCTCAAAGACCCACGCCGCACCCCCACCCCCACAGCAGGCCCTCTGCCACCGCCGCGCGTGCCGGTTGTTATTACAGCTGCGCCGCGCCCCTCACTGCGCCGCCGCCGCGATCCCGTCGCGCGCCAGCGAAAACGCCGCCACCAGGCTCCCCAGCTGCAGGCGCTCGTTGGTGCCGTACGCGAGGCGGTGCTCGATGTCTGCCAGCTTCTCGCACAGCGTGATGCGCACGTCGGTGGGCAGCGCCTCGATGTTGAACAGCCAGCTGGAGGTTTTTTGCGTCACGGCGCGGCGCGCGTCAGGATGCGGGGCCGTGAGCTTGGGAGGCAGCGGTGCAATCGCGGCAGCAGGGCTCTGCTAGCCTGCTCGCGGGGAGGCCGATGCTCTGCCCTCGAGCCGCGCCCCATCCCCCGCCCCCAAAAGTTGTGGAAAAGCGGGCTCACGGGTGCAGCTCCCGAACCACGTCCACCAGCGCCACGCCCTTGTCCACCTGCAGCTGCAGGATACCTGAGGGGGGGGGAGGGGGGGGGCGCCCAAGGCGAGCGGGAGGGTGAGGCTCGAGCGCGCGGGGCGTTGCGAGACGGCAGGCGGGGCGCGGGGGCTGGCTGGCTGGCGCCCTTTCGCCTGTTCGGGCAGGCCCCAGCCGAAACCAGCGCCCCTTTCCCCCTTGCAGAGCGCAGCAGCAGGGTGCCCCGCGAGCCCACAACACAATCGGCCCCCCGGGCCCGCCGCCCCCTCGCCCCGCCGGCTGCAGACCCGCCCGCCCCAGCCCCTCCCGCGCCGCGCTGCCCCGTCCCCCATCCCCCCCCCCTCACGCTGAAACGCGTCGTTGAACTCCTCGTTGAGCAGCCAGTTGACCACGGCCTCTATGTCGCGCGGCATGGGGTTGCCGGTGCAGAGGTACACCGCGTCGCCGTCGACGCAGTCAAACGCCATGTGCGCCGACTGGAGGATGTTGAGGCTGCGCCGCATGTCGCCCGCGCCCAGCGTGATCAGCGCGTCCAGGCCGCCGGGGCCCATGTTGACGCTGCGGGGGCGGGGGGGGGGGGTTCAAGAGAGCGAGACAGGTTCAAAAGGCGGGCGGGCAGGGGTGCGCCGGCGCGCCACAGCTGCTGCCCGGCATCTCCTAGCCGCCGACGCAGCACCCCAGCGCGGCGCCCACCAAACACCGCAGCCGCCACCCACAGTGCGCACGCCACGGCCGCCATCCCCCCACCCACCCCCTGCGCCCCCCCCCTCACCCCTCCTGCTGCACCACATGCTCCAGCCGCACGCGCACATGCTCCGGCGCCAGCGGCGGGAAGCGGAACCGCGTGCAGCGGCTCTGCAGCGCCGGGATGATCTTGATCACGTAGTTGCAGATCAGGCAGAAGCGGGTGTTGCGCGTGTACTTCTCAATTACTGCGTTTTGGGGAGGGGGGAGGTTTTCAAAAGGTGCAGGCGGAAGGCGACCGCGCGCGGCAGTCTGCGCTGGGCGGCGCGCTGTGCCACGCCGACGCCGGCGGCGTGCTGCGGTGCGGCGGTGCAGCGCCGCCAGGGCGGCGAGCGCCGCCAGCAGGGCGCTGTGCGCAGTGCGCGCCACTGCGCGCTCACCCCGGCGCAGCGCAAACTGGGCGTCCTTGGTCATGGCGTCGCACTCGTCCAGGATGACCAGCTTGAAGGTGTTGCTGCGGTTGAGATTGGGGTTGTGGGGGGGGGGGGGGCGATGAGAAAGCGGGCGCATGCCGCCTGCGGCTATAGGCCCTGCTGCCGGTGTTTCTGTTGGCGCTGGGTGGGCGGCAGCTGCTGCTGCTGCCGCTGCCGCAGCCGCCGCTGCCGCGTGCTAATGCATCTGGGTGAAATGCACAATACCAGCAGCTTGGACTGACGGGGGGCCCGCGAGCGCCCGCCTCCCCCCGCACGCGCTGCACCCCTCCCCCCCGGGCCGCACCTGAACACGCTGCGCGTGCTGGCAAAGTCCTGGATCTGCTGCCGCACCACGTCGATGCCGCGCTCGTCCGAGGCGTTGAGCTCGAGCGTCATGTTCTGCAGCGCCTTGCCGTAGATCTGGCGCGCCACCGCGAGGATGGTGGAGGTCTTGCCGGTGCCGGGGGGGCCGTACAGCAGCAGGTGCGGCAGCCGGTTCTCGCTGGTCAGGCGCCGGACTGCGGGGCGGCGGCGGCGGCGGCGACCAGGTGTGCGTTGGGGCCCGCAAGCCAGGTGCGCAGGGGTCCGCGGCGCCACGGCGGCTCGGCGGCGCGCGGCGCTCGCGGCTCGACGGCGCGCGCGGCGCGCGCGGGGGTACGGGTTCAGGGCAGGGAGCGGCACCGCAAGGCAAGGGACGGCGATGCGGCGCCGCCCCGAAGCGGTCCGCGCCGCCAGCCACCCACTGGTGTCGATGATCTCGCTGTGCGCCGCCACGTCGTCCAGCGTCTTGGGCCGGTACTTCTCCACCCAGGGCGCGGCCTTGCCGTCGACGACGCCCTTGGCGCGCTTCGCCGCGCCCGCCGCTGCCGCAGCGCCGCTGGGGCCCGCCTCATCCAGCTGCGCTATCCCGTCGATGTTTTGGGGCTTGTCTATCTCCATTGCCGCTGCTGCTGCTGCCGCTGCTGTTGCTGCTGCTGCTGCCTGCGCGCCTGATCACTTGAGTCCTCCTTCGCCGCTGCTCCCTGTTTTCAGTACGTCAACGGCTGGAACTCCCGTTCGTTTGTCACTGGGGTGCTCAGCTGCACCGTGACGCAGCTATCAGATCGACTGATCGCTAGGCGCGGGAACCGGCCGCAGGGGGGCCTGCCTATAAACAACGCACGCGTGTCGTATTGAACAATGGCAATCCCCTGGTTGAAGGGAGGGGATGGGGCGGCTTTTGGATGGGCGCGTCGGCGGGGAGTCGGCGCGCCTGCTGCGCGTGCTGCGCTGCGTGTGGCCCGACGCGTCCTTTGCCCCAGCCATCCGCGCACCAGACCTGTGGCAATGGTCGTATAGCTTGCTTGTTTGGCGAGAGCAGGTTTGAGTTCGCCGAGCTGGAAGGACAGGCCGGGCCCAGGAGTCCAGGACCCAGGTGGCCAGGTCAGGGGTTGGGAATCCACAATTGCGGCGAGGTTGGGGTCTGGGCCACCCACCCCTTGCCGCAGTTTGAAAGAGACCCAACCTGCATCGCAGCGGCTGGCTTGGCCTGGGGACCTGGCCGCCGGCCGGGCCGCACCGACTCGGCCGCCGGCCGCCGGCCGGCAGCTGGCGCCGTGGCGCGGCTTTCGAGCAGCGCGGCAGGCAGCCGGGCTCGCCAGGCGCACCGCGTCGGCAGGCCGTGCGGCGGCCGGCTCGGGTCTAAAAGGGGTTTGCATTCGCCCTTGATCACTTAAACGTTGAAATACCCCACCGGCGGCCCTCACAGCGGCCCGTAGAGTCGAGGGATCAGGCGAACGCCCGCGGCCCGGGCCAGATGAGGGCGGCCGCGGCTACCGCGCAACTCGAAGAGGCGTAAAGTGCTATGGATGGTTTGGTGGAGCTCGCCTCGGGGGGCGCGGCGGCCCCCCCGGACGGGGGGACTGCGGGCTTGGCCGCTGGCCTGGACATCGAGGACCCGCCCAGCGGGATCGAGTTCCTGACCACGTTCGGCGTGGCTGATAACCAGGTTTCGGACCAGCAACTGTTCACAGCGTGAGTGGGGCGCCGGGAGCGCGGTGGAGCCGCCCGGCCGTTCGCAAGGTTCCACGCCGTGTTGGCCCCGGGACCGACCGCCGCGCGATTTCGCCCCGCAGGCTGTGGTTCAACGCCATCCTGGGGGCGATATGCTTCGTGGCCTTCTGCTTCCTGCAGCGATCCGCGTTCCCCAGGCACTACCGCCACCGGCTGGTGCGCTCGCGCGCCGCGCCGCGGCGTGGCGCAAATCCGCCGCGGCAGCGCAACCGGATTTGCCCTGACGGTGGCGGTTTCCAGAATCCCACAGCATCAGCGAGGCACGGTGCCGGCCACAACAACCCATGCCCGCCGGCCGCGCCGCCGCCCCGCGCGCAGGTGTCGCCCTCGGTGACGGTCAAGCCCCGCGCGCTGCCCACCAAAGGCTGGTCTTCGCTATGGTGCGCCCAGCAAAGGCGCTGCCGCTGCCGCAGCGCTGGGCGGCCGGCAGGGCAACTGCTGCCGCCTGCGTTGCTGCGCAGCGCACTGCGCAGCGCATGGCCGTCGACGCCCCACCCGCCCCAACCGCCCCAACCGCCGCAACCGCAGGCAGTGGCTCATCAACGCCATCGTCACGCCGGAGAAGGAGATCCTCAGCAGCGCTGGGCTGGACGCGGTGGTGATGACGTGGTCACTCAAAATCGGCATCAGCCTGTTCCTGCCAATGGCGATCGTCGGCTGCGCGCTGCGTGAGCGCCCGCGCCTCGCTTGGCGCTGTCGGGGGCGGACGGTTGGGAGGGGGGCAGCAGTGGCAGCAGCCGCAGCGGCGGCGAGGGGGACAGCTGCAAGCGGCGGGCGGCGGCGGCGGCAGCCGCGCCCAGCAAAGGCGTGGCGCCCACGCCTCTCCCCGCGCTCCCTTTCCGCCCCACGCCTCTCCCCGCGCGCGCAGTCATCCCGCTGCACTACACGACCTTCAGCAGCAACACCAAGCTGGTGCAGGACGCGGCCACGCGCGGCAGCAACGGCAAGCTCATCCGCCTCACGATCGCGTCGCTGCCCAACGGCTCCGAGTGGTTTTGGTGGGTGGCTGCCCGAGGCCGGCGCGCTGTGAGCGCTGCTTTGACGCCGCAGGCGGCTGCTGCTGCGCCCAATCCGCCGGTCGCACCCTGGAGACAGCCTGGGAACCGCGCTCACACACACATACAGTCATGCACACACACACACACACACACACACGCCCTCTCCTCTTTGGGACCGCAGGCTCCACTTTGCCCTGGTGGTGCTGTACAACGCCTACGCCATGTGCATCCTGTTCTGGCACTTTCGGCGGTACGTCATCATCCGCCAGACCTACCTCACCCGCGGTGCGCAGAGGGGCCCGCACTTTGGGGGGGGCGCTTTTTGGGGCGGCCAAGAACGCGGCGCTCAGTGGCAACCGTGCGGGGCCCCGTCTGCTCCCATGCCCGCGCCGCCGCGGGTCGGGGTCCCCCTGCCCAACCCCCAAACCTCTTCCCCCCCCCACACACACAAACCAGGCGACGACCCCAACTACTGGATGGCGCTGACCCACCAGGCCGACGCCAAGTCCATCAGTAAGAAGGTCAGGCGCATGCTGATGGACCTCAACCTCGAGTCGGGGGGGCGGGCACAGGTGAGGGGGGGGGGGGGCGCACATGCGTGCATGCGCACACGCTTGCGCATGTGCATGTGCACGCGCATGCGAGCGCGTTTGAGCAAGGCAGATTGGCCTGAGCACGAGCCGTTGCGCAGCCGCACAGAAGATGCCGCCCGTCCTTTTGGTTTCGAGTCCACGCGCCACCAGCCTCCGCACCACTCTGAGCCCATCACCCTCCCCCCTACCCGCCCCAGACGGCCGGCCCCGGCGGCCACGCCGCCGCCACCCCCGGCAGCGAAGCCGGGCCGCTGCCCATGGGCTTTGCCCGCGAGTCGGCGCTGCGGCCGATATCAGTGATGTCAAGTCTCCGAGGCCTGGGCGTCGGCATATCCAAGTTCTTCACGAACACCACATCGGTCACGGGCTCGCGCGCGCCCAGCCTCACGCCGCCGCCGTCGGAGCTCGCCGGCAACAGCCTCGTCGCGGCGCCGCCGCCGGGCGCGGTGGCGGCGACGCAGGCGTGGGCGGCGTCGGGCGGTGGGGCGCCGCTCGGCGGCAGGAGCAGCAGCGGGGGCGCAAGCAGCGGGGGCCCGTCGGTGACGCCGAGCCCGGCAGGCAGCGTGCTGGGCGTGTCGCCGGTCGCGCTGGCAGCGCGCATGCGCCTGCTGCGGAGCCCTGTGCAGCAGCAGCAACAGCAGCAGCCGCAGGCCCCGCTGACGGTGCCGCCGCCGAGCCAGGAGATGGCCGCGGCGCCCGCGCCGTTCCCCTACCCGCCCAGCGCCGCGCCCGCCTTCGCCGCGGCCGGGCCGCTGCCGCCCGGCGCGGCGGCGTCCACGCCGCCGTCGGCGCTGCACCACCACCACGGCCGCGTGGTCCACATGCGCACCATCACCGAGGAAAACCTCGACCTGCTGCTGCGCCCCGGAAGCTCCGGGGGCCTCGAGCTGCTGACCCCGCCCTCGCCCACGCCCGGCCAACGGGGCGGCGCGGCCGGCGGCGCCGACGGCGCCGCGCCCGCGGGCGCCGCGCCGCGCAGGCGCGGCAAGGGGCTCGGCTCCACGGCAGAGGGGCCGGACGGCGGCGAGGACGAGGGGCCGGACTCTGGCGGCGCATCGCCGCGCAGCATGGCGTCGCCGTTTGCCAGCTCCAACAACCTGGCGGGCATGATTGCGTCGGCAGGCGTGACGGCCGAGGCGTCGGCTGCGCCCGGCATGGGGCCTGGGGCGGCGCAGGGCCTGCCCGTGTCGCCGGGCGGGGCGGCGGCGCAGCTCCCCGGCTCGGTGGCGCCGCCGCATTCGCAGCAGAGCGATGGCGGCGCCAGCCCGCCGGGCCCCGCGGGCTGGCCCGAGCTGCAGGCCACGCCCCCGCACCGCGCCTCGAGCGGCGAGCAGGCCGGCGCGGCGGATGCTCTGGCTGCTGGCGGCGAGCGATACCAGGCAGAGGCGGCAGCAGCAGCAGCGGCAGCGTCGCCCGAGGAATTGCGTCTTGTGGTGCGCTCGCCGCAGCGCGTCAGCAGCATCGGCGCGAGCGACCGAGGCGAGCTGTGCATGGTGCCGCCGGACGCGGACGCGTGGCCGACGGGGCAGGGTGCGCCGCGCTCGCCAGGGCAGGGGATGGGCGAGGGTGGGGTGGGGGTGCCCTCTGCTGGTCGCAGGACTGGTGCCTTGCACCGCAGGCCGGTTCGCTGCTGGCATGCATGCCAGCCGCCTCCTGCATGCGTGAAACCAGATCGTGTGAGCACTCGCATAAACACACACACACACGCAACAAACGTACACACTGACAGCAACGCTGACACCCACTGACCCGTCAGGCTTTGCCGAGGCGGCGCGGCGCGTGGCCTACCACTGGTGGAAGGCGCTGCCCGAGGAGTCCCTCCAAAAGGCCGACTCCATGTCCGCCTCGGACCTGGACGGCTTTGACGGCTGGAAGGAGCAGCCGCTGCTGGCAAAGCCCAGCGTGCGGTTCCGCAAGACCATCAACGCGGACAACCCGGCCTACAAGCCCTTCGGGCCGAGGTGGGCGCTGGCCTGCGCGCCTCGGGTGCCAGCAGCCGGCCCGCTGCCTGGCGCCCCCGAAACGCCCGAGGGGGAGCATGGCGCGGCGCACCCATGCCTGCTGATCCCATTGCACACTCCAGATAGAAGGGCCCCCTTCTGCCCCACCAGCCCCGCGGTTTAGATCCCCAAAGAACAAAAACCCCGCAAACCCCCGCAAACCGCCTCCAGCAGGCGCGCCAGCGAGCGCCCCAAGGTGGCGGTCAACGCGCAGCACTACGCCATCCTGGTGACGGACGTGACGCAGTGGCCCTACCCAGAGCTGCAGCGGTGGGCGGCGCGCGGGGCCGCGGCAGGGCTGCTTGCAGACTTGGCTGCCTCAGGGGCTGCGGCTCTGCCAAACCCCAGGGCCTCAGCCCACCGGCCGTCCCATGGCCCTACAGCCGGACCCCAACCCTCCCCGCCCCACGCACCCAACCAAAACCGCTGCCAGGGAGTTTGAGGCCGCCCAGACGCTGACCGCATCCCGCCGCATGATGCGCTGGGTCCGCCGCCTGCCGCTGCTCGTGAGCCGCCCCGGCAAGGCGCTGTTTGGGCTGCGCGCCGAGGGCGACAGCGACATTGCCTCGATAGACAGCGAGGTGGGGCCGGTGCCGGTCGGGGCGAGCCGGCGGTCCATCGACCTCTCGCAGGCCGAGGCGCGCGGCGGCGGCGGCGGCGGCGGCGGCGGCGTGATCCTGGGGGACAGCCCCCGCACCACGGACGATCTGGAGGCGGCGGTGGAGACGATCGAGAACGCAAAGGCGCGGGTGTGTTGGGGCGCGGGTAGGGGCGGCGGCAAAGGGCGGGCCAGAGGGCCCGTTCCCAGGTCAACTCCGTCTCACTCGGCTTGCCTGCGGCCACGCCCCTTCAACGCCCACAGTTCCCCCATTGCAGGCACCGCCCATGCCTCCTCCGCCCGCTGAACCGCCCCCTCCCTCCCTCTCCCCCCCCCCCACATGAAACCCGCAGCTGCAGCTGCTGACCATTGCGTCCAGCGACGACAGCGGCGTGATCGAGCGCGCCAGCCGCACACTCAAGCGCATCGCCAAGGCGGAGCGCCACGTCAGCCGGCTCGCGGAGCAGCGGGAGCGCACCGTCGCGCTGTCGCGGGAGCACTCGCAAATGCGGCTCGCGCTGACGCGCGCGGCGATGGGCACAAACACCGCCAGCAGCGGCGGGCCCGGCAGCTCGGGGGGCGCGGGCAGCGGAGGGGGCGCGCCCGGCAGCATCGTCAACGCGATCGCGCGGACCAGCCTGGGCGCGAGCGCGACGCCCAGCCGCGGCGCGACGTCCCGGTCCATCAAGCTGACGGGGGCGCAGATCGCGCGCGCCGAGAACGCCGTCGCCGGCGCGGCCATCGGCGCGGGCGGCGGGCTGCGCGACACGGTCGGCGGCGACGGCTGCCGGGGCGGCACGGGGGCGGGCACGCCGACGGGGGCGGCGCGGCCGCTGCCGTCGCCGGCGGTGACGGGGGGCGCGGCATACATGCGCTCGTCCAGCGATGCGGCGCGCGCGGCGCGGAGGACGGCGGATGGGGACTGCGCGCTGCCCCTGCCGCAGCTGAGCGGCACGGCCGCGGGGCCGGCGTGGCACACCGGCAGCAGCGCGCACGATGGCATGTTCACCAGCAGCGGCGGCACCTCGAGCGCGTGTGCCACCAGCATGGGCGGCGGCAGCCTCGGCCGCGCCAGCAGCGGCGGCAGCGGCCACACCGCCCACCTGCCGCCGCGCTGCTCGCCGCCGCCGCACCTCCGCCTCGCGGTGCCGCCCGACGGCGGCAGCCCCCCGCGACCGAGCCCGCGCGCGGTGGCGAGCGCACGGCTGCACGCCACACGCGCCGCGCACGCGCCGGCGCGCGTCGGCGGCTGCGCGATCGCGCGCGAGCAGCTGGCGCGCCACTCGGCGCAGGAGCTGCGCAGCTGCCCGCGCAGCGAGGCGTCGTCGGAAGAGCAGCCCGGCGCGCGGACGGGGATGAGCACCGTCGTGACGCCGAACGAGCTGCGGCGCAGCTACGGAGCCGAGCCGGGTTTGTTCTCCTCAACGCCGCAGCACCACTCTCAGCAGCACCCTCAGCAGCACCACCCTCAGCAGCAGTACCCCCAGCAGCAGCAGCACTTGCACCACAGGCAGCCGCAGCAGCAGCACCCCCAGCAGCAGCACAGCACCTACCAGCAGCAGCCATACCCCGTGCCGCCCCCGCCGCCGCCGGCGGCGGGAGGGCATGCCCGCACCGCGCCCCCGCGCCGCTCCTTCACGCGCGCATACCTGGCAGCGGCCATCGCCGCAACGCCGTCCAGCGCAGCAGCAGCAGCGGCGGCTGCGCTGCGCGACGAGGGGAGCGAGGATGTGGCTTTGATGCCGCCAGACAGCGGCCGGAGCGACGAAGACGGTCTGGCCGCGGCGGCGGCGGCGCAGGCGGGCATGCACACGCCCACCGAACGCCGCACCAGCCTCAGCAGCCTGCCGCCGATCGAGCCGGCCACGTCGCCGGTGCTCGGCTCCGCGCCGCCACGCGGCAGCCTCGCGGCGCGGCTCCGCGGCATCCTGCGCAGCAGCAGCGGCAGCGACCGCTCCCCGCGCGCCAGCGGGGGGCGGCGCGACAACGGCAGCGGGAGGCACAGCACCAGCCACGTCAAGGCGCAGCAGCTGCTGGACAAAGGGCGGCGGGCGACCGAGGAGGAGGATGGCGGCGAGATCCGCGCCGGCCTGCTCCCCAGCGGCGGCGACAGCAGCAGCGGCGGCAGCAGCGGCGGCGACGGCGGCGCGACGGCGCGGCGGCGGTGGGCGCTGGTGCGGCAGGCGCTGGAGAGCGGGCGGCTGCTGAGGCTGCCTTATGATGCTGAGAACTACAGCATCGTCACCAGCACCTTCAAGTGAGCTAGGCGTTCCAGGGTTAGGGTTTCACAGCTGGCTCATTCCTGCGTGGCCACACAACCGCCGCGTTGCCAACCTGCCAGCACGCGCCCTGCGCCGGAGCACCGCACTGCCAGCGGCCCACACGCAGCGAAGCCCCTCACGCGAGCGCGCCCACCTCCCACCCCCCCCCCACCCCACCCACCCCCCACCAGGCGCCTGTTCCCGCGCGACTTTGACGCCGCCATCCCCGTGATCAACCACAAGGAGGTGGACAAGCTGCTGATGGAGGTGGGGGGGTGGGGCTTGGAGGGGTTGGGCTTGGAGGGCTTGGAGGGCTTGGGCTTGGAGGGCTTGGGCTTGGGGCTGGGTTGGGCTTGGAGCGGCCCTGGCTGGGTTTCTGGCTGTGTTATGGCAGACGAAACGGCGTACTTGGTGGTGCGTGTGTGTGCGCAAGTTTCAGTGCTCTCACGCCCGACGCAATGATGCCCTGCCCGCACCTCACCCCCCCCAAAACCCTCGCTCCCCGCCCCCTGTCGACCCCTCCCCCCAACCCGCTGCAGTGGGAGTCGGCCGTGGCGCGCCTCGAGCGCGCCGAGATGACGCGGCAGCGCACCGGGCGCGACCCGGTGAAGCGCTTCTGCTGCACCCACGAGCGCGTGGAGACGATACCCCTGCTGCAGGTGGGGGCGGGGGAGGGGCGCCGCTCGGCGCGTCTCTGCCTTGGCTGCCGCTTTGCTGGGGGGCCGGAAAGGACGTTGACGCCGGGGCTGGGGCCTGCAGCAACACCAACGCCAATGCATTACAATGATCAAGTGGGCCGCCCCACCAATCCCTCAATCAAGACCCCTGAAAACGCGCACCTTCTCAACCCGCAAAACACTTCAACCTACCACCCTCCCAGGAGGAAATCCTGGAGCTGGAGGCGCGCATCGAGGAGGCGCGGCGCCGCGCCTTCTCCACCAACTTCACGCCCTCCTGGTTTGTGTTCTTCAAGAGCCAGGCGGCGGCGGCGATGGCGGCGAGCACACAGATCTACGGGGAGGATGCGGCCAAGTTCCAGGTGGGGGCCTGGGGGGGTGGGAGGGTGGGGCGGGTTACGCAGGGGGAAGCTTCCCATTGAGGGGAGGGGCGGCGGCTTTGGGGCTGGCGGCACGCAGAACCGGGGACTTGGCAGCCGCCAGTCTGGGGTTTGAGAGGGCTGGCCTGGGGCGTCAATGACAGTGTGCGTGCAAGCAAACGCCGGCCCGCTCCCCGCTGCCCGCGCCCCGCAGGTCCACCCCGCGCCGGGCCCGGAGGAGGTGAACTGGCAGCACCTGTGGCTCAACTGGCGCCAGCGCGACCTGCGCAGCGCGCTGACGTGGCCGCTGCTGATCGCGGTGGTCGTGTTCCCCATCACGCTGTTCACCTCGGCCGTGGCGCAGCTGCAGTTTGTGCTGTGCCCGCCGCGGAAGGAGGCGGACGCGGGGGCGGCGGCGGCGAAGATCTCGGAAGCGGTGAGCTGCGCGCGGCGGGGCGGGCAGCTTCTGCGGGCGTGCGGGCGCCGGGGACTGCGCCTCTCCCTGCAGGGAGCGGCGCAGCAGCGGCGAAGGCCCCAGCAGCAGCAGCAGTTCATGCCTGGCAGGAGCGCCTCACCCGTGTCAGCCGGCAAGCTGACCGTTTTTTTACGCATCCCAACGCCCTCTCCCCCGAAACCCGCAGCTTCTTTGGCCGTGGTACTGCCAGGGCCACTCTGTGGTGGCCAACTTCATCCGCTCCCTGATCACGGGCTGGCTGCCCGCGCTGCTGCTCAACTCGTGGCTGGTGCTGGTGCTGCCGCGGCTGGTGTACCTGCTGGTGCAGGTGGGGGGGCGTGTGCGCTGTTGTGCATGTGCGTGAGTTTGCGTGCGTGTGCGTGTGCACGTGTGTGCATGCACGCATGCAAGCGCATGCCAGGGGGCCAAGCACCAAGCCGCGGCCCCGCCATCCGCTGCTCAACCCCACAGAGCGAGGGCAACAGCTTCAGCCTGAGCGCGCTGGAGCGCCGCATTGGCGTGGTGTTCTTCTACTGGGACGTCTTCAACGTCTTCCTGCAGGTGAAAGGGGGGGCTTTGGGGGGGTTTGGCGCCCCGCCCTCGGCTGCGCAGCAGCCACGGCGGCTCGGGGCGCTGCGGGCCTTGGTCTCTGCTGCCGCCAACGCGGCGCATGATACACAGCTTCGGTGGCCGCGCCGCCCGCCTCACCTCCTTCCCTCCCCCTTTCAACACCCCCCCCCCAAAGGGCATCGTCGGCTCCACCTTTTTCCAGCGCGTCCAGCAGATCATATACCACCCTGAAAACCTGCCCGTCATCCTGGGCGCGGCGCTGCCCAACTCGTCCAACTTTTTCATTCAGTTCATATCCATGCGCGCGCTGTTCCTGGTGTGGCTGCGCATGTGCGTGCCGCACGGCGGAGTGTGGCAGAACTGGGCGCATTTCATCTGCTGCCCGCCCGCGCTGTGCTCCTTCTGCAACACGGGTGCGCGCTCGCGGCGGCTGTGTGGAGCGGCGGCTGTGTGGGGCGGCGGCTGTGTGGGGCGGCGGCTGTGTGGGGCGGCGGCTGTGTGGGGCGGCGGCTGGACTGCGGCGTCCATCCCTCCATCTGCCACGGCCCAGCCGCAACCCCCGATAGCCAAAGGCCCTCCCGTCCTCACCCACCCCTTCGCTGCGCGCCCTCCCCATCCCACCACCCACCCCCAACCGTAAACGCCCCCCCCCTCCCCCCCAGACCGCGACAAGTCGCTGACCTACGGCCCCCGCACCCCGCGCTACGGCTTTGAGATGGGCCACGTGCTGCTGATCTACCTGCTGGCCCTCACCTTCTCAGTGACCGCGCCCCTGCTGCTGCCGTTCAGCGTGATCTGGTTCCTGTGCGCGTGGGTGCAGTGGCGCCACAACCTGTGCTACGTGTACCAGCGCAAGTACGAGTCAGGCGGCCTCATGTGGACCTACCTCTTCTCGCGGATCTGCATATGCCTCGTCATCATGCAGCTCTTCACCTTCTGCGTGCTCGCGTTCAAGGGCGCCTACGTTCAGGCCTTTTTGATCGTGGCCTTCATGCCCGCGCTGACCGCAAAGTTCCACCGCAGCTGCCAGCGGCGCTTCGGCCGCGGCGTGGAGAACGTGCCGCTCGAGCTCGCCAGCCGCGCGCCGCGCACGCGCGTGCCGCCCATGGTCTACATACCGCCGCCGCTGCACGAGAAGAGCTGGGGGTGGTACCCAGAGTGGGGGAAGATCTGGGACGGGTGGGGCATGCCCACCGGGTACGCGCTGCGCTTCTGACCAGGCCCCCGGGTGCGCTGTGCAGAGCGCGTCTCGTCTTCTTCGAGCGCCGCCGCATGCTTGCGGCGGCGCTGCTTCTCGGTTCCGATTTTTTTCTTCCGCCTCCCCTTTTCGCCGTGTTTCCTTAGCCGATCTGGCCCTGTCAAACCGCAATTTCATACCGTTCCAACCTGCGGCCGCCTGGCCGGCGTATTGGCCCCCATTGCGTGCAGGGAAAGCAATTCGACGTTTGTAAGCCCCGTTGGCGGCCGCGCGTGGGTGCATATCGGTTTTGGTGACACCGGCAGCAACTGGCGGGCGGGCGTTTGGTGCGCTGGCGCCTGGCGGCTTCAACAGTCGGCGCGCGGTGGCCAACCCCTCAGAAGCGATACCGGATCGTCGACCCGCCATTAATCCGTCATCCAAAGCCAAAACACCGCGCCGTTGTGCGTTTTGTACCGGCCCTGGCACTGATCTGAGCGGCCTTCCGACGGGACCATGTCGCGCAAAGGGGGCTCCGCATACTACGACGCGGACGACTATGATGATTACGGCGGCGACGATTACGCGGACGACTGGGAGGAGGCGTACGACGCCCCCGTAGCCGCCAAGGCGCGCGCGCGAGCGCACGTGCCGGCCGCTGCTGCTGCATCCGCTTCGATGCGCGTGCGCCGCTGCAGCTGTTGCCGCCGCCCCCTGGGCTGCAGCCGCGCTATCGAACAGGCATCGCGCCTGTCTCAACGCGCGCGCTGCTGCGGGCCCGCCGCATCCCCGCACTCCCCGCCCGCAGCCGGCGCCCGCCAAGCCCAAGGCCCCCGCGGCGGCAGCAGGTGCCTCCTCGCTGGCCCGCGGCCTGTGCGACCCCCCGCCCCCGCGGCCCAGCGGCAAGCCGCAGAAGGGCGGTAGGCCACCGCCCAGCGGCCGCCGCCGTGCCGCCGCGGCCTGCTTGCTCCCCCTCTTGCGGCGGCGAGCGAGGCGGCTGCCCTCAGACCCGCGGCCCTCACTCCCGCCGCACCCCCAAACCACGCCCCGCGCGCAGCCAAGGCCAAGCCGCCGGCGGCGGCCAAGCAGGGCGCGTTCCCGGTCGCGCCCGCGGCAGCTGCGGGCGGCGGCTTTGACTTTGCCTCGCCCTCGCCAGACGACGAGGCGCGCTCTTCGGGGCCCTCGGGTGCGAGGGGCGGCCTCGAGTTGCACCTGGCTGGGCACAAGGCGCGCTTGCTTGCGCTTGGGGCGTGCGTCGTCGAGCAGATTTGGGTGCAACCGCAGGCCACCGCTTGGGCGTATCGCGCCTTTCGCCCAACAGCGCGCTGCGTGCACGTGCCCCGCCTGCAGAGCGGCGCGCCGTGGGCATACCCCTGGCGCCGTCCAAAACGCCGACCGTGAAGGCAGCCAAGGAGGCACAGGCGGCGACCAAGGCAGCGGCAGCCCAAAAGGCGGCGGCGGCGGACGCCAACGCCGGCGGCAGCGGCGACGCGGCGGCGGCGGCGATTGGGGGCTTGAGCCTCAAGGGCGGCCCCTCGGCAGCGGCGGCACCGGCGGCGGCGGCGGGCGGCGGCAAGCAGCGGCGCAAGCTGAGTGAATATGTGATGGAGGCAGACCTGTCCAGGTGGGGCCGGGGAGTGGGGAGGACTTGACCCTTCCGGCTTGACGCCTGGTTGCTTCAAACCCGTGCTCGGCCTGCTCGTCTGTTTGACCATCCGCAAACGCGCTCAACGCATGCACAAGCAACTGTGCACCCCCCCCCACACACACACAACCCCACCAACCCCGCCCAAAGGGACGTCGACGCGGCGCTGGCTGCAGAGCTCTCCGGCGGCGCCGGCCAGCGCAGCAGCCTGCACCTGGTGGTGGCGGGCCACGTCGACGCCGGCAAGTCAACGCTGATGGGGCGGCTGCTGCACGAGCTGGGTTTAGTCAGCCAAAAGGAGGCCCACAAAAACCTGAAGGAGGCGACGCAGGCGGGCAAGGTGCGGGTCCACGGCCGCGGCGGCCGGGCGCGCCAGTGCGGGGCAGAGCGGCGGTGGAGGCGCGCGCCGCACGGCCCGCTCCCTGCGCGGGGCGCGGACCAGCCGGGCCCCCCGCTTTCGCAGCTGGCGGCACAACAAGCCGCGCGTCGCGCCGCGCCGCGCCCCGCCCCCCCCCCCCCCCGGGTCTGCGCAGGCCTCCTTTTCGTGGGCGTGGGTGCTGGACGAGCGCCCCGAGGAGCGCGCGCGCGGCGTAACGGTGGACATTGCGATGGCGCGCTTTGCCACGCCGCGCTTCAACGTGACGCTGCTCGACGCGCCGGGGCACAGGCGCGCCCGCGCACGTGCACGTGTGCACACGCGCGGAATGCTCTGCTGCTTTTCAGCGAGGCGCAGCTGCCGGCTGAGCTCAGCCTTGATCGGCTCGCCGCCTCCACCCCACAGACTGCCTCGTCCCTTTCAAAACCCGCCCTGCCTCCCCACTCCCCCAACAACCAAAGGGACTTTGTGCCCAACATGATCAGCGGCGCGGCGCAGGCGGACGCGGCGCTGCTGGTGGTGGACGGCTCAATCGGCGGCTTCGAGGCGGGGTTCGGCGCCGCGGCCTCGCACGGCGGCGGCGGCGGCGGCGCGCCGACGGCGGGGCAGACGCGGGAGCACGCGCAGCTGATCAGGAGCCTGGGGGTTGAGCAGGTGGTGGTGGTCATCACAAAGCTGGACACCTGCGGCTGTTCCCAGGTGCGAGCTCGCGTTGCGGTTGCTTGCCGCACGCCCTGCTGCGTTGGAGCTGGACAGGGCTCGTTTGCAAACCAACAAACTGGAGGCACCTCCAGTCCAGTCCAGGGCTGGCCAAGGCCAGGGCCAGAAGAGAAACCAACCCCCCACCCCACAGCTCCGCACCCCGCCCTGCTGCCTGCTGCAACAACCCCTCCTCCCCCTCTCCACCCACCCCAGGAGCGCTTTGATGCCATCAAGGCGCAGCTGCTGCCCTTCCTGCGCTCCTGCGGCTTCAAAGAGGCCTCCCTGCAGTGGCTGCCGGCCGCCGCGCCCAGCGGGCAAAACCTGGTCGCGCCGCCCGACGACGCCAAGCTGGCGGCGTGGTGGAGGGGGCCGACGCTGGTGCAGGCCATCGACGCGTTCGTGCACCACGGGCGCAACGCGGGTGGGCGCGGGCGCGGGCGGCGAGGCGCCTGGCCTGCGTGACGGCGCCGCTGCGTGCCCCTCCCTCCGCACCCTTATATCTACAGCCCCCCTCCCAGCCCCGCCCTCAAAACGAGCGATCCCCGCGCGCCCCGCTCGCAGGGCTGCCCCTCCGCCTGCCCATCCACGACGTCACCCGCACCAAGGCGGGCGCCCTGGGCGTGGGCGGCAAGGTGGAGGCCGGCGCGCTGAGGGTGGGGTCGAAAGTGATGCTGCTGCCCGGGGGGGAGGTGGGCGCGGTCAAGAGCATCGAGGTCAACGGGCAGGTGGGCGGGCGCGGCTACGGGCTTGGGGTGGCGGGGGGGGATTCCCCGGTTTGTTGGGTGCGCTGTGGCGCAGCAGGCGACTGGCCGCCGCGGCGACGGCGGGCGGGTTTGGTCGTGTGCTGCTGCGCCCTGGCCTCCCTTCCGGCGCGCGCGCCTCGCCGAAGCGGCCCGCCTCGCCGAAGCGGCCCGCCAAAGAGCCACTCACCCCGACCCCCCAAAAAACGTTGCGCCGCGGCGCCCGCGCAGCCCGCCCAGCTGGCGCGCGCCGGCGACAGCGCGGACGTCCAGCTCAGCGGCATCGAGCCCACCTCGGCCCACGCCGGCGCGGTGCTCTGCCACCCCGCCTTCCCCGCGCGCGTCGCGATGCGCGTCGAGGCGCGGCTGCTGCTGCTGGACGTGCCGATGCCGATCCTAAAGGGCGCCAGCGTCACGGTGCACTGCCACACGGCGCGGGAGGAGGGCGTGGTGAGCGCGCTGGTGGCGCTGCTGGACGGCAAGACGGGCGCGGAGCTGCGGCAGCGGCCGCGCTGCCTGCTAAAGGGCCAGGTGCGTGCGGCGGGCGCGCGGGCAAACCCGGGGTTGCGGGACGGCACCGGGAACGGCGGCGCTTCGTCCTCCAGAGTTTCTTTGCAAACAGGGCTTTGGCGGTTGTGATCGCTGTTGGCTGCTGCCGCAGCCCCAGCCGCCCCGACAGTTTGCCCCCCGCCATCCCGGCGCCCCAACCCCCGCCGCCCCAACCCCCGGCGCCCCAACCCCCGCCGCCCCTAACCCCCGGCGCCCCAACCCCCGCCGCCCCTAACCCCCGCCGCCCCAACCCCGGCTGATCTCAACCAGACGGCGCTGGTGGAGATCACCCCCGCGCGGCCCATGGTGCTGGAGGAGTTTGGGGAGCTGCGGGGCCTGGGCCGCCTGGCGCTGCGCGACGGCGGCAGCACGCTGGCCGTGGGCATCGTGACGCGCGTGCTGGAGGAAAAGTAGGGCTCAAACCGAAGCCGCGGGCGTTCGGTAGCACACTGCTACTGCGTGTATGTATGGCGCTGCGCGGCGCTGCGTGTAAAAGTAGGCGCAGGCATCCGCCTGGTCGCGCGGTGAGTCAACCGGGATGCTGCGGCAGCTGAGCCCGGCTGCGAAGCTGCGAGCCCGGGGCGGCGTGCGTGCGCGCGCGCGCGCGCGACTTTGCTCCGCCAGACCGTTCCGCCGGGCGCGCGCGGGTGAGTGGCTTTTAATCTCTCTTCTACGCCCTTCTGGGGGGGCGGAGGCCGGCGAGAGCCGCGTATCACCGCGTCACCCGGTCCGAAGCGCGTGTCCGACTGGATCGAGGCCGACGGTCCCCCCGTTGGTTGTTTGTCGTATCTCACGCCTTCCACCTTTACTTCCGCCACCACCGCTGCGCACCTTCGGTGCCTTCAGTCCAAGCTGGCTTCCCCTATGGCGTTCTTTCGTTGGCTCCCGCGCACCACTGTTGAGCATTGCTTCGAGCTCTCCTCGCGCCACACGATCGCGGGATACTGAGACGCGTGTTGCCAGGCCAGCGCCCTGCAGCGAGGCGGCGGCGAGCGCGCGCGCCCCCGGCGCCAGTTCCCCGTGCGCTCTCTGGACACGCCAGTTCCCGGCGCCCGCCTCGTAGCCCCCCACCCCCCTGTCTAGACCGCCAAGATGTCGTCCCGCGCCAACGGCTGGGTCGATAGCTACATAGATGCGGTGGGTGCGCGACGGGGCCGCGCCGCAGTGCAGCCGGGCCGCAGCAGCGCGCGCAGCGTGGATGCCCCCTCCCCGCCCCAACCGCCCCTTTCCCCCGACACCCCTCCCGCCCGCCCCTCGCCTCCCCACCCCAGCTCCTCTCCACCGGCCTCTCGACCGAGTCTGCCCGCATAGCCGCGGAGCAGGCCAAGGGCGCGCCGGACGATGTTGAGCAGGAGGCGGCCAACATCGCCGCCAAATACTACGTGCACCAGATCCTGGCCATGGACGAAGGTGGGGACCGGGGACCGGGGACCGCGCCCCTCGGGATGGCACAGACCGGGCCGTTTGGGCGGCGGGAGGCGCTCGTCGGATGCGAAGGGGGCGGGGGGAGGGGCGGGGGCGGCGGCGCGCGGCGGGGCGGCGGATCTCTAGAAGCTTCTCCCGCGCGCTCGCAGCTGCCCGCGGCCGCGCCGGCTTGCCCCTGTCCCCACTGCTCCCCGCCCCAACCCTCAGCGCGTGAAGTGCGCCTCTCACTGTCCGACTGCGCGCACCCAAACACACAACGCGCACCGCCCCCAACCCCAACTCGCACCCCACCCCCCCTTGCAACCCCCCAGAGAGCATCCAGCAGGCCTACCTCAAAGTGCGCGCCCGCTCCAACGTCAAAACCGCCGGCGAGCGCGACGCGCGCCTCGAGCACATCACCTGGCGCGTGTGGACGATGCGGCGCCGCGCGGCCGCGGCGCGGCTGAGGCCCATCGACGAGTCCCCAGACCCCAGCGTGGTGCCAGATCTCAGATCAGACGAGGGCGGCGGCGGCGGCGGCGCGGTGGACGAGGAGGAGCTGACCAAGCTGTACGGCCGCCGCCCGCGCCCCGCCTCGGACGCGCCGCGCGCGCCCGCCTCGGACGCGGCGTCGTCCGAGGCGGCGGAGCGCGAGCAGCGGCTGCTGCTGCGGCGCCTGTCAATCCCGCCGCGCGGCGGCGCGGCGGGGGCCGAGCTGCTGAGCGAGTCGTCCGAGGAGGCGGCGGCGGCGACGCCGACGACCGAGGCGGTGCCGGCCACGCCGCCGGGCGGGCTGGCCGCGCTCGCCGGCTCGGGGCTCAACCTTGGAGAGGACCGGGTGCCCAAGCTGTATGTGGTCCTCATCTCCATGCACGGCCTCGTGAGGGGGGACCAGATGGAGCTCGGAAAGGACCCAGACACCGGCGGCCAGGTGGGGGGCCAAGCGGCGCGCGCGTTGGCCACTTCTGTTGGCTCTCTTTCGGGGCCGTCAAAACCGGCGGCTGGCAGCCCAGCCAGCAGTTTGCCGGCCGAGCGCGGCCAAACAGTCTGCGCACCGGCCCACGGCACGCAGCACGCACCCAACCCCGCACGCGCCCAACCCCGGCCCAACCCCGGCCCCAACCCCAACCCCGGCCCCAACCCCGGCCCCAACCCCCCCCCCCCCCCGTTTGACCAGGTCAAATACGTAGTAGAGCTCGCGCGCGCGCTGGCGCGCCACCCCGCCGTGCACCGCGTGGACCTGCTGACGCGGCTCATCGCGGACCCCTCGGTTCACAAGGACTACTCGGCGCGGGAGGAGGCCCTGGACGAGCCGGTCGGCGCGCTTGGGGGCGCCCGCATCGTCCGCATCCAGTGCGGCCCGCCGGACAAGTACATCAGGCGCGTGCCCGCTGGGCGGACCGGGGGCGCGGCAGCTTCCGCTCGGGGCGCTGGAGCCGTGGCGCGGCGGGGCCGGCGCCGCACCGCCCTGGGCTAGGGATGGACACAGCCCCTGCGCCCCCTGCTCCTTTGCCCACTGCTCCTTTGCCAAGCGCGCACGCATTCGCCCCCTCACTCGCCCCCGCGACCAGCGCCCAACCCGCACCCCCCAAACCACTTCCCCCAAACCCCCCCAGGAAGGAGATGCTGTGGCCACACGTGCGCGAGTTTGCCGACAACGCCCTCGCCCACGTCGCCAAAACGCTGGCGGCGCTGGCTGCCGCGGGGGAGGTCTGCGAGCTCTACGACATCCACGGTGGGGGCCGGGGGCCGGATTTGTCAGCCACTGGGGGCGCCTCGGTTTCAAACGGCCTCGCCGCAACGACTACTGGGTGTGCACTGCCAGAGGCGGCGGCGGGGGCCGTGGCTGCCCTCGAGTCGCGGCCGCCAGGGGGAAGGCGCTGCACGCCGGCCGACGCCGCCTCCTTTGGTGTGCACCCCGCCCCCCAACTGACGCCCCCACCCGCCGGTGCCGCGCCCCGTCCCCCCTTGTCCCCGCCAGGTCACTACGCCGACGCCGGCGAGGCGGCCGCGCTTATGTCATTCACGCTGGGGTCTGACATGGTGCTGACTGGGCACTCCCTGGGGCGCAACAAGCTGGACCACCTGCTCAAGAGCCGTGAGTCATGCTTTGGGGCCTATGGGGCGCTTTCGGGGGGTTGGGGGCCGCGCGGAAGGCGCCTCGAGCCGCTGTGCAGGCGCAACGCAGCGCTGTGCAGGCGCAACGCCCCGCCCCAGGTCTGCAATGCGCTCACGCCTGCGGCAGCGGCAAAGCATTGAGCCAGTCCACCCGCAAACAAACCGCCCCCTCCCCCCCCAAAGGCACCATGTCTCGCCGGGAGATTGAGGCGGCGTACGCTGTGACGCGCCGCATCGAGGGGGAGGAGCGCGCGCTGGACGCCGCGTCGCTGGTGTTCACCTCGACGCAGCAGGAGGTCAAGGACCAGTGGGGGCTGTACGACGGGTGAGGGGGGTTGGGGGTTTAGGGCGGAGAGGGCCGGTACGGCGGGTGAGGGTTTGTTTTGGGGGGGGTGCCCAAGCAAAGGGGCGCAGTGCGTGCCCGGGTGGCTGGCACGGACTGGACGGCAGCCTCCGCAATTGAGCAGAAGGCACGGCCGGCACGCAAGCACGATCCACGCGCCAGGCAAACACAAAAACCACGCGCGGCCCCTGACGCACCCCCGCCAAAACCAACCGGCGCGCAGCTACAACGCCGCGCTGGCGCGCATACTGCAGGACCGCCCCCGCGCCGGACGCCACTTCCCCGTTATGGCGGTGATACCCCCCGGGCTTGACTTTTCAAACCTAAAGGTCGACTGCCCCCCCGACCCGTGGCAGCAGCTCGCGGCCGCCGCGGCGGTCAGCGGCACGCGCAGCCGGCGCGCGAGCGTGTCGGCGGCGGCGGGGGGCGGCGCGGAGGAGGCCGCTGGGGGTGAGGCGCGGGCGCGGGGCGATTGTGGGCGGCAGGGGGCGGCAGGGCGCGTGGGCGGCAGGGCGCCGCGAGGGAGATTCCCCGCCCTGCCACACCATTTCTTGAGCCAACGCCAACCCGGCCTCCTGCCACCCACCCAACCAACCAACCAACCAACCAACCAATCAATCAAACAACTCACCCACCCACCCACCCGCCCACCCGCGCGCAGACGGTGCCGCCAAGCAGCCGCCCAGCGCCACCGGCCTCTCGCGCCGCGGCTCCTCGCCCTCCGCCGCCGCGGCGCACTCCGCCGCCGCCGCGGACGCGTCGCCGCTGGCGCCGGCGGGGCCGGAGGAGGACCCGCCCATCTGGCAGGAGATCTTCAGGTGCGCAGCCTCCATTGCTTTTGGAAGTGCAACGGGGTCAATCCGCGGGCCCATCAACAGGGGCTGGCCTTGCGTTGTTTGGGGTTTGCCGCCGTCACGGCTGGGCGCCCACAGCCCGCCCCAACTCGCTCACCCCCCCCCTCACACACACTCACACACAACAAACCTCCCTCGGCCCGGGCTGCAGGTTCCTGCGCAACCCCCGCAAGCCGGTCATCCTGGCCATGTCGCGCCCCGACGCCAAAAAGAACATCACCGCGCTGGTGCGGGCCTACGGCGAGAGCCGGCCGCTGAGGGACATCGCAAACCTGGTGCTCATCATGGTGGGCGGTTATGAAGCGGTTACGGGGCGGTTGTGGGCGGTTTTGAAAGGGGGTGGCTCTGCCAATGCCTGCAGGGTGAACCGCCATAAGCGTGGCCAAACGCCCCTGCAACGCTTTGCCCCTCGGCCGGCGGGCCCCCCAAGTTGCCCAACCAAACCAAACCAAACCAAACCAAACCAACCAAACTAACCAACCCAACACCCCCCACACAAAAAGGGCAACCGCGAGGTGATCGACGGCATGGCCCCCGGCAGCGCGCGCGTGCTTGAGAGCGTGCTCAAGCTGGTGGACGCATACGACCTCTACGGCTGCGTCGCCTACCCCAAGCGCCACAGCCAGGATGACATCAGCGACATCTACCTGCTGCCCCACCACACGCGCGGCGTGTTTGTCAACATCGCGCTGCAGGTGGGGGTCGCGGCGGCTGAACCCCGGCGCCGCTCTGCTGCTGCCCGGGCCCGTTCTGTTGTGGAGTGCTGCGCCGCGGCTGTGCACCGCGGCTGTGCACCGCGGCTGTGCATGCGCCAGGGTCACAGCCCGGATTGGCCCGGACTGTTGGCCACCACTCTGCTTGCAGTTCCAGCTTCGCCCTTTGGCTTGCCGCCGGACTACCACTGGACGGTTGTCGCCCGCGCTTTGCCTCAAAACACTCCCCAACCCAACCCCGTGCCGCCCCACCAACCACAGGAGCCGTTCGGCCTGACGCTGATCGAGGCCGCCGCCCACGGCGTGCCCATCGTCGCCACCACCCACGGCGGCCCCGTCGACATCATCCACACCCTGCACAACGGCATCCTGGTGGCCCCCACGGACACCCGTGCCGTGTCTGACGCGCTGCTCAAGCTGCTGACAGACCCGGGGCTGTGGGAGCAGTACGCCACGTCTGGGCGCGACAACATCAACGCATACTCGTGGCCCAGCCACTGCATGCGCTGCCTGTGCGCAATCGAGAAAGAGAAGGTGCGCGCAGGGGGGCTGGAGGGTGGAGAAGGCGCCTGTGTTGCGCCGCACGAGTCATGCTTGCGTGCAGCATGCAACATGCATGCCGCGCTCGATCCATTCAGCGCCATGCATGGGCCTCGCCGCGCTCGCATGCGCCCTGCAAGCCCGGCTCAAAACCCCGCCCTGCCACTCCATGCCCTCCCTCCTCCGCAGCTCAAGGCCGCCGCGCGCCGCAAGACCGCCATGCGCGCCACGTACAGCTACGATCTCGACGAAATCGCAGATCAGCTGACGGGCCTGACGGCCACAGGCTCGGCGGCGCTCGACCCCGGCGCGATCGCGGCGCGCGCGAGTAGCGATCTGGGCCCCGCGCCGCCGACGCTCGACGCGCCGCCCGCCGCTGTGGACGACAGCCTCCTCGGCACCTCGCCCCGCGTGCGCAGCCTCGCGGCGAGCAGCGTGCCGCTCATCGCCGCGGCGCCGGGCATGGCGCCGCCGCCGTCGCCGCGCCAGCCGACGGGGCGGTCCAGCCTCGACGGGCCTCCCACGGCCGCCAACGGCGACCGCGCCGTGGCGCAGCCCCGCAGCCAGCTCGCCCCCAAGTCAAAGTACCTGGTCCTCCTCCTCGACGGCGCCGACTCGGCGGCGCGGCTCGCCGCGCTGGTGGCGCGCAAGGGCAAGTCCATGCTCGCCGCCGCGGCCGGCGCGGGGCAGACCGTCGGCGTCGGCGTGGCCAGCGCTTACGGGCTCGGCGACACGCTGCGCCTGCTGGCCGGCGCGGGGCTGTCCGCCGGCGACGTCGACTTCGCAGTGACCGACTGCGGCAGCCAGATCTGGCTCGCCGGCGCCGCCTCGGCGCGCGCGCCCGGCGCAGCAGCCGGCGCGGCCGCCGAGGCGTGCGCCGCGGATGAGTCGTACGACGCCCACATCGACCACAATTGGGACAAGATCAGCGTGCGCCGCCTGCTGGCGCACCTCCTGGCGCAGCCCGGCATCTTCGCGGGGCTCGCGGGCGGCGCGGCGGCGCCGCCGCCGCTGCGCGTCTCGGTTGACACTGAGACCGGCTCCCACCACCTGCTGCTCACGCTGAGGCGCAGGAACGCGCCCGCCGGCGGCGCGGCGGCGCCGCCGCTTGCGCCTGAGGCGCTGCTCGCCCTCGTGTCGCGCATCAAGCGGCGCTTCAGGTCCAGCGGCGTTCGCGCCCAGATCGCGGCCCAGCTCGAGGCGGACGGCGCCGCGCGGCTGCACATCACGCCGCTGCGGGCGAGCAGGGCGCTGGCGCTGCGCTACCTTGCGCACCGCCACGGCGTGCCGCTGGCCGACCTGGTGTTTGTCAGGTGAGCGGCGGCACTGGGGTGGTCGAGGGCTCTGCGGGGCGGGGAGGGGCGGCGCTGAGGGGCCAGCTGCAGCCCCACGGCTTGTTGCGCGGCAGGATCGGCTGCTGCACAGGCGGACGCATGGCCCATGCGGCCAGGCGGCAGCGGCGCCGCCTCATGCCCAAGGCCCCAGCCTGGAACCCAAACGCCCACACACACAAACTCCCCCAACACCTCCGCCCGCAGCTGCGCGCGCGAGATGGCCCCTGGCGCCCCCGCCCGCTTCGCCGCCAGCGACGCGGAGGACCTGGTGGCAGGCGTGCAGGGCGTGCTGGTGCTGCCGCCGCCGCCCGCCGCGGGCGACGGCGCCGCCGTCGCGGCCGCCTCGGCGGGCTTTGCCGTTGACCTGGAGCCCTATTCGCACGACGGCCGCATCCAGCTGATGCCCGCCGCCGCGTCGTGAGCAGAGCGCCCCTCTTTACGGCCCGTCAACGCCCCGGCTTTGGCCAAAGGCTGGCTGCGCTTTCACCCTGCGGTTTGCGCCCCTCGGGCTGCCACTTGCCCCTCTACCCAGAGGCCGGCCGCCCCTCGGCGGCCCCTCCCCCCTTCCTGCTGCCTCGGCCGCGCCCCTTGCGTGCACCCTCGTGCAACCCCCGGCCTCGGCCTGCGCCGAGCCGTTGTGCCACCACCGACCCCGAATCAAACCCTGTGCCATCAGCGCCGAGCGTGCAAGCGCTGGCAACCGAAATTGCGCGCCCCGACCGCCCGGCGGTGGCCTCGGCACGCCCAAACGAGGCGCAAACAGCGCCGATCCTTTGCCGCCCAACCGCGGGCAGCGCGTTTGGCCATCCTCCCCACATCGCATGCCAAACTCACAGCGAGGCGCAGGGCTGGCGCTTATAGCATTCTTCACAGTGGAGAGGAGAAAAACCCCTTTCTTTCTCGCGCTGGCCCCCACGTTTGGCTTTTGGCACCCTTGTGTCTTTGAATCCCGGTTAGTTTGCTCTTGTCGATTCGTTTCCCACCCGTGTGGCAGTTCTCACCTCATCGCCGTCCCCTGCAAACAACAGAGGAGAAGAACAGCAACCACCCGCACGCACAGAGAGGGTTTGCCAAACCTGCACGGCGCACCCCGGCCTGCACTGCGGCCGGCCCCCCTGCCTGACCAGTCCCCCCCCCCCACTTGGTGTTTTCGCACGCTTGATGTCGCGCGTAGCTTTGCTTCCGCCGTCGCTGGCGCACGGGCAGTACGGTAACAATCGGTCTACTGCTGGTGCTCGTCTCAAAGAGGGCGCACGTTGCGCGGGAGCATTCGAGCCGGCGCTGCGTTGTTGCTGCTGACCGGCGGCGGCGGGCGGCGGCGGCTGCGCGCGGCCAGTCGACGGCGCATTAGCGAAAGCACGAAACCTCACTATCCGTCTCCATCACTTCGCGATTCCGGGGCCGTTCCCTGAGCCGTGGCAGTGCCGCAAGCCCACCGCGGACTCACAGACAAGAGCTGCCTGCTTGCATAGATAGCACCCACGAGCGTAGCAGCAGCTGCGGTGTGATTTCATTCACCAGGAGGAGGGGGAGCGGCCGCGGCGCACGCGCCCCAGCCAACCCGCCACTGCGGCGGCTCGACGCGCGCGCCGCCAGCGACGATGCTGCACCCCGGTGCGCGCCATGCGGGCGCCGCAAACCCCATGCGCACGGCGCAGCCACTGCACCCAACGCGTGCGGGCCCGCCCACCAAGCGGCGTGTCGTCGCGGCGGCGGCGGAAGCGGCGGCGGCGGGCAGCGGCAGCGGGGGGGAGGCGGCGGTCGTCGGCATCGACCTGGGCACCACCAACTCTGCCGTTGCGCGCATCAAAAACGGCGCGCCGGTCTGCATACCAAACTCGGACGGCGACGCGCTCACGCCGTCGATCGTAGGTGCGCAGCCGCAGCCCCGCGCCGCCGCTATGGCGCCAAAATCAACTGCAGGCCCCCCCGCACGCTCGCCGCCCGAAAAACCCCGCACACACACCCCGCACACACCCCGCGCCATACCAGCCTTCGGCGAGGGCGGCGCCACGCTGGTGGGGCGCGCCGCGCGCGGCCAGCCCGCGGCCACCACTTACTACTCGGTCAAACGCGTCATCGGGCGCGGCGCGGACGACCCCATTGCCAAAGAGGAGGCCGGGCGCCTGGCCTACGAGGTGCGCTGGCTGCCCAGGACGAAACAGGGCCGCGACGCCATCGGGGGCAAGCCGGCAGCTGCGCGGACGCGCTGTTGTGCCAGAGCGCTAGCAGCTGCCGAAGCACGCGAAACCATGGCCACCAGCAGTGGACAACCCGAGCCCCTCCCTGACGCCGCATCCCCCAACGCCGCCAACCCCCCCCCCCAGCTGACCCCCGATGACGACGGCGCGGTCATGGTGGCCTGCCCACACGTCGAGCCGGGCGCCCTTTACCCGGAAGAGGTCTCTGCCGTGCTGCTGACGCAGCTGCTGGCCGACGCGGCGCGCGACACGGGCCGCGCCGTGACCAAGGCGGTGATCTCGGTGCCGGCCTACTTTGACGAAGCCCAAAGGGAGGCCACCATCGCCGCGGGTGAGCGTCCATGGGGCCCGCATGGCGCGGCTGCTCGCGCGCATGCGGCCATGCGGGCATGCAGCATGCGGGCATGCAGCATGCGGGCATGCAGCATGCGGGCATGCAGCATGCGGCCATGCAGCCATGCAGCATGCGGAGCAGCATGGCGGTGCGCGTGCCCAACTCGCCGATCCCCGCTGCCCCCCGGATCCGCAGGCCAGCTGGCCGGGCTGGAGGTGGTGCGGCTTATTAAGGAGCCGGTGGCGGCTGCGCTGGCGTATGGACTGGATCTGAGGGAGGAGCAGGTGGTGCTGGTGTTTGATCTGGGGGGCGGCACCTACGACATCAGCCTGCTGGAGGTTGGCAACGGCACGATCGAGGTCCTGTCGACGGGTGAGCACGCCCTTCAGCCTTCACGCTTTGAACGTGGGGCTTTCTTTGTCTGCTGCTTGGCTGCCATGACGCATGCCTGCCCCTCACATGCTGATTACTGACTCAACCCCCCCCCCCCCAAAAAAGGTGGTGACCCCCACCTGGGCGGTGACGATTGGGACGCGGCCATCGTGGGCTGGCTGGAGCGGGAGCACCTCCACCCAGCCGGCATCAACACGCGCGAGCCAGAGGTGCGCCTGCAGCCCGGGCGGCGCTGGTGCAATGGGTGACGCCGTTCAAGCTGGGGCCGCTGGTCCGCTTGCAACCCTCTCCACTCCACACTTGCGTGTCACTGTGTCACCCACCATGTTTTGTGCCATGCCACTCCCCACAGATCGCCGCCAATTTGAAGGCACTGGCCGAGTATGCGAAGATCCAGCTGTCAGACCACGACAGCGTGGTGCTGCGGTGGGTGGACGCATTTGGGTGGACGCATAGGCAGCCCCTGGACTGCTGCTGGGCGTGCCCGTGCGTGCAAGCGGCGCACCCGTGTGTAGGCGCGTGCAGAGGTTTGTCACCCATGCCCCCAATCACCGCCGCCGACTCCGCAGCATGCCGATCGGCGGCCCCAACGGCGGCCCGCTGCGCGTGACGCTGACGCGGCAGCAGCTGGACGGGCTGGGGGAGGACCTGTTCCGCCGCGCACGCCTCCCGCTGGACGCGGCGTGCTGGCAGGCGGGGGTGGACCTCAACGAAGCCATGATGGGGCTGCAGGAGAAGAGGGAGGACATGGCGCGGCGCGGCGTGCCAGAGTGGAAGCGAGAGATGGTGCGGGGGGGCCTGGGGGGCAGAGGGCAGGGCCGCGTCTGCTGGCCGGTGTTAGGAGGCCGTTGCTTGCTGTGGCGGTGCGTTTGTACCTTTGCCCGTCTTGACCGCGCCTTTCAGGGCGACCAGAGTGACCCTCCAAACGGAAACCGTGGGCCGCTCAACCCCTCCCATTTCCCGCCCCCACCCCAACAGCTCAAGCTTGAGATCCGCCCCCGCGGCCGCAGCGCGATATCGCGCGTGCTCCTGGTGGGCGGCGCCACGCGCATGCCGTCTGTGCGGCGCTTCATATCGCACATGACCGGGCTGGCGCCGGACGAGGCGGACGTCGACCCCGACGAGGCGGTGGCCCTGGGCGCGGCGGTGCAGGCGGGCATCCTGCAGGGGGAGGTGTCGGAGCTTATGGTCCTGGTGGGTCTGAGGGCCTTTGCCAGTCTGACTGAGGCTGTGCGCTTTTCCCAGTCTTGGCAAAGGCTGCACACGCGAGGCCTGGCAGCGTTTGGGACTTTGGGGGTGCCAACGCACAAACCGGGGGACTTGCTGTGTGGGCCGGCCCTCGTTGCCTCGCGCAGACGTGCAACTCTGATATTTGCGCCGCCTCGCAACTGCGCCCGCCCCCCACGCAGGACCAGTGGCAGGCGTCCCTCATGCGCTCCCTCGCGCAGCTGCAGCTGCGGCAGAGCAAGCAGGCGCGCGAGGCGGTGGAGGGCGCTTTTGACATGGAGGGCTTGGGGGAAGGGGAGGCGGCGGACGGCGGCGAGTCGGGCGGCAGCGGCTTTGAGGACGAAGGGGAGGGGGAGGAGGACACCGCGGGAGCGCCGCTGGTGCAGCAGCAAACGCAGCCGAAGCCTCGGAAGCAGCAGCCCGGCAGCGGCGGGAACGCTCGGCGCGGCGGCAAGCGGCGAGCAAAGTGATGCGCCCGGAGTAAAAATCTGCAACAACGTGGAATGCGGGGTTGGCATATATCGGTGGGTCGAGTTGGAGCAGCAGGCATGCCTCTGGGACCCCAGGGCTTTGCGCGCGACGCGGCTCAAGCCGCCACGCACCAGCCTCACCTCACCCGTGTACATAGCACGCGCCACCGCCTGTCGCCGCTCGTTTCCGCCAGCCTCAAACATAAATTTATCTCAAAACGGGGCAGCCTCCGCCGTTTCGACCCGCCGTCCCCCCGCTTTCCGCCAATCCGCGCGATGACTGTTTGCGCGAGGCGCCAGAACGACACGCCACAGCTTTGAACGAGTGTTAAAAATTTCAAACGCTATCTCCTATCATAAGACGCGAAACCTAGCTGTATCGACCAGCGGCGCAGGCGGCAGCGGCAGCAGCAGCAGCAGCAGCAGCCCCGACCAGCAGCGCCCGGCGCGAGCCGCTCGCGCCCAGGCCCGCAGCGACCATGCCTCGCCCCGTGTACCTCGTGGACTTCAGGTAGGCCGGATGGATTCGGCGCGGGCGGAGTGCCGTGGAGCTGCGCGGCGCAGCCGCAGCGCGCACCAACGTGCGCCGCCGTCCCCGGCTCAAGCCGCACCCGCCCCGCCGCCCTGCGTGCGCCACCGCAGCGTGTACAAGCCTCCTGATGAGATGAAGATGAACTATAACCAGGCTTATACGCTTTCCCGCCAGTGGAAGGTGCGGGTCGCGGTGCATCAGCGCGAGGGCCCCAACCCGCCCCACCAGAGCCCCTTCCGGCATTACCTTGGGCGCTTCCTGATCACCAGAGCCTTATAAGATGTTTTCACTCGTCTGCGCGGCCTGGAAAGGCGCCGAGGTGGGGCCGTAGCAGCAGACGCGTAATTCAAGCGACCCCGCGCCCCGTGTCCCGCAGGAGTGCGTGGACGACAACCACGAATTCATCAGCAAGGTGTTCCAGCGCTCGGGCATCAGCCCCACCGAGAGCTACCTGCCGCCGTGGGTCAACCCGGCGACGTGCAAGGAGCCCAAGTACGACATGGACTCTGCCAAGAAGGAGGCAGAGATGGTCATGGGCGGGGCAGTGGCCGACCTGCTCGAGAAGACCGGTGAGTGGCGTTTGAAGGAGGCGAAGCACTTGGCGCAGGGCTGGCGGGCGGTCGCGCGCGCCAGCCGGTCGTGCGCGCATGTGCGGCGCAGCGCTGCTGCAGATTGGGAGGAGCAGCAGGGGCAACAGCAGCTGCAGGAGCAGGAGCAGGAGCAGCAGCAAGCAGCAGTGGCAGCGGCAGAGGTGGCAGCAGTAATGGCAGCGGCGGCGGCGGCCGTGGCGGTGGCGGCACGCAGCCGCAAGTGTGCAGAGCCCAGCAGCCCGCCAGGTCGCAGGGCTTGGCACTGCAGCCTCATTCCCAGCCCCAGCCCCTGCTCGAGCCTCCCAAAGCCCGCAACACCCTTGAAACCCTCCAAAACCCCGGACCCTCAATCCCCTCCCAGGCACCCGGCCCGATGAGATCGACATCCTGGTCACCAACTGCAGCATCTACTGCCCCACCCCCTCCCTCTGCTCCCTGCTGGTCAACAAGTTCAAGTTCCGCCCCGAGACGCAGACCTACCACCTCGGCGGCATGGGCTGCGGCAACGGCGTGATGGCGCTGAGCCTGCTGCGCGACCTGCTGCAGGCGCGGCCCAACGTCAAGGCCCTCTTTGTGCCGGCCGAGATCGTGACCTACTGCTTCTACCCCGGGCTGCAGAAGGATTACATGGTGGCCAACGCCATCTTCCGCATGGGCGGCGCGGCCATCCTGCTGTCCAACCAGGCGCGCTACTACTCCACCGCCAAGTACGAGCTGCTGCACAACGTGCGCGCCCACACGGGGCAGGACGACGGCGCCTACACCTGCATGGGCTGGGGCCCGGACAAGAAGGGCGTCAACGGCGTGTACCTGCGCAAGGACGTGCCAGTGCAGGCCGCCAAGGCGCTGGAGGTCTGCCTGCGCCGCCTCGCGCCCAGCATAATCACTTGGGGCCAGTACGCCGAGGCGGCGCGCAACCTGTTCGAGCGCCGCGTGCTGGGCTGGCAGGTGCCCGAGTACATTCCGGACTTCACAAAGTGCATCGACCACTTTGCGCTGCACGCGGGCGGCTACGCCGTGCTCAAGGGGCTGATGGCGGCGATGCGGCTGCCGACGGAGAAGATGCTGCCGTCGTTTGCGACGCTGCGGGACTACGGCAACACCAGCTGCAGCACGACCTGGTACGTCCTGGGCTACATGGAGACCTGCCAGGGCATCGGGCGCGGGGAGACGGTCATGCAAATCGGCATGGGCGGCGGCATGAAGGTGGGCGGGCGGGGGGTCGGAGCGTAGGAGTGTCGGCAGGGGGAGGCGCGAGGAGGGCGCGTCGCATGGCGCCGGCGCACTGGGGGGAGAATGCAGAAAGGCTGGGCGGCATGGGGGGACTGTGCTGTCAGCCAGCCGCTCAGCACGACTGCCCCAGCGCCGCGCCCAACCGCCGGCCGCCTCGCTCTTGCCAACCTTTCTGCCGCGTGCTTCCCTCCCCCCATCCCAGGCCGGCATCAACGTGTGGCGCGCGCTGCGGGAGGTGAAGAACGTGCACCCCGCGTGGCGCCACGTCGCGCACGCGCCGGTGACCGAGGCGGACCTGCCGCGCCCCATCAACGACCCGGAAGCCGCCGCGGCGGCCGTGCCGGCCGGCGACATCGCGGCCGCCGTAAAGGCCTCGTTCGGCGCGGACTTCAAGGCCACGACTGCCGTTGCGGCGCACTGACGAGTGCGGGTGTCCGCACGCTGGGAAGTGAATGGGGGCAGTAGGGTTCCCACAAAGCGTGCACCGCGCACGCAGCGTGGTGGCCCGCCGCCTGCCGCGGCCTTGCCGCTGCGGGCGCAGTGGGTGCAGCGTTGCCTGCCAGCCCAGCCGCCGCCTGAATTTGGAGGCTGGTGGCAGCTGCTGCAAGCGGCATCTTCACATTTGTACCACGGTTCACTGCTTTCAGCGCTGCACCATGCAATTGTGTGACGCCCCAACCCAAGCCATGGAACTATCAATTGTTTGGCACCGGTGCCTTGTCGTTTTTTGCAGCTGCCCCATTTGAGGCCGCCCCCAGCTAGCCCCGCTGCTGCTGTGCGGCCAAGCAGAACCAAACGCATTTCCCTCGTTATCCCGCCAGCCGGGTGGCAGGCACTGCTCCCGCCTCCCGCGCCCGCCAATGGACTCAGCTCCCCGCCTGACTCGCATCCTGCTGCTCCCCGTAACCCTTCGCAAAGCTGGGCATGTGCAGCGGCTGGGGAGGGGGGGGGGGGTGCAGTGGACGAGGGGCAGCCGCAGTGCGCTTGCAACGACCGCAGCAGCCCCCACGCCGCTCCCACTAACTGATGAAACCCACTAACAGCTGTGCATTTGCCTGGTGTGGGCCGGCTCCGTGGCTGGGCCGAGAACGGCAGCACGGCCTCGTGCGCCGCCTCGGCGCGCGCGCCGACTGCCCCCGCCCCGTGCGCGTTTGCTCGGCACCGAGGGGGATCCGGTGCCCGATCGCGGCGTTATAGATTATATTTTATCGTAATTCGCCATATTTCCCGGTTTTTCGCGGGCGATGGGGCGCGCACTCGGGGTGCCCCGGCGGCTCAGCCAGCCGCTTGCCCCGTCCCCTGCCCTGCGCTTGTTGCCAAGCCCTCGATTGCTCGCCCCAATATTCATGCTTGTTGTTACGGTTGTTTGACACCTTTTAGGCCGCAGCATCGCGCCAGAGCGCCAGCGAGCCTGCCCAACCTCTGGCCAGCCCAGCCGAGGGCCCAGAGCAGCAGCCATGGCGCCCGGATGCTGGATGCTCGACTTCTCGGTGTATAAGCCGCCGGCGGAGCTTAAGCTCAACCACAAGACCGGCGGCGAGAACGCGAAGCAATGGAGTGTGAGTGGGTCCCGCGCAGCCGCAGCCCGGGCGCCCTCCCCGCCCAGCCACGCCCCCTCCGAGGCAGAGGGCAGTCGCAATGCGTTCATAAGGGCCTAGTTAGGCTTTCGGGGCGGCCTCGGTGGCAGAGGACCGCTGCTTGGCCAAGGGGGACAGCCCGCGGCTGGCGCCATCTTGGCCGCCCGCCTCGAACGCCCCAGCACGGCCACTCGCAGCGCGGGCCAGCGCGAAACACCAATATATTGCGCCGTAGAGGGGTCACTGGCCCCCCGACGGCCCAGGGCCAGCACGGCCCGCGAGCCGCCTCGGCGCGCGCCAGTGCGCGCGCTTGCGCATTGCGCTCGCCCCGCCTCTCACCCCCCCCCCCCCCCCCCCCCCCCCCCCCAACCCCAGATGTACGTGGAGGAGAACACCCAGTTCCAGCTCAAGGTGGTGTCCAAGTCGGGCCTGGACCTGGACGGCACCTACCTGCCGCCGGCCATCCACCCCTCTATCGCCGCCGAGCCCAAGACCGACATGAAGACGGCCATGCTCGAGGCGGAGATGGTCATGGGCGCCTCCGTGGCCGACGTGCTGGAGAAGACCGGTGCGCGGCCGCAGGGCAAAGGCAGGGGAGGGGCCTGCGTGCACGCACGTGCGCGCGCGCGCTGTGGATGACGAGGCCTCGGGGCGCGGCCGGCGCGCGGTGCCGCCGCCGAGGCAGCACCCCAGCAGCCGCAGGCCGCGGCGCCGCCGGGGCTGCGCGAAAGCTCCAAGGCAGCCAGCGCAGTGCATGCCCCGTGCCCAGCTACGGTTGCTGGCTCCCGCCCCGCGAACAAACCTCCAACGCCCGCCCTCCCCGCGCCCCGCCCCTCCTTCCCTCGCCCCCCCCCCCCAGGCATCAAGCCCGAGCAGGTTGACATCCTGATCACCAACTGCAGCATCTTCTGCCCCACGCCCTCTCTGGCGTCCATGCTCATCAACAAGTTCAAGTTCCGGCGCGACGTGGAGGCCTACCACCTCGGCGGCATGGGCTGCAGCATCGGCGTGGTCGCCGTCGGCCTCGTGCGCGACATGCTCAAGGTGGGGCCCGCTGCCTCTCCGACTTCCCATTGACGTTTGAAAGCCCGGCGGGGCTTTTGATAGCCCAGCCTTCTTGGACTGCTGCTAGAGATGGGGCACACACGGGGGAGCGCGCCCCACTGCCGAGCCACCAGGCCCCGTCCAACCCTGACCCCGACCCTGACCCCGCCCCCCCCCCCCCCCCCCCCCCCCCCCCCCCCCCCCCCCCCCCCCCCCCCCCCCCCCCCCCCCCCCCCCCCCCCCCCCCCCCCCCCCCCCCC
>BDRX01000021.1:14084-294253 GCA_003203535.1 Raphidocelis subcapitata
GGATGGCTGCGGCGTCGAGGGGGCCGCTTTTTTGGGGTGGGCGCGCGCGCCTGGGGGCGGGCGCTGCGCGTTTTGGCTTGCGGGAAGGGAGGGAGCGGCGGGCGGGAAGGGCGGCAGGGGCGGGGGCGGGGGCTTTATACACTAGTACCGTACAGTCGCAAAAGGGTACAGGGAGGGTTGGTCCGAGGATCCGAGGGGAAAAGGGCTTGAGCCGGCGCCGGCGGGGGCGCGGGGTATCGGGATGGGCCCCGCCGCCCCGCTGGGCGCGGCGCTGCGAGGGGAGGGGCCGCGCCGCGGGCGGGCGGGCCGCGCAGCCGCGGCGGTCGGGGCAGGGCAAACAGCAACCGAAGGGAACGGGGGGTGGGGCGGCAGCAGCAAGGGCGCGCGGCAGGCAGGGGGGAAAGCGCGCCTGCCGAGCGCGAGGCGCCGCGCGCGGAACCAACTTTGGGGCGGGGCGGCCTCTCTCTGCTTCCTCCTTTCCTGTCCTGAACGCCGACCAACGCATTGCCCTCCGCGCGCGCCGCCGCCGCGGGCGCGGCGCGGCGCGGCGCGGCGCGCGCAGTTTCCGGCCAAACCTCATCCTCGGTCAAACCTCGTTCCTCGGCCAGGCCCCGTTCTCCGGTCAAACCTCGCTCCCCGGTCAAACCTCGATGCCGAAGACCTCCCCGTCCAGCCCCCGAGGCAGGCGCGCGCCCCAACCGTTGTTGTCGAGGCTGGAGCGGCGCCTTTCGGCGGCCAGGTCGGGGCCGAGCTCCTCGCAGAGCTCGCGCACCTGGAAAGGGGGGGGGTGTTTTTGGCCAACGTTTCAGGGGGCGTGTTTGCAAACGTTTTGGGGGGGGGGGTGCGTTTTGCAAACGTTAGGGGGGGGCGTTTTGCAATTGTTTGGGCTGCGTTTGCAAACGAGGCGCGCAGGCCTTGAAGCCCGACTGCAACACGAAAAAAGCGGGGCTCGCCTGCAGCTGCTCCGGCGTGAGCGCAAACTGCTGCAGCTTGGGGTTGCGGCCGCTTATGTAATGCCCCGGCGGCAGCTCCCGCCACTCGCCGCCCGACTCATCCGCGGGGCCGGCGTCGGGGATGGCCGAGGCGCTGCTGGCAAAGGAGGCGCTGCCTGCGGGGGGGAAGGGGGGGGGGGTGTTCGGATGACATAAGGACGGCGGGGTAGGGGGAGGATGACATAAGGAGGGCGCGCGGGGGAAGCAGCAAATGGGAGGCGTGGCGCGGGGTGGGGGCCGTTCCATTGCGGCCGTTTCGGTTCAACCCGCCGCGGGCGAGCCGCGCGCCGAACGCCGGCAAGGCGACGGTCAACCTTCGGTCAAACGCCGGCCAAACAGCGCGCGCGCACCGTCGTCGCCGATGCGGTAGAACAGCGTCTCGGTGCCCGAGGGGTCGCGCGCCGCAAACACCGCGCGGCGCGCGCTGTCGAGGATGACAAACGCGTACTGGCCCTGGGGGGGGGGGGGTGGCGGGGAGGGGTGGGGAGGGGAGGGGAGCGCTTTCGGTTTGAACGCGCGCCGTGCCGGGTGGTGGGGTGGCTTTGGGGAGAGAGCGCAAAGCTTCCGCCGGCAGAGCGGGCGCGGGGCGGCGCCGGCAGCGCTAAGTGGGGCCCGGCGGATGCCGCTCTCGACAGCCAGCAAGCGACGACCCCCCACCGCCGCCACCGCCGCTGCCGCCGCCGCAGCAGCCGCAGCCACAGCGGCCGCAGCCGCAGCGGCCGCAGCCGCAGCGGCCGCAGCAGCACACACCCCACAAAAGGAAAAAAACGCCCACCTGCAGCTCGCTGAGCAGGATGCACTCGTTGGGGTCTGAATGGTACATCCGCAGCACAACCGCCGCAGTCAGCGCGCCCACGTCCAGGGAACGCTCTATGCTGCCCTGCCGCGCCAGGCTGCCGCCCGCCAGCGCCGCAGCAGCGGCCGCGGCCGCGGCCGCGGCCGCCGCCGCGTCGGCGCCGGTGGCGGCGGCGGCGCCGCCGCCGCCGCCCGCGCGCTTGGGCGTGCCCGCCGGGGAGCCCCGGTAGCGGTGGGCGAGCTCCTGCAGGTTTGTCAGGTGGCCCACAAACGCGACGACGGCGCCGTTGTCGGGCGCGGCGTGGACGAAGGGGGCGACGCGGTAGATTTCAGAGGCCACCTCGTACAGGCCCTGCCGCACCTGCGTTGGGTCAAGCAGGGGGGGTGGGGTGGGGGGGAGGGGGAGAGGGGAGGGGTCGGGGAGGGGGGCCGCAGCGTGGGAGGCGGCTGCTGGCAAAGGCCCGGGCGTTGCCGGGTTTTGGTTGTGCCGTGGACGGAGAGCAGGGGGCGGTGGGGGGCGGCCGGCCTCCCCCCGCGCTTTGGGCTGCAGTGCGGGGCGCAGGCACCCGCGGAAGCTGCGCCAGCTGACATGACAGGCGGGGGCCTGCGCCAACGTGCGCGCCCGCGCGCTATGGTGTGCGCCCGCGCCGCGAGCGCGCCTCACCGTGAGGCCGCCGCATGGGAAGACCCAGGACTGCGTGTTGGATAGGGACGGCTGGCGCGAGAGGCCGCCGCCCGGCGCGCCGCCGGCAGCGCCCAGGCTGTGCGGGGTGGGGCTCGAGCCGCCGGCGCCGGCGCTGCCGGCTAGGCTGCCATAGCCGCCGGCGCCCGGCCCGCTGTCGGAGAGCGGGGCGTCGTCGTCCCAGCTGCGTTCGAGGCGCATCGGGTGGGGTGGGGGGTGCGCATGGGGGCGCGCATGCGGGGTCGGGCGGGTGCCGGCAACAGAGGCGGCGCGGCGCGGGCAGCGGCGGACGCGCGGGCCCGCCGCACTCAGGCAAGGCGCAGGCGCGGCGCAGGCGCGGCGCCGCGGGGTCCCCTCGCGCGCGCGCGCTCACCTGGCAGAGACTGCATTGATCAGGCGCGCGACCTTCTTGCTGTCCTTGGTGCGGGGCAGCAGCCACGACGGCCTGGGGTTTTGGGGTCGGCGGGCGGCGGCGGCACTCGGCACCGGAGCAGCGGGCAGGCGTGGCGCGTGCGCGCCACATGGGCGGCGGCCTGCGAGCCGCAGCAGCCGCCCCCCGCGGCAGCGGCAGCTGCGACTGGCGCGTTTCGCCAAACCCCCCATCGAGAGCTGGCGGACGGGCGGGGCGAGCTCGCTGCTGGGCCGTATGCCGTGTCGCTGTTGGCGGCACGCATCCCCAGGCCTCCCCCGCCCGCACCTGGGCAGGAGGTGGGCGAAGAAGGAGCCCTCGAACTGCGCTGGGGGAGGTTCCACCATGTGCGGAGCCCTGCGAGGTGACGGTCGCCCGCGAGGGCCTGCACCACCGGCGTTGAGTGGTCCGCGACCGATCGGCGGCGAGGGGTTGTGGGAGGGTAGTGAGTTTTGCGGGCTACCTACCGCCGGGGCGCGTGTGTACAGCAAAAAAGAGACGTCGCACCCGCAGCTCGGCACCAGAAGACTCCCGTCTCGAGTCTCTCCTCCTCCTTCGGGGCCAGGCATTGTGCGAATCGTTTTTTTACCCAGAGGTGCTTGCTCTGCCTGCCCCGCAGCGCAGATCAGCGACCCAGGCCAATCGATCGAGCCTAGCTCGCAAAGCCAGCCATGGAGGGCGGCCAGGCCGCCCTACCGGGCGCCGTCTTCCGCACCCCCAGCCTGCCGGCGCCGGCATCGACGCGCGCGCCGGGCGCCAACGGCGCCGCGCCGCTGCCGCACGCCGCGTCGGCGGGCTCCGCGGCGCTGCTGCAGCGGCGCTCGTCGCTGGGCCTGGGCGGCGGCGGCGGCGGCGGCGGCGGCGGCGGCAGCCCCACCGCGGCGGCGGGCAAGCACGCGGACGTTTACCTGACAGAGCTCCTGAGCTACAGCCTGGACCGGCTGCGCAAGGTGCGAGGGGGTCTGGGGGTTTGGGGTCCTGGGTGGGGGGGAGGAGGGCGGCGCGCAGCCGCGCCGCGCAGCGGCAACCCCATGCGGCGCGCACGGGCGCCCACGCCCAAGCGAGCGGCCCCCATCCATCAACCCCCACCCACCACCCCCACAAACGGCCCGCCCCCGAATGAACGCCCCGGACCATCCCCCCCCCCCCCCCCCGCACACACACACCCGCCCCAGGAGCCCGAGCTCCTGGCAGACGAGCGCGCCCAGCTGGAGCGCGCGCTGCAGGCCAGCGCGCTGTCGCACTACCCGGCATTCATCGACGGCGCCGCGGCGCTCGGCGCGGCGCGCGGCGCGCTGGGGGAGGCGCTGGGGCGGCTCGAGGCGCTGCGGGAGGTGCGGGCGGCCCTTTTTTCTCTGGGCTTTGGGAGGCTGTCCGTAGCAAAATCTTGTGGGTGTTTACTCCCTACCATCCATTTGTTGTTGCCGTTGATACCGGCGGCGGCAGGGGTGGGAGCCGGCGGCGGCGGCGGCGGCGGGAGCGCTGGGGCCGCCGGGCAGCGGCGCGGGGGCGGATTTGGATTGCCAAGGCCGGATTCGGTTTTGGCGGCGGCACGGGGCACGGGGCACGGGAGAGGGGCGGCCACAGGGTCCGGTGCCGCCAGGGGGTAGGAGAGCCGGCCCGCAGCTGCCCCCCACCCACCCGTCGCTTTGCCCCCCCAAACGGCCCCCCTCTTCCCCCCCGCGCGCAGGCCGCCCCCAAGCTGAGCGCCACCTGCGAGGCCTTCTCGAGGGATGCGGCGGCGGTGCTCGCGCAGCGCGCGGCCAACAAGCAGCTGCTAGGTGCGCGCGCGCGCGTTGGCGCGCAGCGCGCGGCGCGGTGGCGGGCGTGCGGTGGTGTGCGCGCGCATTGTTGTTGCCGCCTCCCCAACACGCCTGCCCTGGGGCCTGGGGTGTGTCTCAACCGCTCAAGCCCCCACCCCGGCCGGCCCCCGGAGCCACCCAAGCTCGTCCAACCCTCAGCCCTCCCCAACCCCACAAACCCCACTCCTCAACCCCCCCCCCAAACCCCCACCCCGCAGCCCACCAGGCGTCAGTGCTTGAGCTCCTGGAGGCCCCCCAGCTGATGGAGACCTGCGCGCGCAATGGGATATACGACGAGGCGCTGGACCTGGCCGCATTCATAAACAGGTGGGGGGCTGTTTCTGCATTCATAAACGGGTGGGGGGCTGTTTCTGCATTCACACACCTCTGGGGGGCTGTTTGGGGGGGTGGGCCTTTGCTGCATTCTCTGCACACGCGACCTGCACACACGCGCAGCGCAACGCAACACGCTGCGCACGCGCCGCAAGACTCCCCCCCTTGCTGCCACCTCCGAATGCCTCGGCCTTGCATCCCGCTTGCCGCCGCCGACACCCGCACGTCTCTTCACCCACCCCACCCCACCCCCACCCCAACCCCACCCACCCATCCCAACCTACCCAACCCCACCCACCCAAAAAAGGCTGGGCCTGCTCCACCCGGACCTGCCCGTCGTGCGCCTGCTGCAGCGCCAGGCCGCGGAGGCGTCGGCGGCGATGCTGGAGCAGCTGCTGGCGCGGCTGAGGGGGAGCATACAGGCGCGCGGCGGCGTGGGGCCTGCGGCGGGGCTATGTGGGGCGGGGCGGGGCGGCTGCGGCGGGGCGGCAGCGGAAGCGCGGGCGGCAGGGCAGGGGGGCGCGGGGGGGGCACGGCGGCGGCGGGGCAGCTGCGTGGCGCGGCGGAGCGGCGGCGAGGCAGCAGCGTGGCGTGATGCGGCCCTGCGGCGGTCGCCCCCGCGCTCCCTCTCTCTCTCGCGCGCATGCACATGCCAAGAACGCACCGGCGCGCCCAAAACCCAGCACCCCCCCCCAGCACCTTCAAAACCCAAACCCGAAAAAACAACCACCCCCGCAGCTGCCCGAGTGCCTGCGCGTCGTGGGGTACCTGCGCCGCATGGGGGCCTTTTCGGAGAGCGACCTCCGCCTGCAGTTCCTGGCCTGCCGGGAGCAGTGGTGCGCACCCACCCACCCCTAAAAAGGGCTTGGTTGCTGCGCGGCCTTTTGCTTGGGGCGGCGGCGGCGGCGCCGTGTTTTGTTCATGCCCTTATAAGGGGAGGCACAGCGCACCATCCAACCGAAAAGCAACCTCCATCCCTCACAACCAAAACTGAACCATCCCAAGGCCCTCCCCACCTAAAACCCCTCCCCCAAACTCAAACTGACCCCCCCCCAAACCCCCCAAAAAAGGTTTTCCTCCCTGGTCGCTGACCTGGACGCGGGCGACTCCCACGAGTACCTCCGCGCGCTGACTGATGCGCACCGGCTGCACATGTTTGACGTACTAATGCAGTACAGGGCCATCTTCTTCGACGGCGCGGTACGGGGTGTTGTTGTTGTGGCGGGGCGGTACGGGGCGGTACGGGGGTGGTACGGGGCGGGACGGGGAGCACCCACCCAAACGCAACGACCACCCCCAAAACCACCCCTCACCCCCCACCCCCCACCCCAGGGCGAACCCCCCAAAACCCACCCCACCCCCACCACCCCCCACCCCCTCCGCAGGGCGACAAGCCCCAGGGCCCCGCCCGCGACGGCGCCGCGCTGCACAGCTGGGTGCAGCACCGCGTGGCCTCCTACGCAGCCGCCCTCCGGAACCACCTGCCGGCGGTTACCGAGGGCGGGGGGCTGGCGTCGGTGCTGGAGCACTGCGCCTACTGCGGCACGTCGCTCGGGCGCGTGGGGCTGGACTTTCAGGTGGGGCGGGAGGGCACGCGCGGGCGAACGCACTCGCACGCACACGCGCGCGCACGCGCATTGCACAGAACTGGCACAAAACACGCACCAGACTCCTGTCAGACTGTTCTGACTGCCAGCCGGACGCTTTGGGCTGCTCCGCGCAGCCAAAACGCCCCTCGACGCTGTCACAAAAGGCACCAACAATCCCCCCAAAACACCCCGCCCCGAAACCGGCGCGGCAGGCCCTGCTGGCGCCCGTGTTTGAGGCGGCCGCGCTGCAGCTGTTTGGCGGCTGCCTCGCCGCCGCCGTCGACGCCTTTTGCGCACGCCTCGAAAGCCACAAATGGGTGGCCATGCCGACGCCCGTCTTCAGGCAGCCACAGCAGCAGCAGCAGCAGCAGCAGCAGCAGCAGCAGCAGCAGCAGCAGCAGCAGGGAGCAGCGGACGGCGCCGCGGGCGGCGAGCAGCAGCAGCAGCAGGGCGGAGGCGACGGCGCCGGGGGCGACGCGCCGGGCGGCGCCGCCGCGGCGGCGGCGCCGGCCGCCGACGACCTTGCGCCGCCCTATGGTTTGATGGAGCACCTTCCCCTGGCCGTCTTCGTCAACGGCGCCCTCGCGGCCCTCAACGAGGCCCGCCACTGCGCGCTCGCGCCGCTGCGCGCGCCCGCCGCGGCGCTGCTGCAGGCCGCGCTCGAGCGCGCGGCGGGGGCGCTCGCGCACTACCGCGCCACGCGGCAGCTCGGGGACGGGGAGCTCTCCCTGTTCAAGGCGGCGGCGCGCGCGCACGCGGATGTGGTGGTACCCTACCTGTGCGCCTGCTTCGCGCGCGTGTTCGGCCCCGGCGCGGGCGGCGTCGGCGGGAGCGGCGTGGCGGCGGGGGGGGTGGCGGAGCTGGTCGCAGAGGCGCTGGACGACGGCGCCCACGTGCCCGCGAGGCGGTGACTAATGGGCTGCGCGCGGCGGTGAAGCCGGGCGGCGCGGCGGTTGCGCGCAACTGTGCAACCCCTGGGCCCGGCTGCTGCGTGTCGGCGTGTGTAAATGAGCCCTTCCCTTTCGGATGGCTTGAAGCTCTAGCTTGAGTATAGCTTGCAGCTGCTGTGCCGGTTGCCGCCAGCACGCGGCAGTTTGGCAGACGCTGTTGCTTACATTGTGCGCGGCGCGGCGCGGAGGGGACTGGGCGAGTGGGTGGGTGGTGCGTGCCCACGCGGCACACGCGTTGGCAAGCGGGCACACGCGTTGGCAAGCGGGCACGCGCGTTGGCAAGGGGTTGAGGCGCCGACAGAGGGCCGGTGGCGGGAGGGCGGCGCGATGCGGCGCGCCTGCGCAGCCACCCAGGAAAGTGGGGTTTGTGCCAGTGGGGCGGGTCAGGCGAGTTTGAGGCCGGTTTTGAAGGGGGGCCACGGCGCGCCGCGGCGGCTTGCGGATGTGCGAGCAGGGCGGGGGCGCGGCACGTGGCCCGTCGGGGAACAAAGGCAGTTGAGGGGGGAAAAAGTGGGTTTCGGGGTGCGGCGGGCCGCTGTTGCAGCCGCCGCGGCGGCTGGCAGGGGGGGGTCAGGCTGTGCGCCGGTCGAGGCGTCGGGTGCCGGGGCAGGTCCAGGCGCGCGCGCGCGCCGGGTCACTGCGCCCGCCGCACCGCCAGCCAGTTGGTGCCCTTGTGGCCGAGCGGGGCGTGGCCCGCCCACGGCCCGCGCCGGCTCGCGCCCGAGCCGCGGCAGCCGCGGTAGCGCCGGCGGGGCTGGGCCCCCTCGTCGCCGTCGCCCCCGCCCGCGTCGGGACCGCCGCCGCCGCCGCCGGCGCCCGCATCCCCAGGCGCCCGCTGCGGCTTTGTTGGGCGGGGGGTATTGGCTGCCTCTTGGTCTTCCATCTCTCCGTCTTCGCTGATCGTGGCGAGCCCGGGGGCCACCGCGGCCTGGGGCAGTCAGCGCGCAGCCGCCGCCGGCGGCGGCGGCCGCGGCGGGAGTCTGGCGCCGGCGGCGGCGGCCGCGGGCGGCGGCGGCGCGGCGGCGGCGGCGTGGGGCGTCCACCAGTGGTCCAGCAGCGGCGTGAAGGGGTCGGCGCAGCTGCGGCGGCGGCGGCGCGTTGCGGTTGCGGTTGCGGTTCGGACGCAGGCTGCCTCCCCGCACAGATCCCAGCCCGGCCGCAGGCGTGTGTGGCACGCGTTGGACCCAAACAACTCGGAAAGCGTCCGCCTGGTGCCCCTCACCTGCCGCTGACGCTGCTTGCCGAGCCCACGCGCGGCTCGAAAACCTCCTCCGCGCCTCCTACGCCGCCCTGTGCCAGCGCCATGGCACGCCCCACGCTCCAGAAGGCCTCCAGCAGGGCCTTGGCGTCCGCCATCACCCCGTGCAGCAGGTCAACGCACGCGCTGCGCCGCTGCTGACCGGCGCGCAGGGGCAGGCGGCGCGACACGCCTTCCAGTGCGGTGCACACGGGACGACGGGTTTTGCAACAGGGTCATCAGGTGTGTGAAAGTCAGGATCGCATGCGAGCGCTGCGGGGCGACTCATGGATCTGGCGGCGGCGGGGCGCGGCAGTGACGCAGGCGTTCAGTCTGGGCGTGCACTGCAGCGGCCCACGACCTGCCCGCCGGTGCGGCCCGCAGTTGCCGACCGCCGCAAACGGGCGCTTGTCTGCTGCTTGAGCAAACGGCCCCAGCTGGCCTGGTGCCTGCCACCTGGCCTGGCGTCCCAGCGGGGCGGTCAACCGACGCCCCCCGCTCCCAGCCACCCAACTCCCGTGGCAGCAGGTACGGATGAGTTGCCAGATGGATGCCGCGCCAGCGACACCCCCGTTGGTAGGTTGACCGCCCGTGCTGCACGCGGCGAGTTGGCGGCCGCACCGCCGCGCCCGTGCGCCCGCGCCCGCGCGCCCGCGCCCGTGCGCCCCCGCCCCTCCCCCACCAGACTCCGCAGCCCCTGCCGCGCCGCATCATCGGGCTTCAAGCGTTCCCCTTTCCCGTTCTGCGCCTTGCAGGTGGCCTGCCGCGGCCTGGAGCGGCGGGAGCGGCCTGCGCCTGTCCCGCTGCCGGCTTATAGGGGCGCGCCGGGCGCCCCACCGCCCTCTTTCCGCCGAGTCCCGGCCCAGCTTACCGCAAGCAGCTGGGGCAAAATGGTCCGGGGTCCAAAGCACCTGAAGCGCCTCAGCGCGCCCCACGCTCCAGAAGGCCTCCAGCAGGGCCTTGGCGTCCGCCATCACCCCGTGCAGCAGGTCAACGCACGCGCTGCGCCGCTGCTGACCGGCGCGCAGGGGCAGGCGGCGCGACACGCCTTCCAGTGCGGTGCACACGGGACGACGGGTTTTGCAACAGGGTCATCAGGTGTGTGAAAGTCAGGATCGCATGCGAGCGCTGCGGGGCGACTCATGGATCTGGCGGCGGCGGGGCGCGGCAGTGACGCAGGCGTTCAGTCTGGGCGTGCACTGCAGCGGCCCACGACCTGCCCGCCGGTGCGGCCCGCAGTTGCCGACCGCCGCAAACGGGCGCTTGTCTGCTGCTTGAGCAAACGGCCCCAGCTGGCCTGGTGCCTGCCACCTGGCCTGGCGTCCCAGCGGGGCGGTCAACCGACGCCCCCCGCTCCCAGCCACCCAACTCCCGTGGCAGCAGGTACGGATGAGTTGCCAGATGGATGCCGCGCCAGCGACACCCCCGTTGGTAGGTTGACCGCCCGTGCTGCACGCGGCGAGTTGGCGGCCGCACCGCCGCGCCCGTGCGCCCGCGCCCGCGCGCCCGCGCCCGTGCGCCCCCGCCCCTCCCCCACCAGACTCCGCAGCCCCTGCCGCGCCGCATCATCGGGCTTCAAGCGTTCCCCTTTCCCGTTCTGCGCCTTGCAGGTGGCCTGCCGCGGCCTGGAGCGGCGGGAGCGGCCTGCGCCTGTCCCGCTGCCGGCTTATAGGGGCGCGCCGGGCGCCCCACCGCCCTCTTTCCGCCGAGTCCCGGCCCAGCTTACCGCAAGCAGCTGGGGCAAAATGGTCCGGGGTCCAAAGAAGCACCTGAAGCGCCTCAGCGCGCCCAGCCACTGGATGCTGGACAAGCTGGGCGGTATTTTTGTGAGTGGAGGGAAACAGGAGCATGCTCTCAACGATTTAGGACGCTCGGGGGCAGCGGGGGACCTCGGAGGACCGGCGGCCGCGGCAGCAGCGCGCCGTCCAACCCCGCTGGGTGCAGCTGGGGGCTTCAGTGCATATGAAACGGCTGGGTGGTATCCTGGAGACGCTGGATCCGCGCGGCGGGCTGCAGGCGAGGCCCCTACGCCCCTGGCGGCAGCTTGCAGCAGCAGTCGAGCCCGCCCCCTGCCCGCCCTCGCGCAGGCCCCCAAGCCGTCCCCGGGCCCGCACAAGCAGCGCGAGTGCCTGCCCCTGCTGCTGGTGCTGCGCAACCGCCTCAAGTGAGTGCGCTGCGATCGGCGCGGCGCGGCGCGAGCGCGCGCGCGCGCACCAGCTGCTGCTCTGCCGCTGCTGCTCTGCCGCAGCTGCTCCCGCGGCGGCTCTGTGCCCGGCTGGCAGCAGACAGGCCATGGCAATAGGGGGAGTTGGTCGTTGCAGTGGCCAGCGGTCAGTCAATGGATTGGGCAGCGGCGGAGGAGGTGGAAACAGCAGCGGCGGCGGCGTGCGCGCACGCGGCCCCGGATGAACACGGCGGCCTTGCCGTGGTGTTGAATGGCAGCGGCTCGCGGCAGCAGCCCATCCCATCAGCAGCAGCAGCCAAACAGCAGCAGCAGCCCAACAACCGCGGCTGCTGCTGCAACAGGCACAGAAGCGGTGACCGGAGCCAATTGGAACTCGGCAGCGGCGGCAGCAGCAACGCAGGAGCGGCGGCAGCAGGAGCGGCGCCAGCAGCAGCAGCGGCAGCAGCAGCAGCAGCAGCACCAGCCAAGCAGCAGCAACTGGGCGAAGCCGCAGCCGTTGCGCCAGCACAAAGCAGCAGCCTCGCAAACCTGCGGCCCGCCCAAAACGCCCCTCAACTCTTATGCACACGGCCCGCGCCCCACGCACCCCAACCTTGCCCACCTCCCCGCCCCTTTTCAAAGGTATGCCCTCACCGGCAAGGAGGTCAAGTCCATCCTGATGCAGCGCCTGGTCAAGGTGGACGGCAAGGTGGGCCAAACTTTGGACTGCCGGCGGGGGTTTGACCTGGGTTTGACCAGGGGTCTTTCTGCTCTGCTTCGGACTGCGAGTTTGCTGCTGCGGGCATTGTTGCACGCAGACGGCAATTGCCGGCGCAAACACACGCCCGCCCGCAACCCCAGCCCCCACCCCCAACCCAACCCCACCCCCTCAACCACCCGTTGCCCCTCGCCCCACCCCCAGGTGCGCACCGACACCACCTACCCCGCGGGCTTCATGGATGTCATCGACATCGACAAGACCGACGAGCACTTCCGGTGGGGGGGGGGTGATTGGGTGCTGCGTTTTCTGAAGGGGGGGGGGTGTAAGGAGTCGGAGCGCAGGACGGTTGCCTACATCGCTGCGGATGCTGCTGCAGACGGTCAAACAACCCCGCACCCGCAACCCCACCCAACCCCGCACCCACCCATCCCAACCCAACCCAACCCATCCCGACCCACCCCCCAGCCTGGTCTACGACACCAAGGGCCGCTTTGTGGTGCACCGCATCAGCCGGGAGGAGGCCACCTACAAGCTCTGCAAGGTGGGGGGCCGGGGGGGGGGAGGGGGGGGGGCGCGCCGGTCAAACCGGTCAAGGCTGAATTTGTCAGACCCAAGCCGGCCGGACGGTTTGACCGGGGGCCAGCAGAGTCGCAGCGCCCCCCGAGCCGCGGCCGCGACAGCAGCCGGCCGCCGGCCGGCGGTCGGAAAACGGCGCCCGCCGCCAGCGCGCGCGAGCTCGGGCCCACGCGCTTCGCGCGCGCGCCCCCCTCGCCCCCGCCAGGTGAAGCGCATGCAGTTTGGCAAGGGCGCCATCCCCTACATCGGCACCCACGACGGCCGCACCATCCGCTACCCCGACCCCGACGTGAAGGTGGGGGGCTGGGCCAGGGGGGGGGGGGCTGGGGGCTTGGGGGGCTTGGGGCTGCGGTGGCCTGTTTGAGGGGTTGGGGGCCTGTTTCGGGGCGGGGGTTGCGGTTTTTTGCGGCCCCCGAACCGGCGTGTGCTGCCGGGCGATCCTCAAGCCGTTGTTTGGGTGTCAGAACACGTCCTGGGAACCAAGAAACGACCGATCGCCCCCAAACCTGAAAAACGCAACTGAAACCCTCCCTCCCCTCCTTCCCCACCCCCCCAAAACCCCCCAAAAGGTCAACGACACGGTGGTGCTGGACCTGGAGACCGGCAAGATCAAGGAGCACGTCAAGTTCGACCTGGGCAACCTGGTCATGGTCACCGGCGGCCACAACAACGGCCGCGTCGGCACCATCGTCTCCGTCGAGCGCCACCGCGGCGGCCACGACATCGCCCACATCGAGGACTCGGCCGGCAACAAGTTTGCCACCCGCGTGTCCAACGTGTTTGTCGTGGGCCGCGGCGGCAAGCCGATGGTGTCGCTGCCCAAGGCGCGCGGCGTGCGGCTCACGATCATCCAGGAGCAGGCCAAGCGCATGGCCGCGTGAGGGAGGAGGAAGCAGCCGGAACCAGCCGCCCCGCGGGCGGGCGTGTAAACCAAGCACACCCGCTGAGGCACGGACCCAAGCCGAGCACACACCATCCTGGCCTCCAATTATAAACCCCGGGGATGGGGCTGCGTTGGGCAAGAGGGTGCTGCTGAGCTTCGGGCTGGGGGAGCGGCGCGGGGTTGGGGCCGGTCCCGGGGGCTTTCGGCGCCTCGTCAGGCGGCTTGCGGCCGCGTTGACACGCGCCTGCAATGCTTCAGCCGGTGCGACGGGTTTAGCTAGGGCGGCGGCGCGCCCGCAGCCCCACTCCTGCCAGCAGCCGAGGCCGCGCGATGCCTTGGGCTTGAGCTTTGAATTACAGGTTGGGTTGCGATGGGCGTCTCTCGCGGCGCGGGCAGTGCGCGGGGGGCGAGGCGCCGCTTCGCCGCGGCCGGCGCCGCCGCGGCGCGGAGGGCGCCGCGGCGGGGGAGGCCGGGCCGGGCCGGGGGCGCGCTCCAGAGTGGCGGAGCCCGGCGGAATGGGGGCCTGGCTGTTGGCGGCTTGCGCAATGTGAGGGCCGAAAAGAGTGCGGGGGCGAAAAAGGGGGGAAAATGCCTTGGCGCGGGGGCGCGGGCGCGGCCGAAAAGGGGCAGTGCTGCGGTGCGCCAGGCAAACATGCGTGGCCCCTGGGATGATGGGGGTGTTGTGGACGTGTGCGCGCGCGCACGCAAGCGCGGGGCAGCCGCGGATTTGGGGTAACTAAAATGTTCCGGATAGGACGCGCGCGAGGGCGCAGCAGCCCTGCACGCGCGCGCCCGTGCAAAGCTCGGCGGGCAGCTGCCGCCGGTCCGCACGGGGGAACCGATGGTCAAGGGGGACGGCGGCGCCGGCGGGCGCTGCGGCGCGAGCGGAACGCGGCGCTCGTCACTGCGCGTCGTCCTCCTTCCTTTGGTCAGCGAACCGCACCACCAGCCCCCCGCAGCCCGGCTGCTTCACGAGCGTGGCGGCGTCGGCGCCGTCGAGCGCCGCGATCGCCGCCGCGGCGGCGCCGACGGACTCGAACTCGACAAAGGCCTGCTCGCGGCTGCGGCGGCTCTTTTTCGATACGAGCAGCTGCGGGGCGGTTGTGGTTGCGGTTGCGGGGCGGTTGGAGGGGCGGCGGTCGAGGTCGGGCGGCTAGGGCGGCGGTAGGGGGGGGATGGCAGGCCAGCGGGTGGGGACCGAGCGCAGGCCCAAGTCGTTGCACCGAGCCCATCAAACCACCCCAGCCCCCCGGCCTCGCCCCCACCATCCGCGCTCACCCGCACCGACGCCAGCCGCCCGTGCGGCGAAAACGCCGCCTCCAGGTCCTCCGCGCCGACCCACCACCCCAAAAACCCGACGTAAAGGCAGCAGTTGGGCGCCGCGCCGCGCTTCGACCGCAGCCGCGCGTTCTGCGCCGCGGCGTCGGGCTCCGACGCGTCCTCGCCGCCGCCGCGCGGCGGCGGCGCCGACGGCGGCGCCGGCGGCCCCGGCGGCGCGTTCTGCAGGCCAAGGCGCTTTAGGGCCGCGCCGACGGATTGGTCCGCGCCGCGCGTGGGCTCGGCGTCGGGGGCGGCGGCCCATGCGTCGGACCAGCTGCGGCCGGCGGGGTGGGGGGGGGGGCGATTAGTGAGCGGGGGCGAGCGGGGCTGGTGGATTTTTGATAACTGATCAGGCAAGTCATGGTCTGTGATTCAAGGCGGTGATGAGTGGTGTTGACATGCATGGTGCGACCGCGAATGCCGACGCACAAGGCCAGGGCAGGGGGCGAGCAGCGCAAAGCGCACCTGCGCAGCCGCGCGCCGCCCATCTGATCCGCCAGCGCGTGCAACTGCACCCCCGCCGCCGGCGGCGGGGGCGGCGTGCGCCTGCCGCCGCGCCCGCCCGCGCCGGCACCACCGGCGTGCGGCGGCAGCGGCGGGGCCGAGCCGGCGCCGGCGCCGGGATCGCCGCGATCTGATCCCAGGGTATCCAGATCAAAGGGCAGCAGCCCAGCCAGCCGCTGAGACTCGCTGCGATCTGAGATCAGGTCGAAACGCTCCCCCGATGAGTCGTGCTGCTGCTGCGGCGGCGGCACGCCGGCCTGGTGCCCGCCGCCGCCGGCCGCAAACCCCGCCGCCGCGGCCGCGTGCGGCAGCGCGCCCCACCCGCCGTCGAGCGCGTTGCCCGACGGCAGCCCCAGCGACGCGGCGCGCTGCATGCGCGGCGCCGCGGCAGCATGCGCGAGCGCGGGCGGGCCCTGGCGCAGCGACCAGACCTGCGCGTCGCGCGCAAAGTCGGAAACCGTAGACTGGGGCAGCGGCTCGGGCACGCTCGCGCCGCGCTCCAGCATGCCGAGGGCGCCGGCGCTGCCGCCGCCGCCGCCGATCCGCAGCGGCGGCAGCGGGCTCGCGCTGCCGGCGCGCAGCAGGCCGTTTGGCTCCGGCCCAGCGACGCCGTTGCCGTTCTGCTGCCGGTGATGCTGCTGCTGCTGCTGCTGCTGCTGCTGTTGGTGATGCTCTTGGTGATGGTGGTGCTGCTGCTGCTCACCGTGCTGCTGCCCCGGCTGCTGCTGCTGGCCCGCCAGCTGCTGCGCCTGCGGGTGCTGCGGCGCCGCCCCGGCGAGCTGCCGCTCCAGCGCCAGTATCCTCACCTGCTGCGATTTGATGTGTGCCGCCGCCGCGCGCGCCGCGGCGTCGTGCCGCTCCCTCGCCGCAGCCAGCTCCGCCGCCGACAGCGCGCAGAGCGCCTCGAGCTCCGCCGCGCGCCGCCGCAGCGCGTCGAGCGCCGCCGCCTCGGGCGCGAGGGCGGCCAGCCGCAGCTCGAGCGCGGCGGCGCGGGCAGCGCCCTCCGCGACCTGGGCCTGCAGCAGGGCGACGACGCCGGCCGGGGACCCGGGCGGCGGTGGCAGCGGCGCGGGCACGGGCGCGGCGTGCTGCTGCTGCTGCGGCGGCGACGCCGGCGGCGGAGCGGAGAATGCCGCGGGCCCGGCGTCGGGCGGCGGCGTCATGCCGGTGGGGTGGCCGCTGGGGGGCTCGCCCTGCAGGGGTGGCGGCGTGGTGGGGCCGCCGGCGCCGCCGCTGCCGTCCTCCGATTCAAAGCTGATGTGGGCGGCTCCGTGGAACCCGCCCCTGGCCTGGGGCTGCGGGTACAGCTGCTGTTGCTGCGGCTGCGCCACCTGCATCATCATCTGGCGCGTGCTGCACGCAGCCTGTGGGGTGCGCACGCAGCGCCGTGGGCGGCATTCAGGCGGCGCGGTGCGGCGCGGCGCGGTGCGCGGCGGCAGCGGCGGAGCGCTGCTCGGCGGCCCGCGCGCCAAGCGGCTTGGCCCACCGCGAGAGGCGCCCTCCTCCCCAAGAGACGACCGCCCAGCTTGATTGGAGCGGCTCCTCCTGCTTACCGAGCGCGCCCTGCTGCCCCTTGAATTGCTGCAGAGCTCGCTGCCAGCTCGCTGCCCAAGTGCCTCGCGGCGTAGGCCACTCGTCGCCTCGCAGCGCGGGCGCGTTGGGAACACACCGACCAGGCAAAGCCTTTGGCTGTCGTACCGACGGCTGCCCGCTGCTTCCTTCGTGGCTGCCGGTGGGGCAGGTGAATAGGTGCTGCCAGCACCTGCCGGCCGACACAGCCACACTTGCTGGCCGACACGGGGCTCAAGAGACGCGGGAAGGTATGTAAGCGCGCATTCGCGGGGCGGCAGGTCGATCCGCGCTGCACGACGGGCGCGCCGCACGCGGTGGGCCGGGTGTGCCGGCGGCGGCCCGCCGCGCCCGTGCCCGCCGCGCCCGTCCCGCGAGCCCCCACGATCTGGTTTTCCACCTTGACCTACTCATGCATGGGGTCCGCGCGGACATGCGAGCCAAGGACGGCGGTTACACGGCAGTGCAGCGCACGCGGTGATGAAGGGCCGCCGAGGGTCCGTCGGCTCGCTGCGGCGCAGGGCAGGGCAGGGCAATGGACAAGCCCCGCCGTTGTGTTGCATTGCTGTTCAGGGCGCCACGCCGCGGCGCGGCGCGGCAGGCGGGGCGGGGCGAAGCCGGGGAGTAAAGGAACAGGGCCGCTGGGGCAAGTATGAATCGGGACGACGCCCGGGCTGCAGGCAGCCACAGAGGGCACGAAAACAGTGGGGTGGGGGTGAGGCCGCGCGCGGGGCGCGCCGGGCCGCGCACAACCAAAGGAAGGGGCGGGCCCCAGGGCGCCCGCGCGCGGCAGCCCCCCACCATATCGATCTGCAACTAGCACGGTCACAAAAAAACGGTCAGCGCGAGCGCCGCGGCGAGCGGGCCGCTCACTCCCCCTTGTCCTTCTTCTGCTTCTTTTTGTCCTTCTGTGGAATGAGGGGGCGGCGTTGGCGGTGCGTCAGCTGTGTGGATTCCACGGCGGCTTGGCGAGTCAAAGCAGCAGCCGCTCGCTAGCTCCTCCTCATCCCTTCAACGGGGACAACTGCAGGCCAAAGGGGCGACAAAAGGGCGAGCCCACGGTGCCGACAGCGTCCAGAAAGCACAGGCCCGCAGCCGGGAGGAAGCTGCCCACCTTGCCGTCGTCCTCGGCCTCCTCCTTTTTCTTCTTCTTCTTGGACGGCTCCTCCCCGTTGGCCTGCTCCTCGCCCTCCCGCTTCTTCTTGTCCTTCTTCTCCTTCTTGCCCTCGGTGTCCTCGCCCTTGTCCTTCTTCTTCTTCTGCGGACGCAAAAGCGGGGTTTGTCGCGCCGGCACAAGTCAAGGGAGCCGTTTTTGGTTCCGAGGCTGGCCAACCCGCGCATGGCGCACGCAAACACGGCTCACCCCCTCCCCACACACACCGCCACCCTCAAGCTTGCCCCGTCCCCGCCAGAACGCCGCAGGCAGTGCAAAGTGCGCCCACGCGCGCGCGCCCCACCTTGGACGAGGGCTCCGCTGCGTCAGCATCCGCGTTGTATGCCTTGGGGGTGGTGGCCAGCGCGGGCACAGCGCCCTGGGTGTTTGGGAGGGGGCGGCGGGCGGGGGGCGGGGCGGTGAGAGCGGCGCTCGGGGCGTCGGCGGCTGGGCAGTGGGCGCGCACGCCCTCTGCTGCGCGCGCAAAGCATGCGCGCACACAAATCAACGGTTGCGACGCGAACGGCGCGGCAGGCAGGCGCACCGCGAGGCACGGCCGCCGCAAAACGAAATTTCAGAAAGCCCGGGATTTCAAGCCCACCACCCCCTCCCCTCACCTGGCGGGCCTTGTCGTACTTGGGCGTGTCCCCCTTGCCCCTCGGCCGCCCGCTCTCCCCCGCCGCGGACCGCCCCTCCAGCTGCCGCAGCCGCGCCTCGACCTTCTCCCGCGCCTCGATCCCGACGGTCGCGTCCGTAGAGTCGCCCAGCGCGTCCACGCGGATCGCGAGGGAGCACTTTGCCGCGAGGACTCGGGAGATCTTGCCCTTGTGCTTGGGCTGGGACTGGCCGATGAGCGAGGCGTGGTAAATGAGGCCGTACTTGGGGGTCTCATGCTTGGTCTTCAGAGCCCTGGGGTGGGGGTGGACGCCGGCTGCTTGGCCAGGCTGATGAGCGAGCCGGCGTGCGCGATGAGGCGCGCGCCGACGAGCTCGCCGACCAGCACCTGCGCCGTTTTTTGGGGGTGGGGACGGGGCCGGTTACGTTTGCTGCCAGCTTTTGCTCGGCACGCGAGTGGTGTTCACAGAAGCCCTCTTGGCGGCCTGAGATGCACAAACTGCAAGTTTGACCGGCCCGCACGCAGTTTGACCGGCGTGCTGACAGCCCGGGCGTTTGACCGAGAGGGTCAAAACCAGGCGCGCAGCAGTGCAGGCCAGGCGGAGCGCCCCACCGTGAGGTTTGGCGCGATGGCGGCCATGCGGCTCTTGAGGTAGTCAAACAGCTGGCCGCGGTACTCGGACAGCTCGATGACCTGGGGGGGGGGGGGGCGGGGGGGGCGCTGGCGGTTGGGGGCGGCTATGGGGCGCTTTGGGGGGCGGCGACAGGGGTGATGCCCCCAGGGCAGAGCGCACCCCTGTTTGAGGCAAACGAAGACATCACCACAGAAGCGTGCGCCCGAAAGCACTAGCAGCCGCAGCACCAGTGCCCCCGAAACCCAACTCCACCCCCCCCCCAAGCGGCCCCAGACCTGGTCGCTGAGCGCCTGGATGTTCTCCAGATCCTCCGCGCTGATCTCGGTGCCCATGCTGATCTGGGCCGCCTCCTTGAGCGCCGCCTCTACCTCCTCCTCCAGGGTGCCGGAAAAGTCCAGCGTCTGGGCGCGGTCGCGCGTGCCCATCAGCTTGATCTGTCGGGGGTTGGCGGAGGTTTTTTGATGCGGTGATGTGATGCGATGCGGCGTGGTGGGGCTTTTGGGGGAGGTGCTTCTGACGGTGGGGCGAGGGCGGGCGCCTGCAGCCAAGCCAACGGCTACGCAGAGGAGGAGCAGCAGGGCCGAACCCAAGCCCCGCCCCCTAACCAGCGCGCGCCCAGGACGGAGCGCCCCCCCCCCCCCCCCCCCACGCACCGCCTTGGCGTATGAGATGTTGTCCCCCACGATCTTGGTCATCTCGGGGAAGTGCCAGCCGTACCACTCGCGCACGCGCATGGCGTAGGTGTTGAGCTCCTTGTCCAGGTCGTCAAGCAGGCCGATGGCCTGTTGGGGTTTGTTTGTTGGGGGGGGGGGGGGAAGGGTCGGTTGTTTGGCGGATTTGAGCCGAGGGGTTGGACTGCTGGAAGCCGCGCTTTGGCACGCAGGTGCTGAGCTCCCCTGTCGAGGCTGGGAAGGCAGGCCGCTGGCATGGCGCCGCATGGCGCCCTCGAAAAGCCCCCGAACCAGCAGCCTCCAAGCCTGAGGCCGGAAAAGGCCCCGGCGCAGAAAAAGCGCCCCACCTGCACGATCATCGTGTCGACCTTGTCCGGGCTGAACTTGAGTTTGTAGCGCGACAGGCTGTGGCTCAGGCCCAGGGACATGGGCGTGAGGTCCGCGCCGGCCAGGCCGCTGAGGGCGTTGGGGAGGCGGGGAGGGGGGGACGGCGGCGGCGTTTGGCGCAGCGCACCGGGCCGCGCCGAAGCGCACGGAGGAGAGGGGGGAAACGAGGAGCCTCAAGGCCAGGGCGGGTCTGCGCGGCCCGGCACTGCCCCCGCGGGCTGGTCCCATCGGCTTGCCGCGCGCCACGCGGCCGGCCGGGCGCGTGAAACCCCCGGCGCGCCCTTCAGCCCCTCCAGGGCCCCGCCCGCCCGCACCTGATGAGGCCCGACAGCTGCGCGCGCACGCCGCGCGCCAGCTCCTGGACTGCGCCGCTGTAGACGCATGGGATGTCGAGCTTCTCCTTGATCAGGGACCCGAGCTTGGCGTCCAGCACGGCCAGGGTCTCGCCGACGGCGTTCTTTTTGAGGAACTTTTTGAGGCCTTTTGGGGGGTTTGGGGGGTTTGGAGGGGGGCCAGGGGGCAGGTGAGGGGGAGGGCAGGGGTGGCGGCGGCGGCTGCAGCTGCTTGCTGCTGCTGATTGCTGCTGCTGCGTGGTGCGTTGATAGAGACCAGCACCACCGGCCCGTCGCCACCCAGCCTCCACGGCTGCTGCTGCCGCCACTGCGTCCTGCTGCCCCGCCTCTGCCAGCTCGGCTGCTGCCGATGCCGCCGCAGCTGCTCCCGCTTTGGTCGCTGCTGGCGCAGCTGCCATTGATGCTGCAGCAGCAGCTGCTGCCGCTGCCGCTGCCGCTGCTGCCGCTGCCGCGCGTCAGCAGGGCGCTCCAAAGGGCCATCTTCCGCCCGCCGCCACGCGGCCGCAGCGCACAGCCCCCGCTGGCCGCCGTGGCGTGCGCTTGCGCGGACAGCAGCGGCCCCGCTGCAGCCGCTTTGGTGCAGGCCCTCCAAGAACCGCCGCAGCGCCCACAGCCGCCTTGGCCCCAGCACACGCAAGTGCCACACCCACCCTTGTCGAGCTTGCTGTCCACCAGCGCGGTCGCCGCCGCCAGCGCCTCGGTCGTGTTCTGGAACTTGCTGAACGCCTTGAGCTTGACCACCTGTGGCGCAGCGGGAGGGGGCGGCCGTGAGCGGGGCGCGGGCGGGGCGGGCGGCGCGGCGGCGGCGGCCGCCGCCGCTGGCAAAGGCAGCCGCCGCGGGGCGTGCGCGGCGCCGCAGCGTACCGCGCGCCCGGCCAGGGCTCTGGCGACAAGGACGCACCTTTTGGGCGTTGTCGAGCGTCTCAAAGTCCTTGTAGAGGTCCTGCGGGCGCGGGGTCGGGGTCGCGGGGTGGGTCTGGGCCTGCCGCAGGCGCGCCGCCGCGCCTTCAGGCCGTGTCCATCGCGTTTGTGGCGTGCCAGCCCACCCTCCTGCACGCCGGAGAGGCCCCAAAACGCGCTGGCCGGCGCCCGGGGCCCTCCCTCACCTCTGTTTTCTCGAGCTTGCCCTCCTTCACGACCTTGAAGAGGGCGTAACCCGCCGCCGTCTCAAAGAGGAACAGCATGGCGCCTGTGCCGTGCCGTGCCTGCCGCAGTGGCTTGAAGAGCGGCGCTGATCTCGGACTGCCGGCGAGGCGGCTAAACAGGGCTTGGGGCGGCGCTTTTCGAGGCCTCTTCAAACTGGTGTGCTCAAAGGGGCCGGGAAACCCCGCAAATCAAGCTGCAGCAGCGGGGTGGGAAGCTGCCAAAGGCGGCCGGCCTTTGTGCCCGAGGCCGGAACCGGGCCAGGCCGGTTTGGAAAGCAAGCCGGGTATTGCCATTGCCGGATGCGACCGGTTTCGGGGCGAACGGGCCGCGCACCAGTGACCTCGAGCTCCGTCCCGCAAGACCGCATGCAAATGGCCGCTCGCGGGCTCGCCCTGCTGCGCTCGCGTGCCCTGGAGAGGTGCATAACCTCCCCGCGCTGCTCCGGCTGGCAGGCACGCGCGCACGCGCGCGCGGCGGCGGCGGCGCGGCGGCGGTGGCACTGCAGCAGCAGCAGCAGCGGCGGCGTGGAGGGCGGCGCGTCCGTCCCAGTCGGCATCGATGCTGCGCCGGCCCCCTTGAGCGGCAGCAGCGGTAGCACCACGACCACGCTGGTCGCGACAAGCGAGGCGGGCACGCGGCGCCTGGCGGCGGCGCTGGCCGCCGACCTGCGGCCGGGAGACACCTACCTGCTGCGCGGCAGCGTCGGCGCCGGCAAGAGCGCATTCAGGTGCGGGGGCACGCAAGGAGTTTGCGGGCGGCAGGGGGCAGCCCGCCGCCAAAGGGCGCCGGGTTTTGGACGGACTGGTCTGCTGAACATCGGCCGGCGCGTGGCCAATTTACCGTCGCCTTTTTGTCCCGCCCACCCGCCAGCCGCGCCTTCATTCGCGCCGCCGCGGACGACCCCTGGCTCACGGTGCCGTCCCCGACGTTCCTGCTGCAGCAAATATACGAGGACCACGAAGGTGGGGGGTTGGGCACCGGCCAGCCGGTTGTTGCGGTTGAGTTTCAACGGCGAGGGCTGGCCGGAAGAGGGCAGCGGGGCGCGCGCAAGATGTGCCGTACGTTGGTGCGCAGGCACGCAGCCGAACGCCGCCGCCGCGCAGCTGGCTCACGGCGCAGGCATGCGCATCGCCGACTCGCCCGCGAACCACCCGCCCGCCCGCGAAAATAAACGCTGCTGGTCATGCACGACCCCCCAGGGCCCCCCATCCACCACTTTGACCTCTACCGCCTCGAGGGCGGCGGCGACGTGGGCCGCCTCGAGCTGCCCGCGTCGTTCGCGCGCGCCGTGTGCCTGGTGGAGTGGCCCGAGCGGCTGCCGGCCGAGGCACTGCCGGGCGGGCGGCTGGAGGTGGGCATTGAGATCGTCGTCGACGAGGTGGGTGCATGCACGAATTGCGTACATGCCCATGCGCATGCCCACGGCGACCGCATGGCCGCGTGTCTCGCCGGTTGCATGCATGGCAGCCGTGCATGGCGACGCGAGCTGCCGCATGCGTTGTTGGCTGCGCGTGCAGAGCTTGAGCGCGCGGCCGGCATGGGCTGCGCTGGTGACGCTCACGGCGCGCCTTTTTCGGTTTGAAACCCGCACCCCCCGCCAGGCGGAACGGCGGCGGCTGGAGGAGCAGTGCCGGCTGGCGCAGGCAGCAGGCAGCCGTGCAGCAGCAGCGGGCAGCAGCAGCAGCGGCTCTGAGGAGTGGGGAGAGGAGGAGGGCGACGACGGGGCTGACGATGACCCCTACACCGACAGGCGCTGGCGGCGCATTACGCTGCAGCCGTACGGCGCCGATTGGGAGCAGCGGCTGGGGCGCGTCGCGCATGCGGCGGCATGCGGCGCGCTGTCTCGGCACGTGCTCCCCACCGCGCCGGCCAGCGGCGGGGCAGCCGCTGCGGCTGCAGCGGCTGACCCAGGCAGCGGCTCTCAACGCAGCAGCAGCAGCAGCAGCAGCAGCAGCAATCGGTAACAGTCCCCTTGCCGTGGCTCCTGAGTCAGTCTGACGGGCGGCATCGCGCCGCCGGCAGCAGTCGGGCAGCTGACACCGGCGCGGCACTCGACGCGGACTTCAAAAGGCGGACTGGCCCCCCGCCGCTCTCACAACACCGCCAGGACCCTCGCCGCTTCGCCCAACGTCTTCATCCGATCCTATCTACCCGATCGGCCCCTTTGCAGCCCTCATACGTCCCCCGCCAAGTCGCGCGCGCGAACAGATCGCGGTCCCCCCGCGGCCTCCAAAAGCCCCCACCCGCTCCGTGCACGCCCAACAATGGCGAAGCGCGTCTCCACCCTCGCGCTGGCGGCCGCCGCGGCGGTGCTGCTGCTCGCCGGCGCCCCCACGCCGACGCAGGCCGCGGACTCCGCTGCCGCCGGGGAATGGTCTACCGGCCGCGCCACCTTTTACGACGACAACACGCAGGTGCGCCCGTGTTTACAGGGGCTGGCTCATGCATGCTGGGAGCAGGCAGGGATAATGGCGCGCAGAACATGGATGCCCATGCAAGCAACAACTGGACCCATGCAAGCGCCATGCGCTCATGCCCTCCGCCGCCACGCCCCTCCCCCCACCCCCAAAAAACTCCCGCAGGGCTCCTGCCGCTACGGTACCAAGATCCCCTCCATGTATGCCGCGTGGCCGGACGTGCAGGAGGGGTTTGGGGCCTCGTGCGGGCGCTGCCTCGAGGTTGCGTGCATCGACAGCACATTCAACGATGGTGCGTGCGTGCTGGCTCTGAAACCTTGGGGGCATGCATGGGTGGTCTTTTGCGGTGCGTGGGGGCTGAGCATGCACCCTGCACGATTTACGCATGCGAGGGACAACCACATGCAAACACAACATGCATGCATACGTTTCGCAAACAACACCCTCACAGGCTACGGCAAGTACATGGACCGCTCATCGGCCTGCTACGACCAGAAGCGCAGCGTGGTGGTCAAGATCGTTGACAGCTGCCCCTGCATCCACCAAAACGCCTACTCCAACCGCCGCTGGTGCTGCGGCGACATGAAGTGAGTGGCGACCGCCCACAGCACGGCATGCAGTCTGCGGGCGCGGCGCTGCCTCGGGCGAAGCGCGCATGCAGGTTGAGAGCCCGCGCTGCCCTGCCCAGGCTCCTCCCCATCAGCCAGGGTGGGTTGCCGACTTGCCGTGCCTCGTTGCAGGACCGTCTCCAACTCCAACAAAAAAACTCTCAAACGCACCTGCACACACAGGCACGTCGACCTGGGCCGCGCCGCGTTCAAGGCCCTCGCCGACGAGAAGTGGGGCGTCATCGGCCTGCGCTGGCGCTACGTGGACTGCTCGCGCCTCGGCGGCTCGCCCGGCACCGCCGCGCCCCTTCCGAAGCCCGCCTACAACCCCGCCCCCCCGGCCGCCAAGCCCACCACCCCCAAAGCCGCGCCCTCCAAGGCCACGCCGCCGCCGCCCGCCGCCGTGCCCGCCGTCGCCCAGGGCGCCGCGCCCGCCGCCAGCTCCCCCAAGGCCGCAGCGCCGCGCAACGGCGCGCCCTCCTGGGCGCGCTACGCGCAGCGCTACGCGGGCGGCGGCGGCGACGGCGGCGACTACGTCAGCGCCATCAAGGGCCTGGTGGACCGCTGGGCCGGCCGCTACGTGCAGGGGGCTGTGTGATGCGCTGTTAGGCTCATTATTGCCTGCGTGCCCGTGCACGGTGCGCGCTTCAGAGGTCGACCCATATTCCTCAGTCCTGCTGCCTGATGAAGTGCGCGCATCTGCATGCCCCTTATTTGCAACCCCCTTTTTGTCTTGACTGCATGCGCTGCCCAGGACCTGCGCACTGTTAATCAGCCCGCACTTGCACGCCTCTGTGCGGCGCCGGCCCCCTCGTATGCCGGGGGGCCCGTCCGCGAGCGCCCGCGCGGCGCGCCCAAACGGCATGTTTTGGGAGCCTGCGCGCGAGCGCCCGCGAATAAGCCTCAACGAGAGTAACGCCCTTGCGCAGTTGGTCAGTTCACTGGGAAGGAAATGAGTGAGGGCCAGGGGGAAGGGGCCCAGGGTGGCCGCCGTAGTCGCGGCGAGGGCCCAGCTTCCCGACGGCGCCGCCGCCGCGCCGCGGACTTGACCAGCGTCCGGCGCGTCTCCCGGCAGTCTTCGCTTACCCCACGATCGCAACTTGAACGTCCGTCGCCACTCCCGGCTCATCACCTTGAGCTCAACCCAGCCCGATCGAGTGTCCGCGCGGCGCGCGTGGCCAAAAAGGAAGCCTTGACAAGTGTGAAGCCGCCCGAGAGGTGGGGGAGGGCGCTCCCGGGGCGGGGCGCGGAGAGCGGCGCCTGAGCGCTGTGAGAGTGACGCGTGCTCATCAAGTCGTGATCCGCCCCCCACGCCCCGTCGCAGCCGCCGGATCGAGCAATCCACGACGACGGCAACCACATAAGCCCCGCCATGGGGCCCGAGGCCGCAGCCCTCCTTGGCGGGCTTGCCGGCTTGCTCCTGGCAGCCGAGCTGGTGAGGCGGGGCCGGGGCGCCCACCCGCAGCGCGACGGGTCGGAAAGCTTCGACGCCCGCGCCGTCGCGTCCCCAGGGCCGGCCGGGGCACGCGGCCGCGCTCCCGCGCCGCGCGGCGCGTTCACACCCCCCAGCTGTCGGCCCCCGCGGCGCGCGCACCCCACTCCGTTTGCGGGCCCCCGCCGGCCCGCGCCCGCCGCCGCGCCCGCGCCCCCCGCGCCCCGACCGACCCACCCGCGCGCCCGGCCCCCCTCCCGCAGGCCTTCTTCGCCCTCTACTGGTGCCCCCGCCGCGCGGCCTGGAACGCGCAGCCGTGCAGCCCGCACGCGCCCGCGCGCCTCGACGCGCACGACCTCTTCCGCCGCTTCGTCGCCGCGGGCGACGCGATCCCGGAGCTTACCAACCTCTCGGCCTACATCAGCCTCTGGTTCCAGGGCACGCCGCTGAGCGAGGTGCGGCGCGGCAACATGGGGGGGCTGATGGCTTACGGTGAGGGGCCCTTGGGGGGGGGGGGGGGGGGATTGGGGGCTCGCATGGCTTGACCGTTTGTTTGCTTTTGGAGGGGGCTGCATTCCCGCGAGCCTCCATCGCTGCACTTTCTGAAGCCGACCGACAGTGCTGCGCCTTGCGGGAGCTTTATGGCGGCCTGGCCCCCTTTTGGCGTTGGACGGCTAGTTTTTGAAGGTGTGCCTCCTTTGTCCGGCCCCAAGCCCGCAACCAACCAACCAAGCAAACAACAAAAAACCAAACGTCAACAGGGTTCTGGTACCGCACCCCCCAGCAGATGGAGGCCGCGGGGCTGGGCCACGTGCCGGTCCAGATGGTGGACGAGCTCGAGCGCGCGTGGCGGCACACCTTCCCGCCCGGCTACACAAAGGTGCGGCGCGCGCGCGGGGGTTTGGCCGTGCGCGCTTGTTTTTGTCTGCACGCGCGTGTGTGTGGGTCTCAGTGTGTTTGCGCGTTCTTTTATGCCTGCAGGCAACGCGTCCAGGTCAGGCCGTCGGGGGGTCGGCAACCCCACCCTTCCCAAGCCCCAAGCCCCAAGCCCCAAGCGCCCAACCCCCAAACCCCCACGAACCAACGCGACAGAACGCCGCGGTCATGTCCCACATGTGGGATGACCTGAAGGTGCAGTACCGCCCCCTCGCCTTCTACGTCGCCGTGGAGCTGGCCGCGCTGCTCACGTGGGGCGCCATGCTGGCCATGGGCTTCCGGCGCCGCCGCCTCGGGTGCGCCGCGCGCCGCCGCCGCGGCCCGGGCCCTGTAGCCGCCGCGCCCCGCGCCCTGCAGCCGCGGCGCCCCGCGTGCCGCTGCCGTTGTCTGCGCCGCCCCGGCGTCGCAGCGGGAGCCGCGGCGGGAGCCGCCTGTTGCGGCCCGAGCCCACAGCTGCAGCCCTTGTTGCCCCGAGGCACCGCCGCCCCGACGCACACTGACGCCCCCCACCCAATGAAACCGCCCCAAACCGCAGCGGCATCATCTACTACACACGGGGCTTTGACCGCCGCGCCGCCGCTGCTGGCCCCGCCGCCGCTGGCCCCGCCCCCGTGCTGTTCCTCCACGGCGTGGGCGGCCTGCTGATCTACCTCGACCTGATCTGGCGGATCGCGGCGCTGGACGGGCCCGTGCTGGCGGTGGACGTGCGGCACGTGGGCATGCGGCTGAGGTGCGCGCGGGGGTGGGGGTGGGGTGCTTTTTTTGCATTCGGGGCGTGGCCTTACTGCGCTTGGCTCAGGCTGTGTGTGTATTTGCGTGTGAATGCTTGGGGGCGTACGGGAGAGTGGTGCTGCTGCGCGTTCAGGCGTCTGCCCGCGGTCGGGCGCCTCGCAGCTGCGAGCGCCGCTTGCGTCTGGCCCTGCCGCGCCCCGGCCGAGCCCCCGCCGACAACGGAACCGCCGGCGCCGCGCCGCCCGCAGCCCCCGCATCCCCTGCGTGGATGAGATGACGTCTGAGATCCGGGCCATCCTGGACGCGGAGAGGGTGGACAAGGCCTGCGTAGTGGGGTGCGCGCCCGCGCCCGCGCCGCGCCCGCTTGCTCCGCGTTCCCGCTGAGCGGGTCCCGCTGGCATCGCGCCCAAACGCAGCCACCCTGTTTGGTTGCGCAACTTGCTTTGGGGCTTTTTTGACCTGTCATCTTGCCCGCAGCTGCAGGGCCGGGCTCCTTGCCCCGCCAGCCCCCCGAAACCACATGGCTTGCGGCCACAGCAGCCCTTGAAACCGCCCCGAAACCGCCCCCGCCCCCCGCAGCCACTCCTACGGCACGCTCGTGGCGTCCCGGCTGGTCAAGCGCTTCCCCTCGCGCCTGCACAGCCTCGTGCTGGTGGACCCGGTGTGCTTTGGGATGTACATGCCCCACCTGCTCCACAACTTTTTCTACAGGCGCCTGGCCATCGACTTCAAGCGGTGGGTTTCTTTGTGTTTTTGGGGGGGGGTTTCTGGTGGGGTTTCTGCTTTTGGGGGGAGCGCAACTTGTCCACCCCCGCCTGGGCTGTCAACAGCGGCCGCCGCGCCAATCGGCCGCTTGCACGCCCAGCTCGCCAAGCCCAACCCGCCCGCGCCACGAACCTAACGTTGGCTTCGACCAAACCTCGCAGGCCGAAGCAGCTGCTGCTCGACCTGCTGGTCCACTTTGCCTCCCGCGACCTCCACCTCGCGGCCGCCTTCTCCCGCCGCTTCTACTGGAGCGACGTCATCATGTGGCCCGAGGAGCTGCCGCCGGGGTCGACGGTGGTGCTGGGCGCCGACGACGACCTGGTGCACGCCGACGAGGTGCGCCTCGACCGGGGTTTGACCGGTGTTTTGGCGGGGCGCCTGAGCAGGGCTTGCCTCGGCCTGGCCTGCGGGCGGCTGGGCAGCCGGCCGCACTGCTCGCAGCCGGCGGCTTGCTGCGTGTGGCCCCATCTTGCGCGCCTGGCAAAGCCCCAGCGGCGGCCCGCCCTGCCCACACACTCCCAACCCCCGCAAACCGGCCCGCGACCCCGCACCCCCCCCCCCAGGTGAACGACATGCTGCGCCACGTGTGCGGCAACACAGTCAACGTCCACTACGCCCCCGGAATGTTCCACGGCGCCTTCCTCGTCTTCCCCGGCGTGCGGCAGCTCGTGGTGCGCGCAATCGCCGCCGCCGCGCGCAGCGCCGCGTGCGACAGCGGCGCGCTGACCGCGTCGGCGCAGGAGCGGGCGGCGCCGCCGACGCGCGTGACCGGCGTGGCCGCGGAGGCCGAGGCGGCGGCGGTCGTGCTCGCTCTGGGCTTGGAGGAGCTCGGCGGCGGCGCCGCCGCCGTCGACGAGGCGCCCGACGCGGCGGCCAAGGGCGCGTCTGCGGCCGCCGACGCCGGCGCCGCGAAGCGCGCCGCCGACGCCGCCGCTGGCGCGGCGAAGCGCGCCGCCGCGCCGCGCGCGGCCCGCAGCCTGGGCGCGCGCCTGCTCTCGATCGGCGCCAAGCGGCGCGTGGGTGCGGCGGCGGTCGTGCCGGCGGCGGCGCCGGAAGACCTGCGGGCGGCGCATTCGGAGGGCTCCAGCAGCGCCACCTCCTCCGACACAGAGCCCGGCGCCGACGCCGCCGCCGCCGCCGGCGAGGCGGTGCTGCCCCGCCGCTGCGCCGCCGCGGTGCGGCGCGCCGCCACGGCCGGCTGCGCGGCGGCGGGCGGCGGCAAGGCGCTCGGGGAGGCGGATGCCGACGGCGCGTTGGGCGGCGGCGCGGCGGGGCAGGCGCTGGCAGGCGAGCTGCGGCAGCTGCTGCTGCGGTCCGGCACGGCGCCGCCGCAGCAGCAGCAGCAGCGGGACCAGCAGCAGCCCGAAAGCGCTGCGCCGCGGCCGGCGCGGCGCAGCATGAGCGTGACGATGCTCGCTCTGTCGACCTGACAGGCGCGGCGGTGATCTCAGATCCACCAAACGAGATCCCAGATCACAACCAAACCTGCAGACCACTCAAGCCGCGGCGCCGGTCCTCTTGGCCCTCGTCGCCTCCGTTGCCCCTTGCTAACCGCCTCTTTCCCTGGAAAGGGAATGCACGCAAGCCTCTCTAGCTAGCCTCACTCCCTTGCTCCCTGGGAGCTCCCTCGTTGCTGGATCCCTTTCTCTGGCGCGCGCGCGCGTGCAACAAACCTTGGCCGCCCAAGGCCGCTCCTTCCTCAGCCTCCTGTTTCATCCCCTACTAGACGCCGCGCCGCTTGCAGGCGGTGCCGGAGGGCGTGTGGGTGCACCCCCGACCAAAAACAGGCGCCCCCCGGGGCACGCCGGGCCCTCCCTGCCCGGCCAGCTCCCATAGGCCACAGCCCCCCTCAGTTGATTGCTTCGGCCCCATCGATGCTCCGCCCCATTCCAGGCTTTGACCGCGCGGGTTTGGTCGTTGGGTTTGACCGGTCAGCCGCCGCGCCGCCGCCGCCCGTCGGCCCACCCCGCCCGCGCCTAGGCGCGCGCGGCGCGGGGCATTTCTCCCCGCCTCAACCCCTTAGCTGCCCCCCTAGTTCCGGTGCGCCTTCCCCCACCTCCAACCACGCCCCGTGATCCAGGCTTGCCCAGAGTATGACTGACCGACCCCCTCCCCCCATGACCGACCCGAGCCGTTTCCTCTCAAACGATGCCACCCAGATCCCACAAGCCCCCCGCCCCTGCAATAGCGGCGGCATCCCACCCCCACTTGCGCCGCCGCCGCCGCGCCCGCCTGCGCCCTAGCCTGGGCGTGCGGGCGCGGCGCGGCGCGCAGGCCCTGTTGAGTTTGTGATTTGAGAAAGCGCGGCCCGCTGCTGCGCGAGAGAGAGGGAAAGAGAGAGAGACCGGGCACGCCGCGAGCCCGCCCCCCTGTTGCAGCAGCTTGCCGCCTCAGCCTCTCTTCTACCTTTTGCCGGCCCGCATGTGTTCTAAACATGGCCGCAACAGGGCGCGCCAGGCCGCCCAATTGCGTCCTGCCCCCGGCCCCGCGGCGGCTGCTCGGGCGCGGCCCGCACGCCTCCGCGGTTGTGTTGACCAACCGCTGCCCGCCGCAGGCCCCGTTTGGGCCGGCGAGTAACCCCTCGAAGAAGCTCGGTTGCCAGCCGTTGATGAAAAGGGGCGCGTGGATTCGGTTCAGGGGCTGCGGCGAGGGGGCCGTCGAGGGCGGCGATTTGAGAGGATACGGTACGGTAGTAGCGGAAGCGGCGGCGATCGACAGCGGGGGCCGCGCCGCGCTGCCCCGTACGCATCTTTCCCGAGTGGGACGCGATCGGGGCCGCCCTTACCTGCAGTGTGAGCGCCTGCCGGCTCCGAATGGCTGCAAACAGTCGCGACCCAGCCGCTGCCAACCCCGACAGGGCAGACTTTGTCGGCCGAATTCGCGGCCCCAGGCCCACTCCCGGGTGGCCAGACTAGCGACTTGTGGATTCCCCGACCGTTTCACGCAGCAGAACCGCCCCTGCAGAACGCAATTGGCCCGCGCCAGTATGATCCGGGCCTGAGGGCGTTAAACGGCTAGAGACGGCGCCAATGGAGCCGACAGAAGCCCCGCCCCAGGGCGAGGCGGCTGCCGCGGCGCCCCAGGGGTGAGCGCGGCCGCGGGGAGGGGGGCAACGCAACCCCTCGCGGTGTGCCCCACCGTTCGCGGCCCCCGCTGACCCCGGTCCCCGCCCGGCGTCGCAATCGTCAATGCGCAGGAAAATCTTCCTCGGAGGGCTGTCGTGGGAGACGAACGAGGGTGAGGCCCGCGCGTTGCGCGGGTGTGTGTGTGCACACAAGCAGCAACTCACCCCGCCCGACCGTCCGCGCCTGCCGCCCCGCAGACAAGCTAAAGGAGCACTTTGGCAAGTACGGAACGATCCAGGAAGTGGTGGGTGGCGCGCGGGGGCCGCGGTTGGCCGCATCCCCCTGGCGGAGCTCGCCTGGTGGTGGCGGGCACGGGGGCCAAGCCCGTTCAAGCCAACGCCCCCTCCCCTCCCCGCAACCAGATCGTGATGCGCGATCGCATCACTGGCAAGCCGCGGGGCTTCGGGTTCATCACGTTCGACAGCGAGGCCGCCGCGCGGCGCGCCTGCGGCGACACGCACGCGCTCGACGGCCGCACGGTGCGCGCGCGCCCGCTTCGCCTGCGGCGCCGGCAGTTTGCAGCGGGGCACGCCAAGGACGCGGCCGCTGCAGCGGGCGGTGGCAGCGGATGCAAGAGCGCGGTGACCGTGGGGCAGGAAGAAGCAGGCACGTCGGCTTGCGCGCGCGGCGCCTTCGCCGCTCGCCGGTCAACGGTCAACCCCCGCGCCCACCATTCCCCGCAGATCGACGCCAAGCCGAGCGTCCCGCAGGACAGCCAGCAGCGGCCGCGCAGCAAAAAGATCTTCGTGGGGGGCCTCGCGCCAGACACCACGCCGGGTGAGCGGTGGGGGGTTTTTGATAAACCGCCCCCGCGGCATCGGGCCTTTGGGGCACAGGGGTCGCTTGCGCAGGCCAGGGCGGCGCGGGCGGTGGCTGCCAGTGGAATTCCAGCGGTCGGGTAGCAGTGGATGGGGCGGCGGCGCTGCGGGGACGGCGCAGGCGAGGCGCTGCAGCCGCGCAGCCGGGAGGCGCAGCCGAGCGGCGCCGGCAGGCAGCTGCAGCTGGCGCGCGCCACCGCCGGCGACGGCGGTGCGGCAGCGGGCGTGCGGGCAGCAGGGCAACGCAGCAGAGCGCGGCAGCGCCGTGCCGGCCCCGCAAAACCCCTCGCCATCCCCCGCCGGTCGAAGCCGCCCCTTCGAAAAACACGCCCCTTCCAAAAATCCTCCTTCCTTCCCCCCCAGACGAGTTCAAGGCCTACTTTCAGCGCTTTGGCACTGTGGTGGAGGCGCAGATAATGGTTGACCACGTCAGCAACCGCAGCCGCGGCTTCGGGTGGGTGGTGGGTTTGTGAGGGAAAAAGTGCGTGCTGTTGCAGAGGGCGGGGCACCCGCTTGGAACCTGAAGCGGCTGGTCAAAGCGGCTGGTCAAAGCGGGAGCATGCCACAGCAGCCGACCCTGTAAAGCTGTGGGGCACGCAGCAGTGCGGGCGTCCGGTCCGCCTGCCCGCCGCGCCCCAGGTGCGAACCCAGCCGAGCCACCTCGGTGGCATCTCCAAACCGCCACGCCACCTGCCCGTGCGCCCATGCTGACCGCAGGTTTGTCACCTTTGATGACGAGACGGCGGTGCACAGGGTGTTTGGCGCCGGCCCCATGCACGAGCTGGCAGGCAAGCGGGTCGAGGTGAAAAGCGCCACCCCCAAAGGCTCCGGCCCCCAGGGCCGCGGCGCCGGCCCCGCGCCGCCCGGCGGCCCCGCGCCGCCATTCGGGCCCGGCGGCGGCGGCGGCGGCGGCGCGGCGGCGCCGGGCGCGGGCGGCGCGCAGGCGCCGATCGGCGGCGCGCTCGCGGGCGCGGGCGCGGCGGCGGGGCGGGGCGGGGTGGAGCGGCCCTTCGACTTCCCCGGCCCTGCCGCAGCAGGCTACGGCATGGCGCCGCCGTTTGTGGCGCACCCAGGTGCGCGGCGGCGCACGCACGCGCGGGGGCAAGGTTACCTTGAGCTGCTTGCTCGCATCGCGCTGAGGGCAGGTGCATGCCCGGCGCCCATGGTGTGTTCCGGGGCCTGCAGCTGCGCCATGCGCCGTCCCTGAGCGGCTCAAAGCCACGCCCTTTGGAAACGCCAGCCCCTCCCCGAAACAAAACCGCCGAAAACAACAACCAGCAGGTTACATAATGCCCGGCTACCTTCCCTACCCGGGAGCCTTCCCTGGAATGGTCATGCCCGGCTTTGGCTACCCAGCAGGCTTTGCGCCCCCACCGCCGGGGTACGCACCGGCCATGTACCCTCAGCCCGTGCCTGGGGCCTTCCCCCCGCAGCAGGTGGCGCCGCCGCCGGGGGCGCCGCAGGCGCAGCAGCAGCAGCAGCCGCCCCAGCAGCAGCAGCAGCAGCAGCCGCAGCAGCAGCAGCAGCATGCGAGGCAGCAGGAGGCACCGCAGCCAGCGCCGCGGCAGGGCCGAGGGCAGCCGCAGCAGCAGCAACAGCAACAGCGCGGCGGCAACGGCGGAGGGGGCGGCGGCGGCCGCAGCCGCGGCGGCGGCGGCAGCAAGGCCGAGCCCAGCCGCAGCAGCAGTGGCGGCAGCAGCAACGGCGGCAGCCGCGGCGACAACAACTCCGCAGCGGCAGCTGCCGCTGTGGCGGCGGCAGCCGCGGCGGCCGCGACGGCGGCGGTACAGTCGTCCCCGCAGCAGCAGCGGCTACAGCCACAGCCGCAGCAGGCGCCGGCAGGCGTGCAGGAGCCTCCAGCGGGCACCCCGAGCCCTGAATAGGCAGCTGCGCAGAAACCGACGCGCAGCCGCACGCCTCAAAACAAAGGGGCAGGCAAGGCAGGGTCTCGCCCCGGCGCGCCGCCGCCGCCGGCTCGCCGCGCCAGCGCAGCCGCTGGCCGGGCCGGGCCGCCGCTTTGACGGCGCAGCTCAAACCAACCCAGCACCAGCCCTGCGCGCCGCCGCTCGTGGCGGCGCGGCCGCCAGGCGCCCAGGGGTGGTGGCTGCAACTCCAGCCACCCCCCTCGGCGCCGCAGCGGCCGCCGGCAGGCGCAGCGCCGGCGGAGCGGCGCCCCTCGGCGCACCCCCAGCCCCGCGCCCCTGACGGCTTGCACCCCTTGCACTGGCTATCCCGCTTCCCCTCTGATCGTCCCCCTCCCGCGCTGCCCTCTCTCTGCTCTCCCCTTTCTTGCTTCTTTTCCTTTTCGGTCCCCCTACCGCCGTCGCCCCCTATCCTTTCATGCCAGGCCAGCCCCCTGAAACTGTCCCTCTCCTGGGCTTCGTTCCTCCCCTCCTTTCTACAATCTGATCTGATCAAATTCAAAACAACAACACACGAGGAGAGAGCCGGGAGCTGCAGGGCACTCGGGCGCGCCGCGCGCCCGGGTGCCTGCTCAGCACGTTTCCACTGCACATGCACGGGGGACCGCTGCCTATAGGCCCTGCATAGAGTGTACATGCCGCGCGCACGCGCCGCGGCCGGGCTTGCGCTGCGCCATGCGTGCTGTGCCATGCATCCCACCCCCGCGGCCGCCACCGGCCGCGCTGCCGCGCCATGTGTGCGCAGCGCGCCACGTGCGCGCTGCACCGCGCGCGCGCCGCCCGCGCCGCGCCGCGCCCGCCGCCGCCGCCGCCGCGCGGCCTGCAGACTCCCCCTGAGGCTGGGGTCCTGTGACCCCCGCCAGCGCGGCGCACGCGCAGAGGGGGAGCAGGCCACGCGCGCGCGCAAGGCGCGGGAAGCCCGTCCATACCCGCTTTGGTGCATGCGCGCGCGCGCGCCGCGCCCCGATTGGTGCGCGCACGAAAGAGTTGCCGCACCCGCATTCGCTTGGTGGGTGCTGCCAACGCACTAGACTGGAGTCTCCGCACACTGTAGAGTGCCTTCTAGCCGTGGGTAAAATCACTTTCGCCCCGCCAACACGGGGTTGGCCCAGTACTGGAGGGCGCGGGCACTCGGCGGGTGGAGCAAGCCATGGCGTAAGTTGACTCGCAACTTGCGGAGGCTGACGGCGGCTGACGGCGGCTAATCACCGCAGCCACCCGCCCCGGCAAACGCCCAGTCTTCAATTGCGTTGCTCACGAGGGCAAGCTGACCGGCCAAACCGGCATTTTAGCCGAGATCTCGGGACAAAGGACTCGTCACCTCGCCCCGGCCCGTGCAGCGGCATCGCAGGGCCTTGGCGCGCCGCATCGTGATCGCTACCCCCAGGCAGTCGTCGCGTTCTTCCAACCCCAGGCAGTCGTCGCGAGCGCCCCGGCCGCGGCGCGACCCACCGCCGCGCCGCGCCGCGCGCCCCGCGCCGCCGCTGGCGATGGCGCCGCCGCTGGAGGTGCGCCCCTTCCGGATCGAGGTGCCCCAGGAGGCCGTGGACGATCTGAGGGCGCGGCTGGCCGCTGCGCGCCCCCTGCCCGAGGCCCTGGTGGACGTGGCCCCCTGGGAGGACGGCACCGACCCCGCATACCTCCAGGTGGGGGCAGGCCCTCAACTCACTACCGTGTTGGGGTGGGGTGGATCAAGCCCTCTGGCTCTGCATGGCAGCCTGCCTTGCGCATGCGATGCATGCTGCAGCACAGCGGCGAGCCTGCAGGCTCGGATTGGCGGCGCGATGCCAGGCCGCGGCTGCGATGCTGCGCGCGCGCCCTGCTGCTGGGGTGCCGCAGCTGGCGGTGCTGCCCAGGCGGGGGCGGACGGCTGCCGCAGCCAGAGCCTGGCCCGCAGCCCACAAGCTCAAAACCGGCTGCCGCGGCGCCTCACCACCCAGGAGCTGCTGGCCTATTGGCGCGACGAGTACGACTGGCGCCGCTGGGAGGCGACCCTCAACGCGCTGCCCCAGTTCAGCGCCGCGGTCAGCGTGGGCGGCCTCGGCGCCGACGGCCGCGCCTCTGACACCATCCAGCTGCACTATGTGCACGTGCGCTCCGAGAGGGCGGACGCGGTGCCGCTGCTGCTGCTGCACGGCTGGCCGGGAAGCTTCTTCGAGTTCTACAAGCTCATGTGCGGGCGGTCAAAGCGGCTGGCTTGCTCCCATGCTCTATGCTTTGACTTGCGTTCGACCGGGGCTGCTGGCAACCATGTGCTGTCGGCCATGTTTTTGGCGGACTTAGTTGAAACCACCAAAGCGGCGCTGCCGCAACAGCCCGCAACTAAGGAAGCACCCCTCTGCCCCGCCCTCCCTGTCCCCTCCCCCCCCCCCAGCCCCCTGTTGATGCGGGACGGTGCCTTCCACATCGTCGCCCCCTCACTGCCAGGTGGGACCTTTGAGGCCGCGCGGCTGCTCTCTTGCGCCCTCACCAAAAGCAGCGGCGCTGTGTTCAGTGTGTGCTCCCTCTGCCCTGCACCGCCTCGGTCGCAGATTGCTCTTGCTTGCATCGCACGGTGCGGCCGTGCCTCCCTGGCAACGTTGGTCGCAAAGCAAAGCCCGCCCTGCCTCTCCGGCGCAAGAAGCTGCTCCCCCATCCACCCCCCACCAGGCTACGGCTTCTCCTCCGCCCCCACCAAGCGCGGGTTTGGCGCCACCGCCATTGCGCGCGCCGTCGACGCTTTGATGGCTGGGCTGGGCTACGGCCGCTACATCGCGCAGGGCGGCGACTGGGGGGCGCTCGTGTGCCGCGCGCTGGCTGTGTGAGCCCTCCTTGCTTCGGCTTGCGGATCCCTTGCGGATGCCATCCGTCCCTTTGCCCTTGCCTGCTTCAGGCTTTTTGGAGGGCATCAACTAGGGAAAAAATTCGAATTTGTGATGTCAGCTCGCGTTGCAATTGCCCTGACGGCCTGCCACCAAGCCATTGGGAAATGGAATGCCTGCCCCAACAAAACCGCCCGCATCCACCCCCTCAACAGCAACCACCCGAGCAGCTGCCGCGGCATCCACCTCAACATGTGCGTCGCCCGGCCCCGCATGACAAACCCCTGGCACCTGCTGCAGCTGGCGAACGCCGTGCTGGCCCCGTGGCTGCCGCTGGCGCTGAGCTCCCGGGAGATTAAGAACCTGCAGGTGCGTGCTCACGGGCTCGGCCGGTCTGGGAGTTGCTTGTGCTGTCGGCGCTGCTGCCGCTCCCCACGCCCTGGCATGCCCGGCGGGCTGCTTCCCATACAATAGCCTGCAGGACAGCCAACCGCTCCCCTCCTGCGCCGCATCAACTTCCAGCGAACAAACAACCGTCGCCGCGCGAACGCCAAACCAAACGCCAGGACATGCAACACTTTGAGGCCGCCGAGACCGGCTACCAAAAGATCCAGGGCACCAAGCCCCAGACGCTGGCCTACGCGCTCAACGACTCGCCGGCGGGGCTGGCGGCGTGGATCGTGGAGAAGTTCAGGGCGAGTGGGCCTGAGCCTGCTTGCTGCTGGCTGGGATGAAAGGGCGTTGGGTCTGGCTAGCCGCCTTTTTCTCCCAGCCGCAAGCCTTGGCCAGCAAAACCTGTCCTGTTTGGCGCGCTGATCTCTCAGGCCCAATCCCCATACCTTTCAACTCTACCGGATGCAGCCATTCCTCCCACCCCGCAAAAGCAATGTAACACACACCCAACCAAACCCAAACCCAAACCCAACCCACAACTACCCCCCCCCCAGAGCTGGTCCGACTGCGGCGGCCGCGTTGAGTCGGCGTTCACGCGGGACGAGGTTCTGACCAACATCTGCATCTACTGGTTCGGGGGGCGCATGGCATCAAACCTGCGGCTGTACAAGGAGACACTGTCCAACACGTGGGCGGGGCTGTGGACTCTTGTGCCTGCTATTTTTGGCCGTGGTGCAGTTACAATGCCATTGGACCGGCGTCAGTTGTTCGAGCCTCTTGTTTTGGAGGGCGGTCTGCGAGGCGGCCTCCCCGCGCGCCTTTGAGCCGGCTCACGAGTTTGCAGCGCGGGCTGGCCGTACGGTACCGCGGGCCGCGCCCAACGCGCCGCTCCCAGCCTCACGCCCGCCCCACTGCTGCACACACCGCGCCCCCCCGCGCAGGCAGGAGCTGGGGCGGATGTTCAGCGGCTACTGTTCCACGCCGACGGGGGTGGCCCTCTTCCCCAAAGAGCTGCGCCGCCCGCCCCGCTCCTGGGCGGAGGCCTCTTACAACATAGTGCAGTGGGCGGAGCCGCCGCGCGGCGGCCACTTTGCGGCGCTCGAGGCGAGCAGCACGGAGGCGCTCGCGGCGGAGGTCGCCGCGTTTGGCGCGCTGGCGCGGCGGAAGCGCTGGGTGTGAGCGGGGGCGCTGGAGCGGCGGCGGGCGGCGCGGCGCGGCGCGGCGCGGGGCGCCGGACGCCGCAGCGGCGGCGGCGGCGGCGCGCGGATTGGGCCGTGAGGCGGCTGAGTTGCTTTTGGGCTGTAAGCTACGCAATGAGCAACCGGGCGCGCCAGAGGGACGTGCAGCGCAGCCGGGGATGGACACACACTCGGGGCACTTGTCGGCGGGACGGGTTGGCGCGCCGGCTGTGAGCTCCACCGCGCCGCGCCGGCGCGTGCATGCCACATTTCAAATTTCACGCGCAATCATGGAAATGTGGCAGCCTCTAGAGCTGCGGGCGGTGGAGGGCTGAGGGAGCTGTCGCGGTTCCAGGTGGAGCGTGTTCGCGCAGCAAGTCAGCCCCCGGGCGGTGGCCATGCGCTGGATCGCGTTTACCGTCGTTTTCATCGCCGCGTGTTCGCCGCTGCGGGCGGTCGGCGCTCCGCCGCAGCACCACCGGCCGCACCGCGGCGCGGCGACGCGCGCGCCGCCGCCGGAGGGCAGCGCAGAGGCAGCCGCAGCCGACGACGGCAATGGCCCGCCATGGCGCCCTGCGCCCGGCGGCGGGCGCCACCGCCACCGCCGCAGCGGCGGCCGCTGCGCCGGCGCGGTGGGCCCCTGGTGCGGCCCGTATTACGAGCAGCGGCCCGTCCCCTTCAAACCACCGCGCCCGCGCGGCGCGGCCTGCCCCGGCGGCTGCAGCGGCGTCGGCGTGTGCCACGGCGACACGGGGCGCTGCGACTGCCCGGCGGGTGCGCACTCGCGCGGCGCGCGCGCGTTGGGGCGCGCGCGCGTTGCGTTGGGCGCGCTGCCGCGGGCCGCGCTTGGACGCACGGCAGCGACCGTGCTGGGGGCCCGTCCCGAGTCCCGACGCGGCGCGCGCTCAAGCGCCCCCCCCCCAAAAAAAAAAACGACGACACGCCAGGCTGGGGCGGCCCCTCCTGCGCCGACCCCGACAAGCGGCCGTGCACCAACGGCTTCAGGCTGCCCCGCAACAGCACGCGGCCGAAGAGCCACATTGGGCCAGACAAAAGGGACCTCGACTGGGGGGCGGGGGGGCTGACGCCGTCCAGGTGCACACACAAGCGCGCATGTTTGTGGCTTTTTGTTGGTGCGCACGCGGCGTGCGCACACGCTGTGCTAGGCAGTAGAATCAGATAACCGCCCGCAGCCCCATTGCCCTTGAAGGCCAAAGCCCCGCACCCGTGCCCCCTCCGGTCCGTCCCAACCATTTCACCCCCAAAAGGTGTGCCGGCATCTGCGACGACGACGTCGCCGCGTGCTACTGCGACCCCCAACTCGGCAACCCCAAATACGGCCGCGTGCCCGCGCCGCCCGGCAGCCCGCCGGGCGCGCCGCCGCTGCGGGAGGGGCGGCCGCTGCTGGAGCCGTGCTCGCACCCGGGTGACGACGGGCGCGGCGGCAAGCTGGCTTGGGGCATCGATGAGATCACTTTTGCCTCCATCTACGGCCCGGGAGGCTGGTGCGTGGCAGACGAACCCAAGGTGGGGGCCTTTTCCTGTGTCTGCTACGTCGACCTTACCTGCATTCTCAGCGGCCGCGTTTGGGGGCGTTGGGTCGCCTCGTTTGCCTCGGCGCACCAGCTTTGTCGTGCCTTCCTCTCTTCCCACCACCCGGCCGTCCCTCTCCCAACCCTGGGCCCGCTCCAAACCCTAAACCCCAAACCAACAGATGGAGTACTGCGGCTGCCGCCTCGATGGCCGCGACGGCGTCGGCTGCAACGCACCGACAGAAATGTTCTGCCTCAACCAGTGCAGCGGCCGCGGGCGCTGCCGCCTCGGCTTCTGCCACTGCGACGCCGGCTGGTGGGGCCTGGACTGCGCGCACGCCGCGTCCGAGGCAGCGGCGGCGGCGGCGGCGCGGCGGGGGGAGCCTCCGGAGTGGCTCGAGCCGCTGGCGGTGGATGCTTGGCGCTGCGCGGGCGAGGGGCGCGGCTGCTCGCACGATTCGCTGCGGCGCGGCGACGAAGAGTGGGAACGGCGCCTCCGCGCCGAGGCGGGCGCGGCCGCGGGGCGCGGCGCGCCGTCCGAGGCGGCGGCGCGCGATGCCGAGGCGGGCGGCGGCGCCGAGGCGGAGGGTGACCCGTTTGACCTGGATGGCGCGCCGCACGGCCGGGGCCTCTGGCGGCTGCCCGACAAAGCCGGCAGCGCCGGCGGCGCCGCCGGCGGCGACCGGCGCCGGCGGCTGCGGCGGCAGCCGGCCGCGCCGGCGGGCAACTCGACGGCGCCCCCGGCCGCGCGCGCGCCGGGCCCTCGCGCGCAGCCGCCCGGCCGGCTGCGCCCCCTGGTCTATGTTTACGACGTCCCCGCGCCCTACGTGTCCCGCATGCTGTCGTATCGGATGCTGAAGGATGCGTGCGCGTGGCGGTGGTTTGACTCGTCCAACCAAACGGTCGTCGGGTTCTTTACGTGAGCCGGGGGGGGGGCTCGCGTGGAGGGGGCGCGCTCGCGTGAAGGGGGCGCGCTCGCGTGAAGGGCGCGCGCTCGCGTGAAGCCGCGAGGGGTTCCTTCCAGGGGCGGCTTGCGGCGGGCCGCCGGCCGGCGCCCCTGCCTCGGCGCGCCCCGCTGGCCCCAAAGGACACACCTCTTACCCACGCACACATGCGTCACGCGCACAACCCCAAACCCAAAAGCAGCACACCCCTCAAGCTGCACCCACCTCACCTCCCTGCCCTCGGCCCCTCGCCCCCATTGCCTACCCCATCGGCCCCTCGCCCCCGTTACTAACCCCCTCGCCCCATTTACTAAACCCCGCAGCTACGCATCAGAGACGCTGCTCATCGAGCTGCTGCTGGCCAGCCCCCACAGGACCCTGGACCCCGAAGAGGCGGACTTTTTCTTCGTGCCCTCGCTGTCGGCGTGCTACCTAAACCCTGTGCTTGGTGAGGATAGGATTGGATTGGATAGGATAGGGATAGGATTTACATTCCCTGCGGCCTAAGCCGCTCTTGGAGCTCGACCAGAGCTCATAGGGGTTGCTTGTGGTGAGGGCCGGCGCCGGCTCTGGGCTGTGTGCCGCCCCGGTTTGAGGGGGCGACCGAAAGGACCGCCAAATGCCAACCAACGCCGACGGGCAGGCTGCATGCTTTCGAACCCATTTCCGTGGGAGCGGGGCCTGCACCGCCCTTTCAAGCACCGCCTCACTTGCTGCGCGCCCCTCCAGCGCCCCTCCCAAGCAAACCCCAAGCTGCGGCGCCAGCGACGGCCCAAACAACCCCTCCGCTAAACACACAACCCCCACGCCCCCCCCCCTCAAAAACATATACAGGCTGGGCCGACCACCCCTGGTGGTACACCCGGTCCTTCCAGCGCATAAACCACGCCGTCATGATGACTCACGAGCTGCTGGCCTGGGTCAAGACCGCCCACCCCTACTGGAACCGCACCGGCGGCGCGGACCACATTTGGCACTTTGCGCACGACGAGGGCGCGTGCTGGGCGCCGCGGGAGGTTTATGACAAATCCATAATCCTGACTCACTGGGGGCGGCTGGACCGGGAGCACACCAGCGGGACGAGCTACGGGCCGGTGGGCGGGCTGGCTGGGGGGTTTCTTGGCCCTGGAACGCTATTGTGCTTGGTGCTAAACCCTTGGTTGCGCCTCAAGCCGAGTTTGACCCCGCTTTGACCCAGTTCGACCGCCTGTTTGACCATCTTTTGACCCCCTTTGACCATATTTTGACCCCCCTTTGACCGGACCCCCCCCCCAGGATGACTACTCCAAGGACGTTCTGGACGACCCCTTTGTGCCCGGCGGCTTTGCGCGGCTGATAAAGGGGCACCCCTGCCACACGCCGGGGAAGGACCTGGTGCTGCCCTCCTTTGAGAGCCCCGAGCGGTGAGGGGGGGGCGCTTTTTCACGATGGGATTAGGGTTTGGGGTTTAGGGTTTGTTCCATGGGGGGTCCAGGAGCCAACTGAGCCGGCTGAGCTGGCTGATTGCGGGTTGAGGGGGTGAAGGGGCGAAGGGGGCATGTGGGCTGGGTGCACCCGACCCAAAGCCCGGGCCCTGGGACCCTAAACCCCGGGCGGCCCCAGCCCCAGCCCTGAAACCGCACCCCCAAACCAAAAGCCCCAACCCGCGTTTGCTGCGGCAGCTACCACGCCTCCCCCTACCTGGGTGCACCCGACCCAGATCCTGGGGCCCTAAACCCCGACCGTGCCCCAGCCCCAGCCCTGAAACCGCTGTCTCAACCCCCAAACCCGCTGCGGCAGCTACCACGCCTCCCCCTACCTGGGTGGCCCCCAGAGGGAAAGGGACATCCTCCTTTTCCACAAGGGCCGCATGGGGGAGAGGGACCTGTCGACTTACAGCCGGGGCGTGCGGCAAAAGGCGCGTGCGCGGGGGGGGAGGAGGGGCGGGAGGGCCCCTGAGCGGCTGAATCTTTGAGGGGGCGCGGGGGAGGCGTGGCACGGCGGCGGCGCCGGCACCTGCCGCTGCGATTGGGGCTGCCATCGCCGTCAGAATGAAGCGCAGTGCGCGTTTGGATTGTTCAAGCAAGCCTTGCGTAAAGCCCTCCAACTGACCCTTCACCGCCCGACGCGCGGCGCCTCGCCCCGCTCCCAACCAAACGCCGCCTTTCAAAACAGATCCTCGCCCTGGCCAAGCAGCACGACTGGGCTGGGCGGTACAGGATATTTGTCAGCGGGTATGACGGGCTCGACGGCGATTACAGGTGCGCGGTGCTTGCCTTTGGTTGCCTTTCCTTGGCACTTGGGACTTGGCAGTTGAACCAATGTGCCACAGCTGACTTGTTTCCAAGCAAATGGCGGTGGCAGGGACGTTGGGGGATTCCCGTGGCGCCATCTGGCACGTGACACGGACCAGGCCATTTGGCCAGGCTGGACGTTTGGGCCCCGCAAAAACGCTGCCGCGCGACACCGAAACCCCTCCCAACCCGCAGCGAGCAGCTGGCGCGCAGCGTGTTCTGCCTCGTCGCCGCCGGCGACGGCTGGACCTCCCGCTTCGACGACGCGGTGCTGCACGGCTGGTGGGCTTTTTTTTTGACCGGGTTTGACCGCGTTTGACCGGCCTTGACTGCGTTTGATCGCGGCTGGCCGCTTCATGTTTGTGTGGCGATGTGCTGTGTTTTGCTCCTGGCGGCACAGTGCTGCGCTCTCTCATTGGCGGGGCAGCCCTTTGCAGGCCACGCAACCCCAAATCCCCCGCCGCAATCCCTGCCCCGCCCCCCACCCCCACCCCCAGCATCCCCGTGATTGTGATTGACCGGGTGGTGGGCCCCTGGGGCCACCAGCTGCGCTGGAGCGCCTTCAGCGTGCGCGTGGCCGAGGCGGACGCGGAGCGGCTGCCGGAGCTGCTGACCGCGATCCCCGAGGCGCGGGTGCGGGCGATGCAGCGCACGCTCGCCACCGTCTGGCGGCGGTTCGCGTGGATGAGCCATCCAGAGCTGCACCGACAGCTCAGGACGCTGGCCGCCTCGAACAGCCGCGCGGCCGAGGCGGCCGAGGCGGCGCGGCCCAAGGCGGACGGTGGCGGCGGCGGCGGCGGCGGTGGCGATGGGAACAGCAGCGGCGGCGGCGGCGCCGCGCAGCGCGCGCAGGCGTTGCACGCGCTCGCGCCAGGCGCGTGGCGGGACGACGCGTTCCACACCCTGCTGCAGTGGCTCTACTCCAAACTGCAGCAGCGGGGGGCGCGGGACGGACGCGGCGGCGGCGGCGGCAACAGCAGTGCGCACGCCGAGGCGGTTGCGGAGGCCGAGGCAGGCGCAGAGCACGCCGCCGCGATGGGCGGGGCGGGGCCGCCTCTGCTGTAATCGCTGGCTTCCTGCCCCACGGCGGTTTCAGCGGTTTGCGACAGCCCATGCCGTTGGTTGACCTCGAGGCGTTGACCGTTTCCGAGGCGTTGACTGTTACTCATGCCCCGACGGGCATGGGCGCCCGCGCCTTTCGGCAGGGGCCGTGCGCACGAGGGGTCGGCCGCGGCAAGGCGAGGCGTATAGCAAGAAAAGCACGTTTTCCGGGCCGCCGCGTGCAGCACTGCACGGGCGGCTTGCAAAAAGCAACAGGGCGGGGGAGGAGGAGATGGGGTGCGGATGGGACGAACGGGGGGTGGAAGGGCATATCACACATTCGGGGGGCGCTTTTGAACGGACAAGAGGCTAGGGGCGCGCTGTGCAAGGGCGAACGTGCGCGCGGCGGCGCAGCGGGCGGCCCGCTCTCTCAATCTCACTCTCTCACTCTGCGCGTAAGCTTGCTCGTTTTGGGGGGGCCGCTGGGGCCGCGGCCGGGCCCCAGACAGGCGCCCGTGCAACGCCCCTCGGAGCCGCCGCCGTGCCGGCGCCGCCAGCGGAAGCACCGGCGCCGCCGCCACCGCCGAGGGGGTGCGTGCGGCTAGCCTGGCCGGGGGCGCCACTCGAGGCCAGGTGCGTGCGGCACCCGCGGCGGCACAGCCGTGGCGCGCTCACCCCGAGGCGTAGGAGTCCTTGTCGAGGTTGACCACTGTGCTCTTCGTTTTGACCATCATCGCGAGGCTGTTGCGGATGCCCTGGCTGCCGATGCCGCTGTCGCGGAAGCCCTGGAAGGGGAAGTGGTCCGGGCCGCGCGCGGGGGCGGCGTTGATCTGCGGGGGGGAGGGGGGAAAGGGGTTTGCGGCGCCCGGTTTGGTTGGGCGGGCGGGAGGGCGGGCGTGGCAGCAGCCGCAGTGCGTCCGGCGGCGCGGCCTGCAGCCGCGCGGCCGGCGGCGGGCACGCAGCCGCGGCCGAGGCGAGCATCGGGCGGACAGGGGCGCAGCACCCCCCGGGAGCGGCGGCGGCCGCACCTGCACCGTCCCCGTCTCCATGGCGTCGCTGATGGCGATGGCCTTGTTGATGTCCCGCGTGAACACGCAGCCCTGCGGTTCGTCAACGACAGGCGTTGTTTGGTGCAGGCGTTTATGTTGCTTGCGTGGGGATTGTGTGCGTGGGGATCGCGTGCAAACACGGTCGCGCGGTTGGTGTCTGTGGCAGCGGCAGGGTTGGCGGCGCCACCCCCCTCGCACCAAGCAACCCCTATGAGCTCTGGTCGAGCTCCAAGAGGCCGCAGGGAATGCAAATCCTAACCCCCCCTCCCACCTGCAGCGCCAGGTTGTTCGCGTTGCAGTGCGCAACCGCCTCGTCAGCGCTGGCCACGCGCATGATGGGCACCACGGGCCCAAAGGGCTCCTCCCATGCGATGCGCATTTCGGGGGTCACGTGGTCCAGTAGGGTGGGCCAGATGAGGTTGCCCTCGCTGCACGGGTTTTTTTTTGGCAGGGGTGCATGACGGCATGAGTTTTGGGGGGGTTGCACGGGGTTTGGGAGGGGGGTGTGATGGGAGCTTCGTCACGGTTTTCGGTACCGCTGGAGAAAGGCGCACTGGACTCTCCAGCCCATGTGCACGGACGGGGCCCCAATCGCTGCAGCAGGCACAGGCTGGGCGAACGCCGCCGCTGCCGCGCTAACGGGAAGCCAAGCGCGCAGCGGCACAATGGCCCACCCACCGCCTGTAGGGTGTGAGGAACTTTGCGCCCTTCTGCCGCGCGTCCTCCACCAGGCCCTCGATGAAGTTGGCGCTGCTCTCGCTGACCACGGGGGTGATGTCGCAGTCGTCCTCGGGCATGCCCACGCGCAGCTTCTCGACGCCGGCGGCCACCTATGGGGGGGTTGAAGTTTGCGTTTGCATTTGCGTGCGCGCAGCTGGGCACACACCCTCATGCCAGTGGCCTCAAACTCGCTCTTCGCTCCTGGTCATGCACAAGAGCCCCTGAAACACCCACGCGTTTGCGATGGGGCCAGCATGCCTCCGGCGCACCCCCACCTTTGCCGCCAGCGCGTCCGCCACCTCCTTCACCACAAGCACCAGCTTCACCGCGGTGCAGCGCTGGCCGCTGTACGAAAAGCCGCCCTTCAGCACCGCCTTGGCGGCCAGGTCGATGTCGGCGTCGCTGGGGGGGGCCGGGGAGAGGGAGGGTTTGCACCGTCGATTGTTTGACGTGGCTGTACAACAAAGCAAACAGAACCCCACCCCCTTGACCAAGCACCGCCCTTGCGCTGGGAAGCTGACTACAAAGCTGACAAAAGCACCCCGTCCCCGTCAGCAGCCGCGGCCGTGCCCACCTGCACACGATGCAGGCGTCCTTCCCGCCGAGCTCCATCTGCATCGGCACCATCCCCGCCTTGCGGCTGATGGCGATGCCGGTGTCGCCGCCGGTGAAGGAGATGCAGTTGACCGCGGGGTGGCCGGTCAGGTAATCACCGATCTCGGAGCCCTGCGGCGGTTGGAGGGGCAGCGGTTTTGGGGGGTCTGCACCAAAGTCCAGAGGCATGGAGGCGCACCAGCACAGGCACACGATTGAAACCATCACGGGGCTGCTGCCGCCCGAAGCGAAAGCGGGTGAGACGGGCCGGCCCAGGGAGCGCGGCCCCACCTTGCCGGTGACCATGTTCACGAGCCCCTTGGGCAGCCCGGCCTTGACAAAGCACTGCAGCATGTGCGAGCCCGCCACCACGCCCTGAGACGGCGGCTTGAGCACCACCGCGTTGCCGGCCATGAGGGCGGGCGCCAGCTTGGAGACGGCCAGGTTGACGGGGTAGTTGAAGGGGGGGATGGCCAGCACCACACCAAGGGGGACCTGTTGCAGCCGCGGCGGCGGCGGAGGGGGCAGCGTTTCAGCGCAGGGCAGCCTCAGCGCAGTATGCACGGCGGCAGCGGCACGCAGACCACTTTTTTAAAGCGGGGGCAAACTCATCAGAGGCACAGCGTCAGGCGCATGCGTGCGCGCGCGCGCACCTTGGACACGAGGCACAGCTTGTTGCGCGTCTGGCCGGGGAACGAGTCGCTGGTCAGCAGCGCGCCCTCGCCCAGCGCGCGCAGGCCCTCCTCAGCAGTGTAGTCGATGAGGTCGGCAGACCTGGCGGGAGGGGGGGGGAGGGGGGGGGCGTCGTTTCCGTTGTTTCGCGTCGAGGTCCGGCGCCGCCCAGCATGGGCTCGGCGGGCCCCGCGGGCGTTGGTGCTTTGGAGGGTGCAGGCGCGCGCGCGCGCGCGCCCCCGCTCGTCGCGCCGCCATGCGGGCTGCAGCGATGAGACGCGCAGCTGCTGCTGCGGCAACGGCGCCGCGCGTGGGTTTGCGACGCCCACTCGCAGCCGCGCCGGCGCCGGCGCCCGCCGGTGCCTGCGAGCAGACCTGCGAGGCGGGGGCGATCGGCTGCGCGCCCGCCCCCCGCTAAACCGCGGCTCCGCCGGCCGCCGGCCGCGCACCTGATGACCTCCGACAGCGCGTCCTTGGAGGGCTTGGCGATCTCCTTCACCAGGCAGTCGGCCATGGGCTGGGCGTGGTCGCGCATGAGCGCAGCGACCTTGTGCAGCAGCGCCGCGCGCTGCCACAGCGGCGTCCTGGCCCAGCCCTTCTGGGCGGCCTTGGCGGCCGCGAACGCCTCGTCCACCTCGGCCTGGGTGCACGCCTGCACCTCGTACTCGCGGGCGCGCGTGGCGGGGTTGGAGACGCCCACGGTCTTGCCGCTGGTGGACTCGCGCCACGCGCCGTCGCAGTGCCACTTGTATGCGCCGCCCGCGGCCCTGATCTCCTTGTAGAACGTGTCGCCCGCCATTGAGGCGAACCCGCGGGCAGCACCCGGCGTGCGCAGCAGCGCGGCAGCGCGAGCCCCCAAAAGCAGGGCCTGCAGCGGTGCAAGCGGAAGCTGCATGCAGCCCCTGACGGCTGGTCGGGGGCGAACTGGTTGCACGGGGGCAATTGAAGTGCCGCGCGCGGGGCGAGGGGGCCGGGCAAGGGCGGCGGTGCAGCGCGGGCGCGGGCGGCAGCTGCTCCCCCTGCTGCCCACTCTGGGAGGGACGTCTTCTCGGGGCCCCGGCGGCCGCGTTGTGTTGCAGCCGACCTCCCACTTTCCGAGCCTCCAAAACGTCCCCGCCCCGCGCCCCAGATCGGTCAGATCGCTGCCGCCCCGCGCGGGCCGCCTTCCGGCTCGAAACGGTCCCGCACCTCTTCCGGCAGCAGTCCGAAGTGCGTGTGAGAAACTTTCAGCCGAGCAGGCCGTCGGCAGGCCGCCCGCCAGCGAGTCCGCAAGGTCCAGCGGGAGCACAGCGCCCCCCGCGCCGCGGCGCCCGCCCCATAGCAGCCTCCCAAAGGCCGCAGATATGGCGGGCGCCGAGGTCAAGGTCAACGCGGAGATCCGCGACCTCACGCGCATCGAGCGCATCGGCGCGCACTCGCACATCCGCGGCCTGGGGCTCGATGACGCCCTGGAGGCGCGCGCCGTGTCGCAGGGCATGGTCGGCCAGACCAAGGCCCGCAAGGTGCGGGGCGGGGCGGGGTCGTGGGCGGGCCGGCGGGGCGGGTGGGGCCCGGGGTGGCAGGCGCGCGGCGGTGCGGCAGCGGTGGCGGCTGCAGCGGCGGCGCAGGCGGCGCGGGGCGCCAATTCCAGTCCGGGCGGCGCAGCTGCCACGTCGCGGGGTAGCCTTAGAGCGGCGCAGCCGGGGCGCGGCGTCGGGCCTTGTGCCGGCCCGTCCTGCGCCCGGACTGCTTCTCCTTGGAGGGGGCACGGCCCCCTCCTACGTGCAGCCGCTGCCTCTTTTTGCAGGTGAACCCCCCACCCTCGCCGGCCCTGGCCTCAACCAAACCCACGCCCAAACCAACCCGCCCAACCAAGGCCGCCGGCGTGATCCTGAAGATGATCCAGGACGGGAAGATCGCCGGCCGCGGCGTGCTGCTGGCGGGCCAGCCCGGAACCGGCAAGACCGCGATCGCGATGGGCATGGCCAAGGTGGGCCCCGCGATCGCCTCGGCGCGGCGCGCCGTGGGCCGCGGAACGCGTCGCTGGTCGAGGCGGGGGTAAAGCAGTGGCTGCGGGCCTTTGCTTGCACGTCGAAAGTGCAGAGTGCTCCAAGGCCGTCGACCGACCTCCGCTTTGGCCCCAAAACCCCTTCCCCCCCTCCCTCCCAGGCCCTCGGCGAGGAGACGCCGTTTGCGATGATGGCGGCCAGCGAAATCTTCAGCCTCGAGATGTCAAAGACAGAGGCGCTGACGCAGGTGCGTGGGGGCCGCGTGGCAGCGCCGCATTCACATCGCGGGGTGTTTGCGCACGCGGCGCGCGCATGTGTCGTTCTCCCCAGGCACCGCGGCTGGCAACCCCCGCCCCTCGTGCCCCGGCGGCTCAGTCCCAGAAGGGGCGGAACAGCGGCCCACGGCGCACCCGCTGAAGCGCTTGCGTCGGGCGTCGCCGTCCCTCAACCCCCACCCCCCGCCGCTGCCGCCGCCGCGTCCGCGCGCGTCCTCGATTCGCTTCTCAGGCCTTCCGCAAGGCCATCGGCGTGCGCATCAAGGAGGAGACTGAGATCATCGAGGGGGAGGTGGTGGAGCTGGAGGTCGACCGGCCAGAGAGCAGCGGCGTCTCAAAGACGGTGAGGGCGCGCTCGAAAAGAGGGAGAAAGGGCGCGCGCGATCTTTTTTCGACACGTGCAGCAGCGTGCCACTGGAGCGGCAGCATAAACGTAACCCCCCACAACACGCACACTGCGCGCTGAACGCATGCGCACCCCCCCCCCCCCACACACACACACCCCAAACCGACCAACACGACAGGGCAAGCTCACCCTGAAGACCACGGAGATGGAAACTATCTACGACCTGGGGCAGAAAATGATAGAGGCGCTCACGCGGGAGAAGGTGCAGGCGGGAGACGTCATCGCCATCGACAAAGCCAGCGGTGAGTCAACCCGCCCCGCGCATGCAGAAGCAAAGAGCCCGGGTCCAAAGCGCTGGACGCCAGTTCAGTCCGCTCAGTCCGCCCTGGCGCCCAGCTGCGGGCGCTTTGGAAACCCCTCGACCCGCCGCCATCACGGCGGCAAGCCCTGGACCGTCCACCCCCAACCCGCGGCCCTATTACTTAACGCATTACCTAATGCAGGCAAGGTCACCAAGCTGGGCCGCTCCTTCGCCCGCTCCCGTGACTACGACGCGATGGGCCCTACCACAAAGTTCGTCCAGTGCCCAGAGGGCGAGCTGCAGAAGCGCAAGGAGGTGGTGCACGTGGTCACGCTGCACGAGATAGACGTGATCAACAGCCGCACGCAGGTGAGGCGCGGCAGCGGGCGCTTGCCTGGGACCGCGGCCGCCTTGATCGCGCCGCGGCCGCGGCTGGGCGGCCTTGGTCTGGGCAGGGCTCAGGCAGGCGGGGGACTGCCTGCTGCTTTGCCGCCCCTCGGCCGCGGCTGGCTTTGCTGCGGCTTCCCGCACAGCTGCCAGCAGCGGCGGACGCGCCAGCTGGGGTGGGAAAAAGTGCGGCGCGGAACCGCCAACGGCGCCGCTTCCCCCCCCCTGCCCCCCGCTCCTGCCCCGCCGCCCGCAGGGCTTCCTGGCGCTGTTCAGCGGCGACACCGGGGAGATCCGGCCAGAGGTGGGCCCGGGTGGCTTTGAAGGCGCAGCACTGGAAGCCGCAGGGCTTCTTAAAACAGCAAAACCCAACACAGGCAGGCTGCCTGCACACCCACACACCCGCTCACCCGCAAACGCATGCAATTCCCCCCCCCCCCCCCCCCCCCCCCCCCCCCCGCCCCCCCCCCAGGTGCGGGAGCAGATCGACTCCAAGGTTGCGGAGTGGCGCGAGGAGGGCAAGGCGGAGATTGTTCCGGGCGTGATCTTCATCGACGAGGTGCACATGCTGGACATTGAGTGCTTCTCATTCCTCAACAGGTGGGGGCGGCCCGCTGCGCTGGCGGGCGGGTGGGACTGTTTGACTGCAGGGGGCCTGAAGCCGGCTGAGGAGGTTGAGCAGACTGCTTGTTGCAGTGGCGGGCCGCAGCTTCGACTGCAGGGGGCGCTGGTTTGGCTGCTCAAATGCAGGGACGTGCGCTAGAGCCCAACCAACGAAACCGCCAAACCCCCGCAGGGCGCTGGAGAACGACATGGCGCCGGTGCTGGTGGTGGCCACCAACCGCGGCATCACGCGCATCCGCGGCACCAACTACCGCAGGTGGGGGTGCCAGGGGTTGGGGGCTGCGCATGCGCGCGCGCGAGCGCCTCTCAGATCAGGGCCGCAAGCCAGGCGCTTTTGTAGCCCCTGCGCGTCGGAAGCGCACAAGCCTCCATCGACCCACCGCCCACCTCTCCCATTGTGCTGACGACCCCGCCCCCCAAAACCCCACCCCCCGCGCCAACCCCAGCCCCCACGGCATCCCCATCGACCTGCTGGACCGCCTGCTCATCATCTCCACCGAGCCCTACACCGAGCGCGAGCTGCGCCTCATCCTCGACATCCGCTGCGAGGAGGAGGACGTGGAGGCCACGGACGACGCGCGGGAGCTGCTCACCAAAATCGGGCACGAGACGAGCCTGCGGTACGCCATACAGGTGCGCTGGGGACGGATGGGCGGTACGGTGCTGTAGTGTGCGGTACGGCGCGGGCGGCGCAGGCGGCGCCCCTTGGAGACGGGTTTGTGGGGGCAAACGCGCATGGGCGGCGGCGGCGGCGGAGGGCGCAGGCCGCGGAAAAAACGCGGCGCTGGCCGCGCATGACTGCCGCCAGCAAGGGCACAGGAAGCCAAACCGCGCTCGGTCCCCACCTGCCTGACACGCCCTCCACACGCACGCCCAACCCCGCGCAGCTGATCACCGCGGCCAGCATGGTGTGCCAGCGGCGCAAGGGCGCCGCGGTGGACATTGAGGACGTGTCCCGCGTGTACAGCCTGTTTGTGGACGTGAAGCGGTCGACGCAGTACCTGATCGAGTACCAGGAGCAGTTTATGTTCAACGAGGGTGCGCGCTTGGCCTTGGGTTGGGGTTTGTGAGGTTTCTGGTTGGGGGCAAGTGGGGGCGTGTGCCAGGGTGGACGATGCGAGTTTGTGCTGGGGCCTGGCTTTTGTGCGTGCAGGCAGGCGTCAGGGGGATGCGCACTGCGCGCCGCAGGGCTTGCCTGCAAATGCCCACGCGTGACCCGCCGCTCATGGCTGCCCCCCCCCCCTCCAAAACACCACCGCCAGTGCCTGGCGACGACGAGGCGGCAGAGGGGATGGAGGTGTCCAGCTAGCTCAGGCGCCCATAGCGCCGAGCTCCCCTGTAAACATGCAGCCTCTTCGTGGGCGTGGTGGAGGCCGGGCAGCGGCTGGGTGGGCGGGCGTGAGGGGCGCATGCGTCGCGCGATCAGCGTCGACGGCCGACCCCAGCAGTGACCAAACCCGGACTGCGGCGGCGCGCCCCGCCGCCTCCGGCCCTGGCATGCTGCAGCTGGTCGATGGGCTGGCCGATCGCTCGTAAACCTTTGGGAATTTCTCTCGGCTGGTTTTGGCGGGGTGGCGTCCGCGCGCGAGGGATTTCTCCGCGCAGCCCCGGTCACTGCGCAACCAGGCGGGGAGGGAGCGCGGCAGAGGCTTCTTCATGGGCCTGTTGTCGTGCCTGGGCGGGGGCAGCGGCGCGCCGCTGCCCCCCGACCGGCTGCGCATCGAGCACCTCGCCAGCGGCGCGGGCGCGCTGCAGGCGGCGTCGGGCCTCCCCGCTGCGTGCGATGCGCTCGCCTACGAGCCGACGCAGCGGCTGCTGGCGGTGAGCCGGATGCATGCGGACCGTAATCCCCCGCAGCACGGCCCGCTGCGGCCGGCCCAGGCTCAAAGTTTGACCGCGCCCGCCGGCGCGTTTGACCTCCTCCGTCCGCAGGTCAGCGCCCCAGGCGGCCGCATCAAGGTCTTCGGCCGCGACGGCGTGGAGCGCTGCATGCTCGGCGCGGACGCCGCGACCCGGCAGCTGCGCTTCCTCGACAACCGGGGCGCGCTGGCGCGCGTAGACGCGGATGGCCAGATCGAGCTCTTCCAGATCGAGGCCCCGGAAGCAGCCGCCAACGCCGACGCCGGCGTCGTCGGCGCCGGCGCCGCCGCTGCCGGGGTCGACGCCGCGGCGCCGTCCCCGCCGCTCGCGCGGCTGCGGCTGCCGGACGGGGACGCAGCGATCTGCGTCGAGCCGGCGGCGCGGGAGCCGTTCCTGCTGGTCGGCTGCCGCAGCGGCGCGGTGCGCGTCGCGGCCGCCATCAACGCGTCTGGCAACCCCGCCGCTGCGGCGCGGCAGGCGCGTGGGCTGGTCCTGATGCCGTACACGAGTGAGTGGTTGCATGGGTGAATCAACAGGGCGCATGTGCGGGGCGTGGTACGGCCGCATGCGTGCGTGCCTGGAGTTGACTGGCTCCATTGCTTCCGCTGTTTGACGCTCATGTGCCGGCATTTGCACGCGTTGTGCAGTCCCCGCCAAAAAGGTGGAGGCGCGGGGCGAGGTGACGCTGCTGGCGGCAGCTTCCCGCCCGCCTGCAGAGCTGCTGCTGTCGGTGCACAGCGGCAGCGGTGCGGCCGTCTGGGACCTGCGGGCGCAGCAGCTGGTCGCCGTTGTGCCTGGCGGCAGCGGCGGCGGCGCGGCCAGCAAGCGCGGCGGCGGCAGAGGCGGGCAGCAGGTGACGGCGGCGGCGTGGCTGGGCGGCGGCCGGCGAGGCGACTTGGCAACGGGCCACGCCAGCGGCGACGTCTGCGTGTGGGCCCTGCCGCAGGCGACTGCTGCTGCTGCTGTCGGCGGCACGAGCGCTGCACCCCATGCCAGCGGCCAGCAGCCCCCCGGGCCGGCACCAGCGGCTGCGCCGGCGGAGCGAGCTTCGCTCGAGGCGCGCCTGCTTTCGAGGCTGCGGGTCACAAGCAGGCCGTCGGCCTCGGCCCCGCCGCCTTCCTGGCCGATCCTGCACCTCAAATACCTGGTGTCTGGAAAGCGGCAGTGCATGTTGGTTTTGGGCGGGCAAGAGGCGGGCCGACCGGACGCGCTGACGCTGCTGCCGTTGCCGCATCCGACCGAGGTGGGTGCCAAAGCGGGATTCATTGGGTCTGGCCCAAGAGGGAAAATGGGCTGCTGGATTGCATGTGTGTGCCAGCTAGCTTGTTGCTCAACCTCCAACCGACCGCAGGAGGCCGGCCTTGCGGGTGTTGTGGCGGGTGACAGCAGCGGGAGTGGGAGCGGCAGCGGCGCAGAGAGCGAGGGCGGCGGCGCAGATGCAGCCCCAATCACGCTGCCGTGCCCGCGGCCGGCGCGCGCGCTGTGTGTCGCGCCCGCGCCAGGCTCGCTGGCGGGCCACGAGGAGCCGGCGGCCGTGCTTGCCCTGCTGGATGGGGGCGAGATCGTGGCATTTGATCTCCCAGCCGTCTGCGCCACGGCAGCCGCCGCCGCTGGCCGGGCCGCCGCCGGCAGCAGGGGCGCGCCCGCGGGGCCGGGCGCGCGCCAGGCGGCGCCGCCGCGCCCGCTGCGGCCGGCGTTCCAGCTGGCGCCGCGCGTCACGGCTGCGCGGCTGCGGATCATTCCCATCGGGCGCGTGCCGCTTCAGGGCCTGCAGGCGAGTTGAGCTCGGGCTGCCGGCTTCGTCGAAGCAGGCTTAGGTTTGGCTTAGCAGGGCGCACCAGGTCGCAGCTCGTTTGACCGGACCTCTGAGTAGCTCCACTGAAACCAAACCGTGCCGGCGGCGCCCGATGGGACGACAACTCTGCAAACACACAGGGGGCCAGCATGACGGGCCTGCGCGCCTGGGCCGCCGCAGAGCGGGCCACAGCCCGCGCCCCGTCGCCCGACGGCGGGCGGCCCTCAACACCGCGCGGCGGCGGCGGCGGGCTCGGCAGCGGCGCGTGGGCGCGCCTCGTGACGGGCGGGCGCCCCGCGCGGCCGGACGCGCGTGCCGCCATCGGCACGCTGTACTGCACAGGCCACCAGGACGGCACCGTGCGGCTGTGGGACGCCTATGGCTCCGCGCCGCTGCCGCTGGGCGCCGCGCCGAGCGCCGAGGCGGCGGCGGCGCTGGCCGGGCGGGGAGCGGCGGCGGCGCCGGTGTCCACGCTCGAGTTTGCGTGGGAGCAGGGGCTTCTCATCTCCGGGCACGAGGGCGGCGAGGTTGGTATATCTTCAGAGAACAAGCGCAATTGCTGACTTTGCTCACGCATGCTCAATGCCTGCTGCTGACAGCCAGCACGCCCGACCTGCCGAGGCCACAACCGCCCCCAAACCCCTGCTAATCCACCCTCCAAAAAAACCAACAGGTGCGCGTGTACCAGTTCAGCGAGCGCGCCCGCACCACCGAGGTGTCCCACCTCGAATCCATCGGCGTCGCCGGCCCCGACGCGCGCACCGCCGTGAGCGAGCCTCCCGGCTTCCAGCTGCGGCTTCAGAGCCTGGTGCACTCCGCCGACATCACCTGCAGCGCCTACAACCCCTCGTTCAAGTTTGTGGCGGTGGGGGACCGGGCTGGGGCTGTCACCCTGGTCGACCTGTCGCGGCCGGCGCTGCTGTGGCTGCAGGTGCGCGCGCCAGGCGGGTTTGGGGGTTGGGGGTTGTGCCACACAAGGCGCCGGCGCCAGCACAGGCGCAGGCACAGGCACATGTGTTGCGGGCCCGCAATTGCATGCGGCACCGATTACTGTTGCCGCCTGAAGGGCCCCATGCTGCTGCTTCTCACCTCAGCTCGCAGCACAAGGCGGCTGGTGCGCCGCATGCAATGCTGAGTTGAACACACCCCGTACTCACCCCGTACCGCCTCTCTCCCGTACACAGACGCCCCTCAAGTCGCCGGCGGTCTCCCTCGCGCTCGCCCGCTGCCCGCTGCCGCCGCGCCGCGCGCGGAACGGGCTCGTCTCGGAACGGCTCGCGGGCGCGCCCGACGGCGCCCCCGTGCGCGCGGTGGTGGCGGTGGGGGCGGACTCGTCGGTGGTGGTGTTGGACGCCGCCAGCGGCTTTGCGCTCTCAAAGTGCGCGCCATCGTTTTGATCTTTTCTGAAATCAATGCTCGCCTGTCACACACTGCGGCCCCGCTCAAATCATGTTATACAAGAGGTCATGTTGCTTGTTTTTTGTGGCTTGGGCCGCTTTGCGGTTGACGCGCCCCGCCCACGCGCGCCCCAACTCCGCCCGCGCCCGCAGGCGCGGCGCGCTGCGCCCGAAGCACCCGTCGCGCGCGCTGGCCGTCGAGGCGCTGGACGCGGGAGGGGCGCCGGTGTGGATGGCCAGGGACGTGGGCTATCTGGTGGAGCTCTGCAGGTGGGCGGTTTTGCGGGATCGGGCCTTTGTGTTTCGGCCTTTGGAGGCGGCCGGCTTTTAAGGCTTTGGCTTTTCAGGCCTCAAAGGCCAAGGCCTTCAGGGACTCATGACGACCTGGGCTGCAGAGTGGTGGCACAAGGGCACCGGCGCCAGATAATTCGTGACCTGCGCTTGTCTGCGCGTGGCCGTCCACACAATCCAACGCCGTGCGCCCTGCCAGGGAGCGAGGGCTCGCCCGTGACAGCGGGGCGCCCCCTGAGGGCGGCGGCGACAGCGGCAGCAGCCCGCGCGGGGGCCTGGCGGCGCCGGGCAAGGAGCGCGCCAACGGGAGGGGCAGCCCGGACGCACTGGCGGCAGGGCCGTCGCCAAAGCGGCCGCGAGGGCCTGCGCCGCCGCGGCCGGACGAGCGCGCCGGAGGCAGCGCCTCGCCGCTGGTAGAGGCGGGCGCGGAGCGGCCGAGGCGCGTGCCCGGGCAGCGCGCGGCGGAGGGACGCGCGCGCGGCGGCGGCAAACGCGCGCTTGGCGAGGGGCGCGAGGCGGCCGCGGCGCGCTGGCAGAGGGGCGGCGAGGAGGACGAGGGAGGGCAAGGGGAGGAGGAAGAGGAGGCGGCAGAGTCTGAGGAGGAAGGCGTAGAGGAGGAGCAGCAGGGAGGGCGCCCCGGGGCGGCAGCGGCTGAGGAGGATTTGGACGCTTTGCTGGCAAGCGCCGCGGCGCAGGTGCGTGTGGGGTTAGTCAGCGCCGTTTACTGAGCGCCCCTCACATGGCTGCGTACGGCCCGCACCGCACCGGATATAGTTTATACCACCCAAGCAACGCAGGCTTGCGCTGTTTCAGTTAGGGCTTGAGAATCCAGCTGCCCACACCGCCGCAGGTCGAGGCGGAGGACCGCGCGCGCCGGTGGCGGGGCGGCGCCGGCGGCGGCAGCCAGCGGCGCTCGCAGCGCCAGCGCTCGCTCGGCCGCCGCTCAAAGCCCTCCCAAGGCGCCGCGAGCGCCAGCCGGCGCGGCGCAGGCGCCGGGGCGGAGCTGTGTGCGGGCGATGACGGGGACCCGAGCGGCTTGGCAGGCAGCAGCAGCGAGGCCGCGCCGTCGCCGGCGGCGGCGCCAACAGCCGCGCGGCCGCGCAGCAGCAGCCGCGGCCCGCGGCCGACATCGCCGGCGCAGGGGCAGGGGCAGCAGCAGCAGAAGGGGGGAGGGCTCGTGTTGGAGGATCCGGAGGCGTCTTACGTTCTGGTTGCAACCGAAAACTACCTACGGCTCTATCCCGCCGCCTCTGCCGCCTGCGGCGAGCGTGGAGCGGCGCGGCGGGTCGAGCTCCCAGGCCCGCTGCGGTTCGCCAGCGCGTTCGCCGCCGGCGGTGCGCCGGCGCTGGCGTGCCTGCTGCGGCGCCCGGGAGGGGACGACTTGCTAAGCGTGAGGAGGGCTTAGGGTGTCTTTGCTTGCGTGCCGCCGGCGACGTGCGCGCCTGCACTTTGCGCCTCAACAACTTCTGCTCAGCAGGACCCCAGAGCTCCTGCTGGGTCCCACCCTTGGGGGGTCAAGGCCCAGGAGTTGACCCTTCATAACCCTTCAAATCCTGGCACCCCGCAGATCTACACCCTGCCCGGCCTCGTGCTGGCCACGCAGACCCCCCTCTCCGCATGCTGCGGCTGGCGCTGGCCCTGGGAACCCGAGCCCCCGGCGCCGCCTGCTGGCGCCGCCGCAGCGCGGCCGCCGCCCCCCGACGCGACGGCCTGCACGCGCCACGGCGATCTGGCGCTGCTCGGCGCCGGCCGCGAGCTGCTGCGGCTGTCTCTGGATGCTTCCGCGCCCCCGCCGGCGCCGCCGGGCTGCCTTGTCGATTGGGACCTGGCGGCGGCCGCCCACGCCGCCGGCGTCGCGTACGACGAAGCGCGGCGCGCCGCCGGCGCCCGCGCCCGCGCGGAGCCGCGCGGCGGGGACGCCGCCGCCGGCGCCGGCGGCGGCGCGCGCCCTGCGGCCGCCGCCGGCGGCGGCCCCGTGGCGACGACGACGGCTGCGGCGGCGGCGGCGGGGCGCGCCGGCGGCGGGGCATCGTCGGGGGAAGCCGGGGCCGGGGAGGATGAGGAGGCGGAGGCCGGCGCTGCGCGGCCCGACTTTCGGCGCTTCATGGCGCGCATCGGCCAGGACTTCCAAAAGGCGGGCGGCCAGGTGGCACATGGCTTCCAGAGGGCGTTTGACGAGACGCAGAAAGGGCTGCAGAAAGTGGCGCAGGTGCGTAGTCGACATTTTGGACCCCGGCATTTTCTGGCTCCCTTATTTGGCGCACCTCATTGCCTCCCATCCGCCTCAGTCTGCTGCCCCCAACTGGACTGCTTCACTTGTCACTACTCACTAGTGACAACGTCGAATCTTCCCATTAATCGATTCCACAAACGCTCCCTCCAAACAGGAGGTCAAAGAGCTGCCGGGCCTGCTGGTGCCCCGCCCCAGGGAGGAGCCGCCCCCTTACCCATATCCGGAGCTCGCAGTCATTTTCGCGGGCGGCGGCGGTGGCGGCGGCGGCGCGGCAGCAGCGCCCCATGCTGCGTCAGGAGCAGCGCCTGCGGCAGAGGCCCCGAATCGCGGCGGCGCGGCCGCCGGAACTGGCGGCGCCACCAAACGGCAGCCAGAGGGGCTGGCGGCTAGCGGCAGGGCGGCAGAGGCCCGGGGCAGGCGCGAGGCGGGCGGCGCCGCATCTGTGCCGGCACCCGCCGCCCCTGCCGCTGCCCCGCCGGCGCCGCCGCCGCCGCTGTCCCCGTCGGTTGCAGCCGGCGCCCGCGCCGAGGCGGCCGCGGCGGCGTCGCCCGCCGCGGCAGGGGGCAGCGCGCGCGTGAGGACGGCGGCGGAGATTCGGGCGGCGTACGGCCGACCCCTGCCGTCGTCTCTGGAGGGCGCGCACGCGCGCGCCTCGCTGCTCGCGGGCGCGCCGGCCCAGGCCGGCAGCGGCGGCGGTGCCGGCGGCGCCGCCGCGGCGGGGCAGCACGCGGCGCCCGGCGCGCGCAGCGCGGCGGCTGCAATGGAGGAGAACGTGCGGCGGCTGGGCGCGAGGGGCGAGGCGCTGGGGCGGCTGCAGGAGAAGGGGGCTGCGCTCGAGGACAGCGCCGCGACGTTTGCCGAGGCGGCGCGGCGGCTGCGCGAGGGGCGCTGAATGCTGAGGAGGAGGGCGCGCGCGCAGCCGCGTGTAACGGGTTAATGCCGTTGTCGTGTGGCGCTGGGAGCCGCGTGATGTTGAAAGCTCTGGGGAGCTGGGCGGCGGTACAGTCGGGTAGCAGCTGCTCGCACCGTCGCTGGCCCCGCCCGCTTCTTCACGGCGTCGCTGGAGGCCGGCGCGCACGACCGCACTCCCAGGGGCGCAAAGTGGCATCCATGAGCGTTGACTGGGCATTCATGTGAGCTTTTTCACGCGCGCAGCGCGCTTCTGGAGACTCAATCGAGATCGTTCGCCCAAGCTCCGCAGCGTCACGGCAGCCGTCACGCGATTTGTAGGAGCAATGTGGTGGTGGCAGCACGCCGCTTTGATGCGCTGGGCGCCGGCCCTGGCGCGCGGGGTGGATGCGCTGGGAGTCCGCGCTGCCAGGCTTCCCCGCGCCGCGCCACCGTCCGCGATCGCTTCTGGTGCCATCGCTGATGCCGGTGCGCCGATGGCAGCGGCGTCAGCGCAGCGGAGCAGCAGCAGCGCGGCCCGCCTCGCGAGCGCCGCCGGCGCGCCGCGCGCCGCCGCGGCCTGGGGCCCGGCCTCTCTCGGCTTCGCCGCCGCGGCGTGCCTCGCAGCCCTCGCTGGCGGCAGTGGCGTGGCCCTGGCCGACGCGGCCGACGAGGTAAGCCACGGGTCGGTGCCGTTGTCCCGCCGCGACGAGCCCGCCATGCCATGCCGACCCTTTTGACCGTTGACCGACGCGCCTGCTGACCGGCAACCACCCGGGCAGGACCTTTCCGCGGCCCTGGAGGATGCGCAGCTGCACATCGACCGCACCTGGAGGGAGCTGTCGGAGGATTGGGCGCGCGCGGTGGCAATGCGGCCGGCGGCGGCGGAGGGCAAGGTGCGTGCCGTCGCGCGCACGCGCAGTGGAGTGCGGAGCGACTCCCTTCCCCCGCGCTCGTTCACCGCACTGCTGCCTGGCCGCCCCCTGTACAGCACAATCGCATGCCCCACGGCCGGCCCCGTCGCGCCTCCAAACCTCGAAACGAAACCGGCCGCCGGGCCGGCCCGCGCGCGCAGGCCCCCGCGCCGCCGCAGCGCCCCCTCGCGGCGCTCTCCGCCGACGGCCGGCAGCTGCGCGTCACCGTCCCCCTCCGCCCCGGCGCCGACGGCGCCGCTTTCGTTCGGGAGCTCGCTGCGGCGGTGCAGGCCCTCTCCCGCGCCAGCGGCAGCTGCCACACGCGGTCAAAGGCCCACGCCGGCGCCGGCGGCGTCGGGGTGCACCGTTGGGAGGTCACCCACTCGCCGCCGGGCGCGGCGCACGCGGCGCGGCACAGGCTGACGGTCGAGGCGGTCGTGCCCTTTGGCCGCCCCGGCGGCGGCGGCAGCTGCTCGGACGGCGGCAGCGGCGGCGGCGGCGGCGGCGGCGGCGGCGGCGCAGACTGCGGCGGCGGCGAGGCCGGGCGGGTTGTGGTTGCAAAGGACGGCCCCCTGCTGCCCAGCGAGAAGGCTCTAATCGCGCGCGCTGTGCGCGCCGCCAACCTTTCGTTTGCGGACGAGGTGGGCGGGCGGGGGTGGGGGGGTGGGCAGGTATTTAGGGTCTTGAGCGTCTCTGGCGCGCCACCCAGACGGCTGCCAAACGCTTTCGCCGGCGGTTTGCATCGCCTCCCAAACGCCCGCCGCTCACCAACCTCTCAACCCAGCGTAAACCAGCCCCCTGTTAGAAACAAGAACCGCCCCCCTGCCACAACACATTCTCCAAAACAGCCCTCCCAGGGCCTCGGCGGCCCGGACCCCTGGACAGATGTCGACCCCCTGGCCGCCATCATCGACCAGGTCGAGAGATCCCTCGCCCGCCAGATCGCCCAGATCCCGGGGTTCGGTGATCTGGGGGACTTTCTGGATTACATCGAGTCGCGCGCGTCCGAGGCGGCGGCGGCGGGCGGCGGCGCGCTCGGCGGCGGCGATGAGAAGAGCGGCGGCGGCGGCGGCGGCGGGGGCGGCGGCGACGGGGCGCCGTCCGAGGCGGCGGCGGGCGCGGGCGCGGAGGACGCCGCCGAGGCGGCGCGCCCGGCGGCCGTGCGGCGGCGGTGGCGGCGGCGCGAGGCGGCGGCGGCTGCAGCAGGGGAGGCGGACGATTCGGCGCCCGGCCCGCGGGAGGGGGCCGCGGAGGAGGAGGAGGAGGAGGAGCTGCAGCCGCCGGCCCCGCCGCCGCCGCCCCCGCGGCCGTGGGAGACGCCGGCCGGCCAAGCCGCGGTCAAAGCCCTCGAGGGCATGGGCGCGCGCGTGTACCTGCCAGGTGGCGGCGACGACGTGGAGTGGGGGGTGCTGGCGGGTTACGAGGAGCAAAAACGGGCCATCGAGGACTGCCTGCTGCTGGTGGGTTGGGGGGGACGGCAATGCCGCGGCCGCAAGTTGCGAGCGCCGGGTTTTTTTGGGTGGCGGTTGCCGGACTGCCAAACTGCCCTGGGGGAAGGGGGGCCGAGCTGTTGAGGATGGATCGGACTGCGCAAAGCCAAACCAAACCTAAAAGCACCGATTCACGGTCCATTTGCAAACCCGCACACCCGCAAACCGGCCGCAGCCCCTGCGCCACAGCGAGCTCTACGAGTCGATCGCCCAGCGGACGCGCGCCAGCGGGAAGGGCAGCCGGCCGCGCGCGGTGCTCTTCGAGGGCCCTCCCGGTGCGCCCCTCGCCCGCCGCGCTGTGGCGCTGCTTTCCTGTTTGCTTTGCTGCTTGCAGCACCTCAGCGCCGTTTTTTGGGGGTGCTTTGCTTAGCCCTCGACGCCCGCCCGGCGGGGCAACCCGCAGCCCTGGCTCGCCCGCTCTGCTGCACACCCCCCCTGCTCGCGCGCGCTCCCTCCCATGCTCCTTCCGCACTCCCTCCCGCGCCCCCGCCCCCCGCCGCCCTGCAGGCACCGGCAAGACCACGAGCGCGCGCGTGCTGTCCACTCAGGCGGCCGTACCCCTGGTCTACATCCCACTCGAGGGCCTCATGTCCAAATGGTGGGCCGATTGCTTGTGTTTTATTCTCCGCTCTGCTCAAAAATGCTCTGAAGTGTTCAGGCAATGTTCAGTGGGCCTTGTTCCGCTGATTGCGGGGGGCCTTTTTGGGGGAGGATCGCGCCGCCCCCTTCGGAAGGCTTGGTTTGCTGGCTGATGGTGTGATGACAAAGCCCCAAAACCTCAACCCTCTGAAAAGGTATGGCGAGTCTGAGGGCAACCTGGCCAAGCTTTTCAAGGTAGGTACCCTTCACGCGCCGAAAACCGCCAAAACCGCTGAAAACCGTCAAAAAGCGCTGAAAACCCGCCGAAACCGCTGAAAAACCGCCGAAAACCGCCGAAACCGCCCTGCTCATGATTGGCCTGCCCAGCGCGCCCGTGCCTGCCAGGCCCGCCTTGGGCCCCTCTGCCCCCCCCCCCACCCACCTCCATTCCCCCCCAATAAAATCCTCACCCCGCCCCTCAGAACGCCAAGGCCCTGGGCGGCTGCCTGGTGTTTCTGGACGAGCTCGACTCCCTCGCCACCAGCCGCGACAGGGAAATGCACGAGGTGGGGGGTTCAATCTTTGAATCCCAAACAAAGCCGACTAGCGATGACCACGCCACCTCTCGCCTCGGCCCCCTTGCACGCAGCAACCCTCCCCACCCCGGCCTTACCCACCCCACCAAACACCCACCACGCCCCCCCACACACTCCCCACCCCCCAGGCCAGCCGCCGCCTGCTGGCGGTGCTGCTGCGGGAGATCGACGGCTTTGACGCCACCCCCTCCATTGTGATCGGCGCGACCAACCGCAAGGTGGACCTGGACCCCGCACTGCTGTCGAGGTAAGTTCGGGATGAATTGGCGGCCGGCTTTGCTGTTTGCCGTTTGCTTCGTCGACGCCAAATGGCCAGCCAGAGACGGCAGCTGTTTGCTGCATCAACGCCAAACGGCAAGCGCCAACCGGCAAGCCACAACGGGCGGCTGTTTGCTGCATCAGCGCCAAACGGCAAGCGCCAACCAGCAAGCCACAAACAGCTGCCACCCCCAACCCAAACCACCCCTCTCAAAACCCCAGGTTTTCGCTGTCACTTGAGTTTGGCCTCCCAGATGCGCCCTGCCGCTCCCAGATCCTGGGCCGCTACGCCAAGCAGCTGCCCGAGGCGGGGCGCGCTGAGCTGGCGGCGATGACTGTCGGCTTCTCGGGGCGCGACCTGCGGGACATCTGCGAGCAGGTGGGTGGAGGGCCGGGGGGTTGTTGAAACCCCTGAAGTTTGGGGTTTTGGGGGGGTCGGTTGCTGGTGATGGGTGCACCAAGCCCCCAAACCTTCCTTTGGCAGCGTGCCTTCCCCCAAAGAAAGCCCGGCAAACGCAGGCCCCAAGCCCAAGCCCCAATACGCACCAACCCCGAGCCCAAACCCCAAACCCCAATACAAAACAAAGCCCCAACCCACAACCCCAAACCCCAAACCCCAAACCCGAATCCGAACAGGCGGAGCGCCGCTGGGCCTCCCGCATCATCAGGAAAGAGGCCCCAGAGGACTCCCTGCCCCCGCTGGAGGAATACAAAGCGGCGGCCGCGGAGCGCGCCGGCGCGCGCGCCGCGTGCGGCAGCGGCGGCGGCGGCGGGTTTGGGGGGGCGCGGCGCCTGCCGGGCGGCGTGCTGATGTGAGCCGCCCCCGCGTCTGCTGCCGGTTGGCAGCCGTGCCGTTGCGTTTGCTCATGAGAGGTGCCGGTGCGTCGTCTCGGCGCGACAGGCTGCACTGCCCTTTGTACATCCGCGTGACGGCACTTGCAAATCGACCCCGTGTGACGAGTGTTTCCGGGCCCATTTTCACCACCCTACCCAAACGCTTGGGTCCGCACTTGCTTCCCCTCCTGAGAGAATCCCTATGTAACCGCCTTGCTGCTCAGAATCCATTTGCGACGGCGGTTACAGGCAAACGGTTTTCAAAAGGCGCGCTGGGCAATGCACTACTCCCATTCCTCGAGGCGTCCAAGGGTTTGCGGGGAGGTTGACAGGGAAGGTGGTCGGGACCAAGAAGCGGTGTGCACAAAAGTCAAAACACCCATCGAGGGAGGAGTGGCTGGCGTGCAGGCCCGCGCGATTGCCGGGCCCAGAGGAGCGGTTGCTGGGCCTGCTGATGCACACACAGGACGGCGATGGCAGGCAAAGTGGGCAGGATGGGGAGGCGAAGGGTCCAGGTGTGGGTGGGTCAAAACAGGCCTAAGTCGAGATGAGAACGGACAAAGGAAAGGGCCCGGCGGCGGTCCAAACATTGCTCGCCGCCGGCCGCCAGGGGGGTGCTGCAAAGTCTCAAGACCAGTGCCCCCACTGCTGCGCGCCCCAGCCGGGCTGGCCGTAGGGCTGCACGTGGTGACCGTTTGGGGGGGCGTGGGCGGCTGCCAGCTGGTGGAACGTGCCGGGGGCGCGGGCCTGCTGAGTCATCAGGGGCGCAGCATAGCTGCAGGGAGCCGGCACGGCAGCGTAGCCGGACTGCTGCTGCGCCACGACACTGCTCGAAAGGAACGCAGACGGCGGCGGCGGCGGCGGCTGCCGCGGCGGGGTGGCGGGAGCAGCGGCGCCGCGGCCGTCGCTGCGGCGGCGGGGCTGCTTGAAACGGCGGGGCGGCTGCTGGGTGCAGGTGGCCGGGCCGCCCGCTGAGGCGGGGGCGGCGGCCGCGCCGTCGACGGCAAGAGTCGCGGCCGCAAGCGGCGCAGCGGCCGGCGCGGGCCCGTCGGCCAGCCCGCGCAGCGCGGCGGCGACGGCGCGAGGGACGGCAGAGTGGGGCACCTTCGGGGCCGGGCTGACGGCTGCGCTGCCGGTCACAACCCCCGACGCAGCGTCAGCCAACGGGGCTGCGCCCGGTGCTGCCCCGGGCAGCCCCTGCAGCGCAGAAGCGACGGCGGCGGCGGCTGCGGCCGCCCGCGCGGTCTGCTTCGTCTTGCCGCTGCCCCGGCCAAGCCTGCCACGCGTCGTGCGGTGGCGGTTGGGGCCGGCGTGCCCGGACGGCGGGAGCGGCTCGGTCGTCGGGGCCGGCGGCGGCGGGGCATCTACGCGGATGGGCGCCGGCTGCGGGGCGGGTTCGTCAGCTGCTGCTGAGCCCTCCCTGCAAGGTTTTTGGTTTGTGCGTTGAGGGAGGTGGGCTTGAGCGGGATGCGGACTAATAGGGGCAGCCCGAGGCGCCAAGAGCAGCCCTTGACTAAACTCTGTCCCGGCCAAGGCCCGCACCAGGTGATCAGCAGGAGTGGCGCAGGGGGCGCTGTGCCCCCGCCGATCGGCGCAGCCAGCGGCGGCGGGGCCGCGGCAGTGGGCGCTGGATCGGCCGGGGGCACGGTCGCTGACGGGTCTTGGTTGACGGCGGCTTCAGTGCCCGCCGCCGCTGCGTTTAGCTCCCAGCCAGCGAGGCTCGGGCCAAGATCGAGCGGCTGGTCATCGGGGGCGCTGTCGCCGCCGAGGCTGTCCGCGCGGCTGGCGCCGTCCGCGCTGCTGCTGAGCCCGCTGCTGGCGCGGGCGCTGGCCGGCGGCCATGCCTCATCGCTGCCGTCCTCGCTGGTGGCAGGGGCGCTGGAGAGGCCGGTCGGCGGGGTCACCTGAGGACGCGGGTTGGTGCGGGTGGTTTGAGGGGCGAGGCGACCACACGCTTTTCTCAAGTAGTAGGGCTCAGGACCAAGAAGGTTGCAGGCCACGACGCAGAAGGATGGCATGGGGAAAAACAAGGCAGCCCCCAACCACTGCAAACCAACGCAACCCACCTCGATGGCCTCAGCAGAGCCGCTCCCCTCGGCGGCCGCAGCGCTCAGAGCTGCCGCCTGGCCGCCGATCGCCGCCGCAGCCTCGTCGCTGCCCGGCAGCGCCTCTTCCTCCTCCTCGGCCGGCATGTCGGCCTGCTGCTGCTGCATCTGCTCCACCGTCGCCACGGCCACCGCCTCGGATGCCGCGGGCGCAGGCTCCAGCCGCACAGCCCGCTGCACCTCGGGGGCCGCCGCCCTCGCCGTCACCGCCGGGGCCTCGGGGGCCAGCCAGAGCGGCGCGACGGCGGCGGCGCTGAGCGCCGCCGCGCGCCCCGTAGAACGGCGCGGCCAGCAGAAACTGAAGATTGAGCACAAGCCGCCGCCGCGGGACTGGATGGTGCTCGGTGCCGCCACCGGGGGCCAGGCCAGCGAGACGGGCAGGCCGCCGATGAACGGCGGCTCGCCACAGCCGGCACGCCCGCCGGCGCGCGGCGATGAGGGCGGCGACGGCGGGAGCACGGTGCTCACGGGCAGACCCAGCAGGTCGCCGCGCACAGCCACCGCGGGAGGCGTGGCGCGCCTGTGCGGGAGTGGATGGCGCGTGGTGGGGGGTGGTGGGCGCGTGCGCGGTGCGCCGCGGCCGGCACACTGCAGCGAGCAGTCAACGCGCGGGCTGCAGGCGGTCAAGGAGCGCGGGGCGGGTCTCCCAGCGGGGCCTGCCCGGCCGGTGACAAGGGATGCCGCCAATGCCAGGAGGCCACCAGAGCAGTGCGGGGCACGAGCTGTGCGGCCCAGAGGCTGCAGGGCCGCGAGACCGGGCCACCAAGCCCGCAAACGCCGCTGCGCACGGTCAAGCACACCCGGCGCTGGCCTATATCAACTCAAAGACGCCCCCAAAGCCCACGAAGCCGCTCGCCTGGAGCCACCGCTGCGCAGCCAGCCCGTGCGGGGCCCGTTGCCCCCCTTCTCCGGCTTCTCGTGCCGCTCGCAGCGGCAAAACACGTCCACCTCCCACGGCAGACGCGGAGGAAAGCTCCCCGTCTCCCAAGCCCGCTCCCAGCGATGGATGAAGCCGCCCATAGCGGGGGACGTGGGTCAGCGGAGCAGCGCTGACCGAAGGGCGCTCAAGAGCGATCCTTTGCAGATTAAAGGTCTTGATTCTGGTCTTGTCAAAGGTCTTGATTCCGCGTGGTAGCGCGCAGGGCGCGTGGTAGCGCGCAGGGCCGGCGTTTGAACGCGCTGCCAGCGCGCCCGACGGCGCGCCTGCCCCACACCCCCAGCTGCGCTGCGCGCCCCTCTGGCGCACCTCCTCGGCCCCAGTACTCTGTTCGACCCGCCTGAACGCTCACGGTGTTACTCATGCGATGCTGGGCGATTCTGAGCAAAGGCGGCGCCGCCGAGCGCGGCGCCAAAAGCCATCATCGAAGGGGAGGGCCAGGAAAGCGCAACCGTGCTGCGCCAGAAAGTTCGGATGGCTGTTGACACCCGCGATCAGCAAAGAATCAAGTTCATGTTGTGAATGCAGGGAGCCGCAGGTCACACGCACACGGCAATGGTAAGGGGCGCAGTCAGGCAGCTCTTGATGCGTGGCACAGATGCACCGGGATGTCCACACAAGCCGGCATTGTTTGAAAGGAGCCTGAACCACACCCGAATAGGGCTGGGTCCAAGCCATCATACTGAGATCGCAAAGGTTAGTGGAAGCGTTGAAAAAAAGGCGAAGTAATACCAAACAGTGCCACACCCAAAGGGGGCGCGAAAGTACCGTAAACAATGAGACTGGCTTGAATGCGCACCAACCCGCGACACCGCCGCCCGCTGCTGCGCCCTCGGCGCGATCCAAGACACGCCCCCAGCCCCCGCGCCCCGCCAGCGGCCCAGGCGCGGCGGCCATCCGCCGCCGCGCCCCCGAGGCGGCGCCTTTCCTCGCCCTGCCCTTTTGGTGTGACATCACACCCAGCCCTTCCGCCGCGCCAGCGCGCCAAACGCGGCAATCTCCCCGGCCAACACGTCGACCGCCTCGAGCGCCGGCCAGTGGCCGCCACGCGGCGGCTCCGCCCACTGCACTATGTTGTAAGACGCCTCCGCCCAGGAGCGGGGCGGGCGCAGCAGCTCCTTGGGGAAGAGGGCCACCCCCGTCGGCGTGGAGCAGTAGACATTGTAAAGCCTGTTCAGCTCCTGCCTGCGGGGAGGTTTTGGGGTTTTGGGGGCAGGAGATGGATTCGGGCCGGTTTTGGGCCCAACCCATTACTCAGGCTGGCACAGCATGCATAAGAGAGATGCGGTTTGGATTCGCCCAATGTCAGATCATGTCGAGGGCTTGAGTTGCGGCGGAGAGTGCAGTACACCCCACTCACGGCGCGGTCTCCTTGTATAGCCGCAGGTTTGATGCCATGCGCCCCCCGAACCAGTAGATGCAGATGTTGGTCAGCACCTCGTCCCGCGTGAACGCCGACTCAACGCGGCCGCCGCAGTCGGACCAGCTCTGGGGGGGGTAGTTGTGGGTTGGGTTGGGTTTGGGTTTGGGTTTGGGTTTGGTTGGGTGTGTGTTGCATGGCTTTTGCGGGGTGGGAGGAATGGCTGCATCCGGTAGAGTTGAAAGGTATGGGGATTGGGCCTGAGAGATCAGCGCGCCAAACAGGACAGGTTTTGCTGGCCAAGGCTCGCGGCTGGGAGAAAAAGGCGGCTAGCCAGACCCAACGCCCTTTCATCCCAGCCAGCAGCAAGCAGGCTCAGGCCCACTCGCCCTGAACTTCTCCACAATCCACGCCGCCAGCCCCGCCGGCGAGTCGTTGAGCGCATAGGCCAGCGTCTGGGGCTTGGTCGTCTGCGGCCCCTGATAGCCGGTCTCAAACGCCAAAAAGTGGTTCTTTTCCTGTCAGTTGGCGCGGTTTTTGGTGGCGAATTGCAGTAAGAAGCGGTAGGCAAGAGTGTGCGCTGCGGATTGCAGCAGGTGAGGGGCCAAGGGGCGCGCGCGCGTGGGTCCAGGCTCAACAGCTGGTGATGCGCGCCCCCTTTGAAACGCGTCGCCCCTGGTCGGCCGCCGGAAGCCCCCAGCTAAAGCGCGTCGCCAAGCCGTGCCGAGCAGCGACGCCACGCCGCCTCACCTGGACTTTTTTGATGTCTGCAGCGGACAGCGCCAGCGGCAGCCACGGCACGTATGCCACGTTCGCCAGCTGCAGCCGGTGCCAGGGGTTTGTCATGCGGGGCCGCGCAATGCACATGTTCAGGTGGATGCCCCGGCAGCTGCTCGGGTGGTTGCTGTTGGGTGGATTTGTGAGGCGGTTCCAGGGGCGTTTTGGCGGTTTGCTTGGCTGGCGGTTATGGGAGGCGGACATTTGGAGAGCCTGGCGTGGCATCAGCGGCTGCAGGCCAGCCCGCCCAGGCTTCAATCGCGGCGCGCAACGGTAAACCCCACTCAGAAGGGGCGGAGCGGGAAACGCTCCTCACATCGACAGCGCGCGGCAGATGATGCCCCCCCAACTCCCGCCCTGCGCGATGTAGCGGCCGTAGCCCAGCCCAGCCATCAAAGCGTCGACGGCGCGCGCAATGGCGGTGGCGCCAAACCCGCGCTTGGTGGGGGCGGAGGAGAAGCCGTAGCCTGGAGGGGGTGGATGGGGGAGCAGCTTCTTGCGCCGGAGAGGCAGGGCGGGCTTTGCTTTGCGATCAACGTTGCCAGGTACGCACGGCCGCACCGTGCGATGCAAGCAAGAGCAATCTGCGACCGAGGCGGTGCAGGGCAGAGGGAGCACACACTGAACACAGCGCCGCTGCTTTTGGTGAGGGCGCAAGAGAGCAGCCGCGCGGTCTCAAAGGTCCCACCTGGCAGTGAGGGGGCGACGATGTGGAAGGCACCGTCCCGCATCAACAGGGGGCTGGGGGGGAGGGAGGGGACAGGGAGGGCGGGGCAGAGGGGTGCTTCCTTAGTTGCGGGCTGTTGCGGCAGCGCCGCTTTGGTGGTTTCAACTAAGTCCGCCAAAAACATGGCCGACAGCACATGGTTGCCAGCAGCACCGGTCGAACGCAAGTCAAAGCATAGAGCATGGGAGCAAGCCAGCCCGCTTTGACCGCGCGCACATGAGCTTGTAGAACTCGAAGAAGCTTCCCGGCCAGCCGTGCAGCAGCAGCAGCGGCACCGCGTCCGCCCTCTCGGAGCGCACGTGCACATAGTGCAGCTGGATGGTGTCAGAGGTGCGGCCGTCGGCGCCGAGGCCGCCCACGCTGACCGCGGCGCTAAACTGGGGCAGCGCGTTGAGGGTCGCCTCCCAGCGGCGCCAGTCGTACTCGTCGCGCCAATAGGCCAGCAGCTCCTGGGTGGTGAGGCGCCGCGGCAGCCGGTTTTGAGCTTGTGGGCTGCGGGCCAGGCTCTGGCTGCGGCAGCCGTCCGCCCCCGCCTGGGCAGCACCGCCAGCTGCGGCACCCCAGCAGCAGGGCGCGCGCGCAGCATCGCAGCCGCGGCCTGGCATCGCGCCGCCAATCCGAGCCTGCAGGCTCGCCGCTGTGCTGCAGCATGCATCGCATGCGCAAGGCAGGCTGCCATGCAGAGCCAGAGGGCTTGATCCACCCCACCCCAACACGGTAGTGAGTTGAGGGCCTGCCCCCACCTGGAGGTATGCGGGGTCGGTGCCGTCCTCCCAGGGGGCCACGTCCACCAGGGCCTCGGGCAGGGGGCGCGCAGCGGCCAGCCGCGCCCTCAGATCTTCCACGGCCTCCTGGGGCACCTCGATCCGGAAGGGGCGCACCTCCAGCGGCGGCGCCATCGCCAGCGGCGGCGCGGGGCGCGCGGCGCGGCGCGGCGGTGGGTCGCGTCGCGGCCGGGGCGCTCGCGACGACTGCCTGGGGTTGGAAGATTGGCGATCACGATGCGGCGCGCCAAGGCCCTGCGATGCCGCTGCACGGGCCGGGGCGAGGTGACGAGTCCTTTGTCCGGAGATCTCGGCTAAAATGCCGGTTTGGCCGGTCAGCTTGCCCTCGTGAGCAACGCAATTGAAGACTGGGCGTTGGCCGGGGCGGGTGGTGCTGGTGATTAGCCGCCGCCGTCGCCCGTCGGCGTCCCCGGCACCTGCCCGACGCTGGCCCTGCCCCGCACTTTGACCTCCTAGCCGCCCCTCAGACATGGGTTCTACCAGCTGCGTTTGCCAGTTACCGATGCTAACTGAGTGATGGATTAGGGCATCTGCCCAAATTGCCGTAAGCGGCGGGGCCTGAGGCGGCACGAGGCGGTGGTCGCCAGGCGCATTCGTGCGTTTGCTTGGCACAGCTTTTGAGCTGGCTTGCGATGTCAATTGTCAACTGAAAAATTGCGCCGGCCCGTGGTGGCGGCGGCAACGGCGGGTGCGTTTTGGGCGAGCCTTAAAAGCCTTCAAAGATGCCAGCACCCTTGATCCTCTTCCGAATTTCATCAGATTGGATCAGATCAGATCAGAGGATGATGTACATGGGGTTGGGAAGCTGCGGGGGCGAGATGGAAGGCAAGGGGTCAGCGGGCCACGAGCGGAGGCGCCCGGGCAGCCAGGCAGCCAAGGAGGCAGGCGCCCACCGGGCGGGCGGGGTGCTTTGGCAGAGCAGGGGCGGCCGCAGCGCCGCCGGCAGAAGCGCGCCCTTTCCTTTTCCTCTGCAGACCAAGGGTTCGGTCGTCTGCAGAGCCAAAGCCTCGAAGCCAGCCCCCATTCCCCCCCAAACACACAAGCAGGTCGCCAACACCGGCCCACCCACCTTGAAACCAAAGGCAGGGGGGTTCTCGCCGTTGAAGTCTGCGATTTGGTTTGGTTTGGCGGGGGAGCAGGGGTTTCGGCGCAGCCCTGGGGGATTCCCAACCCCCCGCTTTGGCGGTTTGACCGCGCGGCCGTGCCGCAGCCGAGGCGCTGCGCGGCTCTGCGACTGCCCCGCCACCCACCGGGCACGAGGGCGCGCGGCCCGCCCACTCCCACCCCCAAACCCGCCGCGCACCCCCCTTCAAAACCCCCCAACCCCGCCGCGCACACCCCCTCCAAACCCCTCCAAACCCCTCCAAACCCCCCAACCCCGCCGCGCACACCCCCTCCAAACCCCTCCAAACCCCTCCGAACCCCTCCAACCCCCCCAACCCCGCCGCGCACCCGAGTACTGATCGCCAAACGCGGCGTACACGCTCCAGCCGTACTTCTTGGCAAGCTCGCCGCGCGCGCCGGGCTTGTAAATGGAAGCCAGCCGGTTGTCGCCCTCCGCCCTGAGGATCAGCTCGTTGTAGCAGCACTTGCCAGCGGACGAGAGGGTGCCCTCGGCGCACTTTTTGCCGTAGCCGGCGGCCTCGAGATTTGCCACCGTCGCGGGGCGCGCATTTTCAGAACGGCCGGTGATAAGCGCGATGGGGTGGCCGGCGGCGCAGACGGCCTAGGGAGGGGGGCGGGGCGGCGCAGGGTCGGGGGGCGGGTTTGGGGGCGAACATGCGTGCTGTTGGGGGGGGGGGGGCTGCGGTCGGTTGCGATGGCCATTCGCGGCGTTCGCGCACAGACGCGCTACCCACTCGAGCACCGGCCAGAAACACGCGCCGCGACAAGCTATAGCACAACGTGGGTCAACTGGTGGAAACCGCGGGCATGCTCCGGGCATGCGGGCAGCGGGCATGCTCCTCGGTTGAGAGGAGCCCGGTGCTTCCTTGGTCGGGCAACACAAACATTCAACGGGAAACGTACCTTGTAAACCTCGAGCATCGGCGCCAGCGCCGGCGCGTTGCCCTCCATCAGAAAGCGGCCCCTGATGCCGCCGCCGCCGCCGGCGGCAAAGTCAACGAGGTCCCTAGCCTCGTGCGCGCCCGCGAGGCGGCGGCCCATGGAGGCGTAGAGCTGCGGTTCGGTGGCGTGGGGGGGGGGGGGGGTGCAGTGGGGTTGGTGGGCGGTTCCGAGAGGGGCAGTGGATTTGGGGGGCAGGTCATTGCGGCAGGTGAGCAGGCCGCGGCGCCGTTCGAGCCGCAGGCCGGGCCGTGCCGCGCCGAAGAGCTGCGCTGCGCCCAGTCAGACGCGGCGCATCAAAAGCCCCCAAATAAACAGCCCCCAAACAAGCAGCCCTCGAAGCAAACATTTCCCAAGTCATACAGCCCCTCCAACCTTGGGGTCCTGCAGCACGTTTGACAGCAGCGTCTCGTCGATGTCGAAGACGACCATCTGGGTCTTGCGCCCCGGCTCCGCGGCGGCCTTTGCGGTGTCGTTAAGGCCCAGCGGGCCGTACGCGGTGCGGGCGGCGGTCTCGACCGCCTTGAGGTAGGCCCCGGATTTGATGTAGGTGTCCATTTGGGGGGCGCAGGTCGGGATGGCGGCCTTTGGGAAGTGGCCGGCCTTGGTGGTGACGTTGCCGCCGCCGAGGGCGTCGAGGCACTCGCCCATTGAGAAGGCGCAGCTGTGGTTGGGGCGGGGGCGGCGCGGGGGCGCGTGGCAGAGGCGGGGTAGTTGGCGCTAGGGCGCGCGGGGCGGGGGCGGTGGGGGACGAGGGCGTGTGCATCCAGCGCGGCATCTTTTCCCCGCCAGCGGCCTGCCATGCGCCGCGGCGGCGGCAGCTGGGTTGCGCGGACGACCATGCGCTGCCGCGACTGGCCCGCAGGCACCGCCGGCTGCTGCGCGGCGCGCGATGGGACGCGGCCGACGGCCTCCGTGCGGCGGCAGCGGGCAGCGGCCACACTCGGGCGCCGGGCGCACCTGGCCCCCTCGTCCGCAGCCGCTGCCGCCAGCAGGCCGGCCAGAACGGCCACGAACAGCGCGGGGTTCCTCATCCCGAGGACTGTCAGGGCACCGCGAGCTGTTTGGCGCTGGTGAGAAAGGGTTCGGGGTCGCGGTGGTGCGTTCTGGGTGGGTCCACTTTGCGCTATGCGATGGAAACAACGCCCATTGTCGAACGCGCCGTCGGTTCAAAGCTTGGAGCCCCCTGCCTGGCACAAGTGTGCGGGCGTAACCAGCAGGGCCGCCCTCCGATCTCCGCGACCTATGCTGCCCCTGGCGCGGAGCCGCGCGTGCGGCCGATCTTTGTGGTCCCTCTCGCGCGGCGGCGGCGGCGGCGGCGGCCGCGGCGGCGGCAGCAGCGCGCGCCGCACCGCCGGCAGCAGCAGCGGCACGCCGCCGCGCGCCGCGCCGGCCGCTGCGCACTCTGCCGCGCCTGGCGAGGGCCGGTATGCGGGCGCAGACCCGTCGCAGCCGCCGCGGTTCTACGCTCCAGAGCTGCCGCCGGCACGTGCGTCCGCGCAGCAAACCGCCGCTCAATTCGGCAGCACCGCCTGCCGTTGACGCATGGGTGCCGCCGCGCCCTTCAACCCACGATCCCACGCACTCATAGGCCCCTCAACCCGGCTCTTCACCTTCCTCGTCGCACCCGCTTCCAGCCGGCCGCAGCGTGCAGCTGGGAGCCGAGGAGGCGCGCCACGCGGCGCGCGCGCTGCGGCTGCGGCCGGGCGACGCTTTGGAGCTCTGCGACGGCCGGGGGGGCGTGGTCCTATGCGAGCTGGTGAGTCGGCCCACTCACTTGCCCGTTTTTAGGGCGCGACTGTTTTGCGTGCGCCGGGCTGCGTGTGCACTGCCGGCTGGAGGGCAGCCATGCAGCGGGCTGGGGGCAAACGATCGGGCTGGAGAGTTGAACACCGGTACTGCTGTCGATGGCTAAGCGAATGGCCGCCCCTCGCCGCACCAGGTCGCCTCTGAAAAGGGCTCCGCAACGGTCTGCGCCCTCGAGCCGCCCCGCGCGCTGAGCTGGCGCGGCCCGCGCTTCGTGCTCGCCGCGGGCTGCCTCGGACTGCCGGGGGGGCGGGCGGACTGGCTGGTGGAGAAGGCCACCGAGCTCGGGGCGGCTTCCCTCGTGCCGCTGATTACCGACCGTTCCCAGTCCGGGTCCGCCCGGTCAAAGTTCCGGACCCGCGGCAAGGGCCCGGCGGACGCAGCCGCCGCCGAGGCCGAGGCGGCGGCTGCGGACTTCCGGCCGGCGGGGCGACTCGAGCGGCTCGCCGCCGCTGCGATGAAGCAGGCGCAGCGCGCGCACGCGCTGGAGCTGCGCGCGCCCGCGGCGCTGCGGGAGCTGCTGCCCGCGGTCGCGGCGGCGCCGGTGGCGCTGGTGGCGGCGGGAGGGGCGCCGCCGGTGCTGCGGCAGCTGGAGGCGGCGGCGGCGCGCGGCGGCGGCGGGGTGGAAGCGTGGTGAGGGGTGTGGATGGCGTCTTGCCTTGAAACGGCTGCCGCCCGTTGCTTGACCCAGTTGCGGCAGCTGAAGACGGGAGGCCCCCTGTTCCCCATCTTGGAAGCCTCCACACCTCGACGCACTGCAGCCCTCAAGCGTAGGCCTCACCTTAAAACCCAACCAATCCCCACCCAACCCACAACTAATCCCCCAGGGACGGACGCGAGTGCTGGCTGTTCATCGGGCCTGAAGGCGACTTCACGCCCGATGAGATGGGAGCCCTGGTCGAGGCGGGCGCGCGCCCCGTCGGCCTCGGGCCGCACCGGCTGCGGACGGAGACGGCGGCGATGGCGGCGCTCGCGGCGGCGGTGGCGTTTGCAGACGGCGCGGGCGGCGGCGGCGACGGCGGCGGCGGCGTGTAAGCTGGCTCGCTTGCTGCTGCGTTTACGGTGCCCAGCTGGGGAGGCCTCTTGGGGCGCGCGCCCGGATCGCGCGCCGCGCGAAAGCGCCGCCGCCGCCGCGAGTCGCGTGCGGCGGGGTGAGCGAGGCGGGGGCGGCGGGACCGGAGCAGACGCCACGCGCAGCTCAAGGGGGGGGGGACTAGGCAGTGGCTGAGGCGGCTGAGACCCAAGCGCTGCCTGGGATAGAGCACCTGTCCTCTTTCATCCCCGGGGTTCACGGTTAGCATTTGATTGGCGCATTTTTTTACACGCCGGGAAAATCTTCCAGAATGGTCGCCGCCCCGGGCGCGCAGCACGTGGCGCGCGCGGCCTGGGGTGCGGCGTAGGGCTCCGCCCCAACACCACACCCAGGGCAGCGCGGAACCGCCCGGGCCGCGGCGCGCGCCTCGAGGGGCACAAGTGAGAGAAGGAGCACGCGCCACAACGGCGAGGTCGGCCCGCTGGCGCGGCGCGGCGCGGCCGCGCGGCTGGGCGAGGTGGCGGCACCCATTGCGTTTCATAGACGCCGCCGGGAAAGCCGCTGCCGGCGGCGCGGCCCCCTGCCCGCGTCGGGGCCGGGGCCGCGCCCCCTCTGAAAGTATGCGCGCAAAACTGCTGCCGCGAGCCGAAGCTGGGCGGCGGCGCCGCCGCTTTTGCTACTGCTGTCGCATCTGCAGGGGGCACCGGCGCACCGCCGGCCCCCGCGGCGCGCGGGAACGGGCCCGTCTGCGCGCCGAGCGAGGGCCGCGGTGCGCCTGGCGCCCCATCCCCTAGATCCCTCTCCTGCCTGCACCACCTGCCGCGCCGGCCGCGGCGCTGCGCGCGCCTATGGCGCGCGCGCAGCCGCGACCGGGGCACGGCCCAACGCCTTCTGCTGCTGATGTGCCGCTGCTGCTCCTGCCTGCACTGCAGCACCTGCCTGCACTGCACGCCGCTGCCTGCCGCTGCTCCTGCCTGCACTGCAGCTGTTGCCTGCACTGCCGCTGCACGCCGCTGCTGCCTGCTGCTGCTGCCGCTTCAAGCCTGGGGCTTGGCCGGCGCCGCGGCGGCGGGCGCAGGGCCCTCGCCGCGGCCGGCGCTGCCGCTGTAGCGGCCCCCGCCGCGGCCGCCGCCCTCGCGGCCCCTGCCGCCGCGCCCGCCACGCCCGCGGCCGCCGTCGCCGCTGCCGCGCTCGCCGTCGCGCTCGCCGCCCTCGCGGCCGCCGCTCCGGCCGCGCCCGCGGCCCCGGCCGCCCTCGTAGCTCCCGCGCCCGCCAAACGTGCCGCTGCCGGGCCGCGGGAACGCCGCGCCCTCGCCGCCTCGCGCCGCGGCGCGCGCCATCGCGGCCTGCGAGCGCTCCAGCCGCGCGCTGCGGGAGATCTTCTGCAGCACCTCCACGCTCAGCCCGTCGATCTCCACGCGCTTGTCGCCGTGCGCGGCGAGCGCCGCCTGCGCCGCCTCGGTGCTGGTGAAGTCCACGTAGGCCGTGATCGTCTCAAAGCCGCGCGATTTTGTGAAGTAGACCTTGGCGATCTCGCCAAAGCGCTCGAAGATGCGGCGGACGGTGTCCTCCTTGGTGGAGGTGCTCACGCCGCGGAGGAAGATGCCCATGTCCTCGTTGTCGCGGGGGTCCACCGCGGGGGCCGCCCCCGCCCCCGCGGCGGCCGCGGCCGCGGGCGAGGCGGCGGGCGGCGCGGCGGGCGCGGCGGCGTCCGCGCCGGCGGGGGCGGCGTTGTCGGCGGCCGCGGGGGCGGGCGCGGGCGCGGCGTCGGCGGCGGCCGGCTCGGGCGTCGCCGCGGGCGTCGGCGACGGCGCGGCCGGCGGCGGCGCTGCGGCGGCGGCGGACGCGGGTGCGGGCGCTTGCCGAGGCGCGGACGGGGCGGGGGCAGCGGGCGGAGCCTTGCCCGATTTGAGCAGGCGCTCAGCCCAGGTGGACGCCTGCTGCGGTTGGCTGGGCGACGCCGCCTCGGCCGCAGGCGCTGCGGCTGCTGGCTGCTGCTGCGGGGGCTGCTGCTTCTGCTGCTGCTGCTGGGCCGGCTGCTGGGGAGCGGGCTGCTGCTGCTTGGCCGCGGGCTCCGCGGCCGCCGCTGCAGGCGCCGCCGCTGCCGCTGCGGGCGCCGCCGCTGCGGGGGCTGCTGCTGGGACAGGGGCCGCAGGAGCAGCTGCGACGGGGGCGGCAGCCACGGCAGGGGCTGCTGCGGGCGCTGGCACCGGGGCCGGCGCCGGCGACACCAAAGGGGCGGGCGCCGGCGCGGCGGCAACCGGCTGCTGCTGCTGCTGTTGCTGCTGCTGCACCGGCACCGGCGCGGCTGCGACGGCGGGGTGCGCGACGGGCACGACGGGCTGCGGCACCGCGGCCAGGGGGACCGGCGCGCGCGGCACGGCGGCGGGCGCCGGCACCATGTGCGGCGCGGCCAGCGCGATGAGCGGCGGCGGCGCCATCGCCTGCGGCGGCGGCACCAGCGGCGCGCCGCCGGGCAGGCCGTTTGGCAGCGGCGCGGGCGCGGCGGCGGGCGCCGCGGGCCCGCGCGCGTCGGGCGCCGAGATGGATAGGATGTCGTTGCGCACGTAGTAACCCTTGGGGTTGGTCTGCGGCGCGAGGCAAAACACCTGCGAGAAGCGCCGGTCGGCGGGCTCGCCCTGCAGCAGGATGCGGCCGTCCACGTGCACCACGATCACGCGGTCCATGACGCCGCCCTTGCCGGCGCCCGCCGCGGCGTTGGCGTCGGGGCTGGCCGTGGACACGCCGTACTGCGCCTGCAGGCCGGTGACGGAGACCTTGGCGCCAGGGGCGGTGTACTCCATCAGCTGCTGGATGCCCTGCGGGGTCGGGGCGGGGGCAGGGCGGTGGGGGTTTGGCCGGGTGCGCCGGAGCGGGCTGCCGTGCCGGCGGCCGCTGCTGCGCACCAGGGCGCCAGGCGGCGATTGCACGCAGGACATGGGCTGCCATTCAGCCCTCCCTCCACCCTCAAGAGTCGAGAGCACCGCCGCTGCTCCGCAAAGCACAGCGCCGCCGCCGCTGCCGTGCGCGCCGCGCACCTCGGGGCCGTTTGCCGACGCGGGCTGCGCGTCGGGCAGCGACACCGTCAGCGCGCTGTCCTCCTTGAAGAACCGCGCGAACAGGCGCGGATTGTTGCTGAGAACGTCATAGTACTTCTTCTTGAACTCGTCCGCCACCTGGAGGGCGGGCGCAGGGCAGCGCGGGTGGCGGGGTGTTGCAGATCGCTCCCGCCCGGCTGATGCGGGCGCGCACACGCGTCATTCGTGCACCCCGGGCTGCTCTGCACGCTTCTCACGCGCTCCGCAGCCCCGGCGTGACGCCCATTGCCGGCGGGCGGCCGGGCCGCGGGGCGGCAGCGGCACTGCAGAGCGCCTGATGGCCCGCCAGGCGGCGCGGTCGGGCGTCTGATGCTCACCCAGTAGGCTGACGGAGGGGTCTGAGCCGCCATGGCGCTCCGTGAGGGCCTGCAGGCTGGAGAAGCGTGCTCCTTGATCACCGCGGGCAGAGCGGCGCCGTCGGCTGGGCCGAGCTGGGCAATCGAACTGACACCTCCGCCGTGTTTTGCTTTCGCGCCGTGAAGGGCTGGCACGCCGGCTGGCGAGGGCCGGGGTGGGGAAGGCCGGGGCAGAGCGCGCCTGCTGCTGCGTGTGCCGAAGGCACCTTTGATACCTTGCGAGGGACGCAACGGGCTGCTGGGACAACGGTCAAAAGTCGCATGTGGGGCCCGGGGAGCGGGGAACAGAGGGGCGGCCGCGGACCGTGTCGCCTGCCGAGGGCAGGGCCAGCGGTTCTTTTCGCCCGCTGGCGGGCGTGGGAGGCCGTCCTGGGTCGCTGACGGCGATCGGCGCGGCTCTGGGGGGCTCGCGCGCGGCGGCGGCCGCGGTCAGCGCGCAGGACCGCAGGACTAGCTGGCGGACCTCATCACGAGCGACGGCTTTTACAGCAAGGGGCCGCCCTGCACGGCACGACAGCACGCGCTCACGGCGCGAGCGCGACGGCCGCCGCCGCGCGCCGCACGGTGTCGACCACCCAGCCGCCCGCAAACGCGCCCCCCGCCGCCCCAGCGGCGGCCCTGTAGCTTCGCGCCCCCCCTGCCGCGGCGCCGCCGCCGCCGCCGCCGCCGGGAGCACCCCCGCCGCCCCGCGCCGCCGCCTCCGCCTCGGCCGCCGCGGCGACCGCCTGCATCACCGCCCCCGCCGTCTCAAACTCGGCGCGCAGCCGCGGCGGCGCCGCGTCGGCCGCGGCCCCGGCCGGCGGCACGTCCCACGTGCGCAAGTGCGCGTCGGCGGGGCGGCCCGACAGGAGGCGGTCCACGCTGCCCGCAACGGACAAATGCACGCGCCAGCGCCGCCGCTCGAGCAGCTCCACCAGAAGGCCAAACACGGGCGCTCCGGCGCGTTCCAGGCGTGTCTTGGAGCCGTGGTTCTCCCGCCGCGCGGCCTCGTCGCCGAGCGTCACGGGCTGCACGCCGCCCACGAGTTTGACCTTTTTTGGTGGGGGAGGGAGGGGAGGGAGGGAGGGAGGGAGGGAGGGAGGGGAGGGCACGCCAGTCAGGGCACGCCAGATGGAGGGCTTTTTAGGCTTGGTTGGCGCCAGCGCAAAGGCAGTGGTTGTCAAGGGAGAGGCCCGTCTGCTCAAACAGGGCCGCGCACCAGGTCCGGGTTGGTCATGACGTCTGACAGGACCTTGCCGTGGGCGGTGGCGATCAGCATCACGCCGCGCTGCGCGATGGTGCGCGCCGCGTGCGCCTCCTGCGGGCCGAGCGGGCGGGGGGCGCAGTTGTTTGTTGGTTGGACCTTTTCTCAAGTTGCGCAGTGAGCGCACGTGTGCGTGTGTTGGATCGGGTGCTTCAGTGGGCGCGCGTACGCAAAACGACCATGCACGTGGCGCCGGCACGCATGCGCGCATGCGCAGGTGCGAAGCACGCGGCGCCCACCTGCACGGTCCCAATCTCGTCCACCACCACCACGTCTGGGCAGTGGTTTTGAACCGCCTCGAGCATAACCTCCGCCTGGGTGCGCGAGTGGGGCACCTGCGCGGGCACGGGGCGGCGGTGGCGGGGTTCAGGAACAAGGGGGAGGGGCGCGTGAGCGGTGGTGGTGCTGCATGCGGGACGGCCCTGCTCCCTCAGTTCACGTAGCGCGCGTGCCCCTGCTGCGGCATGCGGCCCCGCAGGTCGGATCAGGGCGGTTAGGCCAGGGCGCCGCACCTGGAGGCGCAGCGCGCGGCCGATGCAGGGGTGGGGGTCGTCCCCGTCGCCGGCGATCTCAGCCGAGGTGTCCACCACCAGCACCGACAGCCCCAGGCGGTCTGACAGCACGCGGCAGCAGTCGCGCAGCAGCGTGGTCTGGGGGGTGGGTAAGGGGGTTGGCACGCGCGCATGCTGGTTGGGGGAGGGGCCCAGGGACACGGCCAAACTGCTCGCAGGCAGTCAGTCGCATGCCTGAGTAACCGCTCAGCGCGATTACTAACAATCAAACCCCACCCCAAAAGCACCCCCTTCCCCAAGTCGCGCACCTTGCCGGTGCCTGGCCGCCCGAGCAGCAGCAGCGACGGGCTGCCGATGCCGTCCCCGCCGCCGAGCCGGTCAAAGCCGCCCCAGCTCCTGCCCTCCGCCGCCCCCGCGCTGAAGCACGCGCCGGGCGCCTGGCCGCGGTGCACGCGCGCCATGTGCCAAAGCACGTCCAGCAGCGGCCCCGCCGCGCCGGGCACGTGCCTGCCGACGCGGTAGGTCAGGCCGGTCACGCTGGCGCCGTCGCGGCCGCGCGCAGCGCTGATGCGGTGCAGCGACGCCGGCAGCGCCATGCGGTTGTCCTCGTCGAAGAAAGGCTCCTCGGACGCCTCGGGAAACGGCGCGCGCACGGCCCGCACGAAGCGGCGATTTCCCAGGCCAGGAGGCCCGCCGGCGCGCGGCGGCGCCGCCGCGCCCGGCGGCCGGCCGGGGCCGCCGGGCGCCGGCTGCCCGCCGGCCGGTGCGTCGCCGTCGCCCGCCGCCGCGCGCTGCCGGGCGGACGCCGCCGCCGCGGTGGCGCGCGCGTGGGCGGCGCCAAGGCACGCGAGCGCGACGTCCAGCTGCACGCGGCAGGGCAGCTCGACGGCCGAGCTGTCCGTCAGCCGAAGAGTCGCGAGCCGATCGTGGCCGAAGATCTGGATCTCCCGCACCTGCGGCGCGCCGAGGGGCTGCACCAGCCACGGCGCCAGCCGCGCGCTCAGCCTGCGGCATGGGCGGAGTGGGCGGGGTTGGTTGATGGGCGAGTTTTGCCATCAAGCCAGATGGAAGGGCGGGGGGCAATCCAGCACACACCTCCCAAGCCCAGCACCGGCGCCCCAGAGCGTGCCAGCCCCCCACTCTGCCTGCAACCCCGCAACCCACGTTGGCGGCAGCACCGGCAGCAGCGACGCCAGGCCATCATCCTGCACGGGGGCGGCGCCGGCCGGCTGGAAGCTTCCACCGCCGCCGCCGTTGCTGCCGTTGCTGACGCCATTGCTGGCGCTGCCGCCGCCGCCGCCGCCGTTTTCCCACCGATGGGCGTCGTCTTCTGCCAGCGTGTACGAAGGGATGCCGTCGCCGTCGATCGAAAGGTCAAAAAGACTCAGCGCGCCGCCGTTCTCCCGCGCCCCGCCCGCCGCGCCCACCGCCGCCGCGAGGCGCGCCGCGCTGGCCGGCGTCAGCGCCGGCGGCGGGCCGGCCATGAGCGTGGCGGCGGCGGTGCAGAGGTCGACGGCGGCGGCCGAGGCGAGGCGCTCGCGGAGGCGGGCGGCCAGGGGCAGGAGGTAGCGCACGTCCGAGGCGGCGTAATCGACGAGCTCCTGGGGCAGCGGCCGCTGCGCCCACAGCCTGTCGGTTTGGGAGGGAGGAGGGGCGGGGCCGCTGGGAGGGTGCTTTTGCTTGCAAATTTGCAATGCAACGTGCCAGCGCTGACTTCGAAAGACAGCCAGCTAAGTGGCCGTGCAAAGCGCGGGCAGCGGCGGAGCGCAAAAGAGGGGCTGCGGCTGCGGGATGGCGGATGGCAAGGGCTCCATCAGAGGCCCACCTGGGTTCTGATTTGAACCGCGCCGCCACCGCCTGCTTGTTGTCGTGGCTGAACCCGTGGCGCGCCAGCAGCGCCGCGAGCCCTATCCTCCCCAGCCGCTCCGGCTGCCGGCCAGACCCTTGGCCCTCCTCATCGCCCGAGTCCGCCGCCGCGCGCGCCGCCTCGGCTGCCAGCGCGGACAGGCCGTGGATCAGCTGCGTGTCAAAGACGCCTGCCAGCCGCAGGCCGTCGCAGGAGCGCGCCAGCACGGCCGCATCCTGTTGGCGCGGGCACGGCAGCAGCAGCGAGGGGCGCAATCAGCCAACCAGGCCAACGCAAGCAAGCCGCCCTTGCGGGCCAGCCCAACTTGCAGCCTTTCAGCCGCTTCGCCGAAGCTCCCCAGCTGCACCCATCTGCACCAAAAAGCCTCCCAAAGCTAACCACCCCTGAGCCACTGAACCCACCCCTGCAACCGTGAACGGGCCCGCGGGCCCGCGGGAAGCTTCCGGCCCCTCACCTCGCGCGCGTCGTGCACCACCTTGGTCAGCGCCGCGCTCTCCAGCAGCTGCCGCAGCCCGCCCCCCTTTGCCAGCGTCAGCGCGACGACGCGGTCTGAGGGGTCTACGAGGTAGACCGCCGCGCGCTTGCCCGAGGCGGCAACCGGCGGCGCCGCGATCTGGAGCAGCGCCAGATCCCGCTCGCGCGCGCCGTCCGAGGCGGCGTGCTCGGTGTCGAGGCCGATGGATGAGCAGGTGCTGAGGTGGTGGAGGAGGGCGCCGACGGCGCGGGACGAGGCGACCAGGACGATGGGTGCGTCGCGCCACTCCGCCGCTGTGCCGGTGCCGCTGCCGGCCGTGCTGCCGATGGCGCCGGTGCCGCCGCTGCCGCTGCCGGGGCCGGTGCCGCCGACGACACCGGCGCCGGTGCCGGTGCCGGCGCCGGTGCCGCCGCCAACTCCGCCGCCGCCCGCATCGCCCCAAGCTGCGATGCCGCCACCTGCATCGCCGCTCGCACTGCTTTGTGGAGAGGCGGCGACCCAGCTGCTTTTGCCGCTGTCATTGACCGCAGGCTGCAGCGGCGAAGGCGGCGGCGGCGGCCACACGAATGCAGGCGCGGGCGCGGGCGCGGGCGCGCGCGCCGGCGATGGCGCGGGTGCGGGTGCGGGCGCGGGTGCGGGCGCGGGCGCGGGCGCCGCCACTGCCGCCTCCTGGCCTGCGGCGGCAGCGGCGGCGAGGGGGTCAGCGGTTTGCAAAAAATGTCACGTGGGTCGGCAGCCATCTCTGGGTTTGTAAGCAGACGCAGATTGCATAAGCGGACACAGATTGCATAAGCGGACACAGATTGCATAAGCGGACGCCGGTTGCCCTGCTCACCCAGGCGAGCCACGTCCAGCTTCAGCATGTGGACGTTTGGGTTTGAAGGGGTCTCCTCAATCGAAAACATCCACCGCCCTGCTGCCTGGTTTTCAGGGGCGGCTACGAGCTGCTTGATCCTCAGGGGCGTCCCCAGTTTCTTGCCCTTCTGCCAGTGAGTGAAGGCGCTGCCTGCCGACGGGTCGTGGGGGGGGGGGGCAGGCAAGAGGGGGGAGCGACGCTGACTGGGCTGTGGCAGTCCGGGCTCGATCGCCTTGGCAAAGGGCCACACGTTGGAGCGGCCGCTGGCCGCCCATGCGCCGCGCCGCGGCTCAGCCGTGCGCGGAAGCTGCTGTCGGCCCATGCGCCGCTCCACGGCTCGGCCGCGCGGCGGCTCGGCCGCGCGGCGGCTCGGCCGCGCAGCGGGGGAAGCAAAAGCCCTGGCGCCCCCACCTGCTTTGGACATGAGAATGGAGTAGTGCCCCGAATAGCTCGGCTCCGTCGCAAGCACACCCTCTCTGTGCGCGCTCCCAAGCTCGGTGGGGCTGTCGGGGTTGGCTTCCAGTATGACTATGCGCGCCAGCGCGTGCAGCTGCTGCTGCACGGCGGTGCCACGCGCGGGCCACAGGACGAGCGCCGCTGCGAGCAGCTCCAAGCAGGTGCATGCCGGGCTGGGGGGCGGGGGCTCCCAACGAATCAGCTGGTCCACTTTGAGCTCAAGCATCAGGTCTCCTCGGTTGCGCCGCAGCCCAAAGATTGGCTCGTCCTCCACCAGGGCCCGGACCTTGAGCATCTCCCAGGGAAAGAGGCAGTTTTTGTCCTGCCACTCCCGCAGCATGCTGCCTGGCGGCGCGGAGAGGGGGCGGGCGGGTTGGGGGCGCGTTTGGTGGGAGGCGCGTGCGGTGCCGCGAGAGCCTTGAGGGTGGACTGCGCGGGCCCCGCCAACCCAGCTCAACCCCCCTGCAGAGTCTGGAACCGGCTGCCAGAGAACTGCAAGCCGCAAAAGCCAGGCTCACCCGCGAGGCTGAGGCTGACGGCATAGCAGCCGTTCGCGTCCCTCGGCGCCGCAGGCAGTCGGCGGTCTTCGTCCGAGGTAGTATACCGGTGGTGATGCCACACGATCTCACTCGCCAGCGCGTCCAGCTGCCTGTCCTTGAAGCGTTCATACGGCTGCAGGAACGCGTCGACTGCGGCCAGGATCTGCCAGGGCGTGACGGTTTTGGCCTGGGCGCCGGCCATGGCCGTGGCGCGGCGCGCGGCGCCGCGCCGGTCGACGCGCAGCGCGCAGCCGGCGCGGGCGGCCGGCGCTGGGGCGTCGCCTGGCACGCTAGACGATCATTCTTCAAGGCTGCAAGTAGCGAATGCGCTCTTTGTCTGGGCCAAACGGGGCGGGGTTGCGCGAAGCGCGGGGGTTTTCCTCCCGCTCCCGCCGCGCCGCGCTTGCTCGACAAGTGCAACGGGATTCTGACCCGGCTTGAATTGCGCCCGATCTCGACAACGCTGGGCCCTTGTCACCCGGCTGCCGCCGCCGGTGCTGCGGTGCCCGCTGCCGCTGCCCTCGCGTCTGCACTCCTGCACTCTGCCCCGCCTCCAGCACGGCAGCTTTTTGGCGCCAAGGCTGCCCCAAGTAGACCCCCCAGCGCTAGGGATTTGATTACAATTTATCAAGCCCGCGCTGCGCCCCAAGTTCAAAAGGCAGGATAAGGCAGGAGGCGACAAGGCCGCCCGAAAACGCAGGCGCCCCCACCGCCGGCGCCGACATCAGGGCACCGGCGGCTGAGCCGCAAGCTGCGCGATCGTGGGTGGAAAAATGGAAATGAAAAAGCGCGCGAGCGAGACGCAGGGATGGCGCCGCCGGCGCGCGCGAAAGGGGCGGGCCGGGCGGCGTGGGGAGGGGGCTTGCCATCGCGAACGGGGGGGGAATCAATCAAATGGCAAGGGGAGGGCGGGATCAAGGGGCCGCCAAGAAGCTGCGGCAGCCGTGCGGCATGGCATGCCACCAAGCGCCATCATGGCCGCGCGCCGAGGCCAGCCGCGCGTCCCCAAGCTCAGAGCAGGAGGCGGCGGCCGTGCGCGCTGTGCCCGCCGTCCGCCTCCTCCTGGGCGCACTTCTTAGCACCGGGCGTGGCCTCGAGCTTCTTCACCCAGTCGGTGTTGAGGGGGCCCTGGGGCGCCAGGTCGCAGCAGGCAAAGGGCGCGCCAGACTTGTCTGTTGGGGGGGGGGGGGGGAATGGGAGTGAGCGGGCACCGGGGGAACGGTGAGTTTCAGCCCGCAGCCGAGTCCGCGTGGGCCGCGGCCGGCAGCCTGCACCGCCCTGCATGCTGTGTCGGCTGGACCCTGCCGGGTGGGCCTGAAAGCGGCTGAGTGGGCGCTGATAGGGGGGTGTCGTTTAAAGGGGACCCACCGTCGTAAACGACAAGGCTGCGGGGCGCGTTGGGGGACGCCAGGTTGATCTTGCCATCGTTGGCGCCTGGGGGGTTGGGTGGGCGGTTTCCGTCGGTTTGGGGGCGTTCTGGAGGCGGGGCTTTGAGGCGGGGTTTCAAGGCGGGGCTTTGAGGCGGGGTTTCAAGGTGTGGGCGAAGCGCAGGTGCGCGGAATGTGGGGGTTGGCCAGGCCGACAAGCTGTGTTTTGTGCCCCAGCCGCGCCGCACCGTTGCCGAGGGCCGCGCCGGTCTTGTTGGTCTGGCCGGCGTACCAGAACAGGGGGTTGTCTGCGGGCGGTGGGAGGTAGGAAGTGGGCTAAGCAGGGGCCTCTAGAACGCAGTTTGTGCGTGCACAGCGGCCAGAAACCGCGCCAATGTGTGCGGGGCGATCAGTCCAAGGCGGAGCTTCAACGCGCAAGGCAGGCCGAGGCAGTCCATGGCAAGCAAGGCGCGCGCCCGAGCGAGGCACCCACAGGGGTCGGTGAGGTTGCCCTTGGGATCGAAGTAAAACCGGGACCCAGCGCCCTCGGCGCATTTGGCGGTGTGGGTGCGGCCGGTCACGTTGAAGCCGGCCAGGGGCTTGCCGTTCTGGGTCAGCACCGCGTGCAGCTGCGGTGCGGGGCGGGGCGGGTGGCGCGGGCGGGGCGCGTCGGTGCGGGGCGCGGCGGCGGCGGCGCTCGCTTTGGCGCGGCGCAGGTGCGCGCGTGCGGAGGGGGGGCGGTCGCGCCGCACTCGGGGGGCTGTGGGGGTGAGGCGAGCGGCGGGCGGCGGCGCACCTGGATGCCGCCGGAGAGGTTGCAGGTGAGGTTCTTGTAGAGGTACTGTTATTCGTTATTGGGGGGGAGAGGGGGGAGCGGATCAGAAAGACTTACTAGGAGGCGGCGCGTTAGAGAGCAGGGGAGGGGAGTCGTCAGTTTCCACAGGCTTGGGGCCCACCCCACGGCCGTGGCCAAACGGGCTGCTATGTCTGCGGGCGCCCCGCCGCCCCCCTCCCTCCCCCCCCTGCACCTGCCACACGGTGCCGTTGCCGTTGATGGTGATGCCGGCGGGCGCCGCCCCCTTGAAGGCCGGCGCCTTCTCGACCGCCGTGCCGGCCAGGGGCTTTGCCTTTTTGAAGTCTGCGGCGGCAAAGGGCACAAACTTGTTGCAGAAAGCGACCTTGGCGCGGATGTGGTGGTTGGTCTCGGGGGTTGTCTCGTGGAAGGCGCCGCTGCGGGGGGCAGAGGGGGGCAGGGGGAATACTTAGTACAGTTCGCTATTGGCAGATCTCAATCTGCCAGTTGGCGGCCGCCGGCCGCCGCCGTCGGCCGCCACATGGCGCGCGCCATTCCAATCCCAGGGCCCCCGGCATTGGCGTCGAGAGGGGTGGTCCCACTCACCCGTGGGCGCTTGCGCAGGCGAGGAGCGCCGCGAGCGCCGCGAGGAGCAGCGGGGTGCGGGGGGCCATCCTGGCAGTGCGGCCGGCGGCGGCGCGGCTGAACGGGGCAGGCGGCTTGTGCGTGTGGCGGGGTCAAGCGCTTTACCCGGATGGCCTTTGACGTTGGGGATGGCCCCTGCGGACCCTTGAGGACTCCGTGGCCCGTTTCGGCACCAGAGGTAAAACCGGACGCCGCCCTCAAACCTCGCCACGGGGCTGCCCAGCCCCTCCGGAGGGTCGAACTCAGCCCCATAAACGTTTCGAAACGCGTTGATTGCCCGCGCTGGCCGGTTCGGGGCGGCTGGCTTCGGGGCGTGCGCCGCCCTGCCGTTGACTGCGGATGGTCGGTTAGGGGAGGGGCCGAGCCGTCGCCGCCCCGCGATACAGCGGCGCTTGCCAGCGCTCCTTGGCATCACAGCCACCCCAGCACACCTGTTAAGAGGCGCGTGGGGACTACCGCGCGCAAATAAACTGAATGCCATGGCAAAGGGCCGTGGATAAATGTTGGCGAGCCCCGCATCTCTCTGGGGGTTGCAGGTTTACAGTACAGCTGCGATGCTCCGCACGCGCAGAACTTCAGTTCAATTCAGTCCGCCCCAGCCGCCCCCGCGCCGTCGCCGCGCCAGCGGTGTCGCTGGTGCCGCCTGCGGCCCTGCTGATCCCCGCCCTCCCCGCCCGCCGCCGCAAACATGCTGGCGCCACCGCCGCCGCCGCCGCCGGCTCCAACACCGCCGCCGCCCTGCCGCTGCTGCAGCTTTGAGTAGAGCCACTGCAGCACGGTTTGGAACGCGTCGTCCCGCCAATCGCCCCGCTGCAGCGGCCGCAGCCACGGCCGCGTGCGCTGCCCCAGGGGGTCCCCCCATTTGGCCGCCTCGGCAGCCGCCTCGGCGTTGGCCTCCATCGCCTCAAGCGCCAGTCGGTGCAGCGCGGGGTGGCTTAGCCACACGAAGCGCCGCCACACCGCCGCCATCGCCCGCTGCATGCGGCGGACGCGGTCGGGGGGGATCGCGGTCAGCAGCTCCGGCAACCGCTCGGCGTCCGCCTCGGCCACGCGCACGCTGAAGGCACTCCAGCGCAGCTGGTGGCCCCAGGGGCCCACCACCCGGTCAATCACAATCACGGGGATGCTGGGGCGGCGGGGCAGGGTTTGGAGGGGGGCAGTTGGGTTGCGTGGCCTGCAAAAGGCTGTTTTTTATGCCAGCGCGCAAGGCTGAGCCGCGCGGAGCAAAACACATCACCTGCACACCAGGCCCAGGCAAAGCGCGCGCAAACGTGGTCAAACGCGGTCAAAGCCCACCAGCCGTGCAGCATGGCATCGTCGAAGCGCGCGCTCCAGCCGTCGCCGGCTGCCACGAGACAGAACACGCTGCGCGCCAGCAGCTGCCTGCGGTTTGTGGTTTTGGGGGGCCGCAGGCGCGCGTCTTGGGTGCTGGAAATTCAAACCCGCTGCTGCCTCCCGCCGCGGCACCCCTGGAGAAAGCCCCATTTTTGAAGTGAAAGTTTGACCGAGTCGGTCAAACGTTTTCGACTGAGTCGGTCAAAGTTTGAGCGCACCCGTAGTCGCCCTCTATTTCGTCGTAACCTCCCACGTGGATGTTGTAGCGGCCGCTCCAGTTCCCATCCTTGGCGGCGCGCGCGATCTGCCAGGAGGAGGTGCGCGCGCGCGCGCGCGCGCATTTCAGCGGGGTTCCGGCGGTGCGGGCTGCTGCCTGGGTGTGTGTGAGCGCAACTGTGCACACGCATTGGATTTGGCAAGCAGCTGCGGTCGCGCGCAAGCGCGACTGCGGTCGCCGAGCCAAGAACTATAGACCGGCTGCGCCCTGCACAGCAAAAATGCCCAACAAGTGCCAAAACGCTGCGAGCGGGCGGGCGCACCCGCTGGCGCACGCCCCGGCTGTACTGGGGCAGGTCGTTGAGCCCCATGCGGCCGCGGTGGAACAGCAGGATGTCCCGGTCCGGCTGGGGGGCACCCAAATAGGGAGATGACTTGTAGCTGGGGGGGGGGCGGGGCGGGGCGGGGCGGCAAGGCGGGCGCGGCGGGATGGGGTCGGGGCCGAGTGGTGCCGCTGATGCGGTGCGCCGCTGCTGCACGTTGCCGCTGCTGCGCGCAGGAGCTTCGCTGCAGCAAGCAACAGGAACAACTGCCAAATGGCCCTGAACGGCCGCAAAACGCCACAGCGGCAGGGGCCCCTGAACAGCGGTGAGCTCCTTGCAGACACGGCGCCACGGCGCCGCAAGCCCCCAAAACACACAACACTGCACCCCTCACCGGTCTGGCCCCCTGAACAGCGGGATGGCCAGGTCCTTGCCCGGGGTGTAGCAGGGGTGGCCGCGCAGCAGGTGAGTAAAACCCTCCAGCTGGAGCGGGTCGTCGGTGACCTCCATTGAGTAGTTGTCCTGGGGATTGGGGGATTGGTCAATGCGGTTCAGTTGGGTAAACCCTTTGTTGCCACCCCCTGTGCTTTGAATCAGGTCAAAAGAGTCAACTCTGGCCATGGCCCATCCCGTTGGGGCCGGCCGCATCAGCAGGATGACTCAGGCTCAGGATGACTCAAAACCAACGGCCAACACGCGCGCCACTGACAAAGGGCTCTCACGGGGGTGTAGCTCGTGCCGCTGGTGTGGTCCCGGTCCAGCCGCCCCCAGTGAGTCAGGATTATGGATTTGTCATAAACCTCCCGCGGCGCCCAGCACGCGCCCTCGTCGTGCGCAAAGTGCCAAATGTGGTCCGCGCCGCCGGTGCGGTTCCAGTAGGGGTGGGCGGTCTTGACCCAGGCCAGCAGCTCGTGAGTGAAGGTAACGGCGTGTTTGACCCGTGACCAGGTGTCAACATACCACCAGGGGTGGTCGGCCCAGCCTGTTTGTTTGGGGGTGGGGTTCGGGGAGGGCGGGGGGAGCAGGGTTTGTGCTTTGGTTTTCCAGGTTGACCCTCACCAGGGTGCGGGCTGGCTGCAGCCGTTGACAGAAGGATTGCCGCAGCGCCGGCCAGTGCCTAGAGTGAGAGTCTGATTGTGCTGGGTTCTGCACAATCAGGGTACAAACCCCCAACCCAACCCCCCGTGGGCCGCAGCAAGCTAGGGGCTTGCAATTTGCAAGCACCGAAGGGCCGCGCACCTGCAATGGGGTGGAACCAACAAGTGGTCAGCAAAGGCACGAAGAAAAAGTCCGCCTCTTCGGGGTCTAGGGTCCTGTGGGGGCTGCCCAGCAGGAGCTCGATGAGCAGCGGCTCGGCGCCTGGGTATGGGTTTGGGGGGCGTTTTGGTTGGGGTCGAGGGTGGTTGGGGTTGGGGTTGGGGGCTATTTTGGTTGGGGTTGAGGGCGGTTGGGTTTGGGGGGTATTTTGGTTGGGGTTGAGGGCGGTTGGGGTTTGGGGTTTGGATCCAGGCGTGTTTGTTTGGTGGGTGGGGGTGTTGAGGCACCCATGGAGGTTGCGTTTTTGTTGGTCGACTGTGCTTGAGAAGAATTGCAATTGTGCGCCTTTGCGAGCCCTTACCCGGCTCCGACGAATCGAAAATGCAGCGCTGCGCCTGCCCCCCAATCCCAACCGCAAACACGCCCGCCCCACCGTAGGGGTAGGGTGAGGTTTTTGTCTTGTTGTCTCCGTCGTGGTCGAAAAATCGCCACGAGCACGCGTCCTTGATCAATCGGTAAGACAGCATGCGGGACACGTAGGGCGCGGGGACGTCGTAAACATAGATCAGGGGGCGCAGCCGGCCGGGCAGCGGCCGCGGGGACGGCGGGGCCGCCTCGGGCGGCGGCGCCGCCGGGGGCGAGCCGGCAGCCGCCGCGAGGCCGTCGGCGGCGCCGAGCAGCGCCCGGCGGCGGCGCAGCGCCAGCCGGCGGCGCCCCGCCGCGCTCGGGCCGGAAAGGCGGCGCGCCGGGGCGGCGGCGGCGCCGGCGGCGGCGGCGCGCTCCGCCTCGGACGGCGCCTCGGCCCCAGGGCCTCCATAATCGTCGCCCGGCGCCGCCGCTGGCAGCGGCGCCGCGCCGCCGCGCCCGAGACGCCGCTCCTCGAACAGGGTCCCGCCCCCCGCGCCCCCGTCGGCCCCGCCGTCCGCGCCGCCGCCGCCGCCGCGCCGCCGGCCGCGGGCCGCCGCGCCGGACAGGCGGAAAGCGCTGAGCGGGTCTGACTCGTCCTCCCCGCCCGGCCCCGCCGCGCCGGGCGGCGCGAACGACGGCGCGAGGCGGCTCCAGTTCGCCGCCCGCTCCGCCGACGCTATGGCCGCGTTGCCGCAGTCAAAGCCGGTGCCGGCGCAGCGCCACGCGTCGACGGCCAGCTCCCGCAGCCAGTCCGGCGGCTCCGGCCTCGGCGCCACCGCCGCCGCCTCGGACGCGGCGTGCGCGCAGTCCAGGCCCCACCAGCCGGCGTCGCAGTGGCAGAAGCCGAGGCGGCAGCGGCCGCGGCCGCTGCACTGGTTTAGGCAGAGCATTTCGCTGCGCTTGCTGCAGCCGGGGCCACCGTAGCCATCCAAGCCGCAGCCACAGGCTGGCACCTGGGTTGTGCGTTTTATAGGGGGCAGCAGGTGCAGTGTGGAGCGATGGCGGGGCAAAACAATTCAACAGTTTGCGCCTGGGGCCCTGTCCAGCGCTGCCAGAGCCCAGCAAGGTGCGTTCCACGCAATCGCCAATGCACTGACCCACCTGGGACGCCAGTACGGTACACCCAAAACAGCGCAAAGTGCACGCAACAACACAAACAACAATACACACAACAGTGCACACCTTTGGCTCATCCGCCACGCACCACCCATCTGGCCCATACACCCGGGAAAAGGGCACCGCAGAGAACCCATTCCACGACAGGTTGTTGCCCCTCCCGTCATCCGCCAGCCGGTTGCACGGGTCAAACAGCGGCCGCCCCTCCTGCAGCGGCGGCGCGCCCGGCGGGCTGCCGGGCGGCGCGGGCACGCGGCCGTATTTGGGGTTGCCGAGTTGGGGGTCGCAGTAGCACGCGGCGACGTCGTCGTCGCAGATGCCGGCACACCTTTTGTGTTTCGGGGTTGTTTATTGTGAGGCGTCTGGCAAAGCGTGACCGAGGGGCGCAGTCGCGGCGTGGCGGGGCTGCCGGCCGCTGCAAGCGCTGCCGCCCGCGCCAAACGAAAGCGGGGGGCGTGCCGCTGCCGGGGACGGACATGGCTGCTGCCGCCGGCGCCACCGCCGCCAACGCCGCTGCTGCTGCTGCAAAGCGCCAGATCTGATGCTCCTGGCCAGATCCGGTCCAAAGCCCCCAACAAACGCTGCAACCAGGTCATCCCAAGAGAGTGCCAGATCCCTCACCTGGAATAGGTTGAGCCGGGCTCTGACCAGTTGAGGTCCCTTTTGTCTGGCCCTATGTGGCTGTTGGGCACGCGGCTGCCCCTCGGCTCGCGGTAGCTTTTGGTGCACGGCCGCTTGTCGGGGTCGGCGCAGGCGGGGCCGCCCCAGCCTGTTGTTGTTGTTGTTGTTGTTGTTGTTGTTGTTGTTGTTGTTGTTGTTGTTGTTGTTGTTGTTGTTGTTGTTGTTGTTGTTGTTGTTGTTGTTGTTGTTGTGGTTGTTGTTGTTGTTGTTGTTGTTGTTGTTGTTGTTGTTGTTGTTGTTGTTGTTGTTGTTGTTGTTGTTGTTGTTGTTGTTGTTGTTGTTGTTGTTGTTGTTGTTGTTGTTGTTGTTGTTGTTGTTGTTGTTGTTGTTGTTGTTGTTGTTGTTTTGGGGGACGCTTGAGCGCGCGCCGCGTCGGGACGGGCCCCCTGCACGGTTGCTGCCGTGCGCCCCAGGCGCGGCCCGCAGCAGCAGCGCGGCCACCCAACCGCGCGCGCCTCAACGCGCGCGCGCCGCGCGAGTGCGCACCCGCCGGGCAGTCGCAGCGCCCCGTGTCGCCGTGGCACACGCCGATGCCGCTGCAGCCGCCGGGGCAGGCCGCGCCGCGCGGGCGCGGTGGTTTGAAGGGGACGGGCCGCTGCTCGTAATACGGGCCGCACCAGGGGCCCACCGCGCCGACGCAGCGCACTTGGGTGGGGCGGCCCGCCGTGCGGCGGCGGCGCGGCTGCGCCGCGGGCTCTGTCGGGGCGCCGGCGTCCTGCAGCAGTCGGCGCGCGGCGAGCGCCTCAGTGGGCGCGGCGCCGTCCGACGCGGCGCTGCTGCTGCTGTCAGCAGAGGACCTGGCCGCGCGCCGAGTCAATGAGAGGGCGGCAAGCAGCCCCACAAGCAGCAGCAGCAGGGAGATCCGGGTGCAGGCCATATTTCCCGCCTAGCGTGATCGCGCCATCGCCGCTTGCCTTCTGCGGCGGTTGGCTCAATCAGGGCATCAATCGGTTGATTGCGATTGCTAGATGGAGATGTGCCGCGGCCATTCGGGCGCAACCGCGCGGAGACGGCGGTACCGCCCGGCGCCCGTGCAGCGTTTGCCGCGCTGTCGAACTCTGACGCACCCTGGACGCACCCACCGCAGCCGGTACCAGCATTGTGCGACCTGCTGCCGACGGCTTGATTGGGTGCAGTCATCTGCCCGCCTGCGACTAGCCTGCGGCAGGGCATGTACTCGCATGATGTCACAGAAGCTTGTCAGGCTCGAGTAAAACTTGGCTCATCAACAACGCATGGCAAGGTGGTGCAAGGTGATTTTTGCGCAGCCGCAAGGTACAGTGGCCATCTAGGCCAAAATGCAAGGCCGCATCCGCAGGCGGCACCAGTCGGGCAATTCGCTGCCGCGCAAGCAGCGCTGCACGCAGGTGTGTCGCGCCGCCGCCGCTGCTCGCGTCCGCTGCTGCGATGCTCGACTGCGCCGCGGTCAGCTGCAGCCTGCTCTGTCGCGCTGCCCGGCCCCATGCTTGCAACAGGACGCTGAGTAGCCTGGGCTCGCACCCAGCAGCAGGCCGAGCGTGTGCGGCGGCGCCGACGTGGCGCGGCGGCGGCGGCAGGCGCGCGGCCAGCGCACTTCGCCCGCTCCAAAAGATGCCCCCCGCCGTCGCTTCCCCAGTTCTTCGGCCGCAGGACCTGTCCCTGCGTTCATCGAATAACCTTATCGGGTCACATTCGGTCAGCTGCGACCTGCATCCGAGCTTGACCGCTCGCGATGGCGCCCCTCGGGCGCATAGACCCCCGCTGTGCGACGTTTATAGTCCTCGCGGTCGCGGGAGCAGCCGCGCTGGCGTCCCTCACCCCCGGAGCGGCGCGCCAGGGGCACGTCCCCGACCCCGCGAACGTCGCGGGCCCCAACCCGACCCAGCGGCGCCGCAACAAAGCGCGGTGAGATTCGCAAAGGGTGTTTTGAGACGCTTGCGAGCGTGCGGGGGCGTGTGGGCGGGCCCCGCTGCTGTTTTGGGGGCGCGCGCCGCTGCGCCCTGTCGGGCGCGCACAGGAGCGGCGCTGCGCCTGGCCATTGACCGCACGACCCTCCCTGACCTGGCGCCGACGCACCTGTGCTGCAACCCATCTACATGCGTGCGCAGCGCCCTCCTGCGCGCTGGCGCCAGCCAGGTGAAGCGCTTCCTTGCGAGCGCCACGGCAGCATGCCGGTGCTGCTTCCGGCCAGCTGTTACGGATGGCGAACAGGAGACTGCCGAGCTTGAGGCTGCCGTGGAGCGCGAGGCGGCCACCACCGCTGCTGTGGAACTGACCGGCCGCATCTTTGTCAACGTGCTTGCTGCCGCGGCGGAGCGCGAGGCCGCGGCGGAGCGCGAGGCCGTTTGCTCGGCGCTGGTCAGCCGCGCGCTGGACGCCGTGCTGCGCCGCGCCGCCGTTGCAGACCTCACAGCCGCCATCTTTGTCAACGTGCGCGCCGCCGCGGCGGAGCGCGAGGCCGCGGCGGAGCGCGAGGCCGTTTGCTCGGCGCTGGTCAGCCGCGCGCTGGACGCCGTGCTGCGCCGCGCCGCCGTTGCAGACCTCACAGCCGCCATCTTTGTCAACGTGCGCGCCGCCGCGGCGGAGCGCGAGGCCGCGGCGGAGCGCGAGGCCATTTGCTCGGCGCTGGTCAGCCGCGCGCTGGACGCCGCGCTGCGCCGCGCCACCGTCGCGGGCCTGACCGCCAACATCTTTGACGCCGTGCGCGCCGCCGCTGCCGCTGCGTCCGAGGCGGGCCTGCCGGCCGGCATTGCCTCGAGCATCAGCCCCATTGACAATCCCAGGTGTGCACAAAAACCGTGGGTCGTTTGAGGGAGGGTGGCCTAGTGGGATTGTCTACACACACCTCCATTGTATGCAGCATGGCTTTGGCGGATTGCGACCACCCAACCTGCCTTTTGCGGGGCGGCACCCTGCCGCTAACCGCCTCTCGCCCCCGCCCACCTCCACCCAACAACAATCGCCCAAACCGCAGCGATGACGTGATGCGGCCGCCAGAGCGCGTCACGTTCGTGCCACGTGTGCGCTATCAGGAGCTCTCCTGGGCCTCCCCCCCGCAGCCCGAGGCGGCCGTCATCGCCACGGCCCCTGGCCCCAGCCTCCCTGCTCCCACGCCACTGCTCGTGGGCGGCTCCCAGCCCAGTGCAACCATCGACCACCTCGCCGACTACGACCCGCCCCAGGCCTCTCCCTTCCGCGCCACCCGCCACGCGTCCCCGCCGCCGGCCCCCGAGGCTGCCCGCGCCGCGGCGCCGCCGCCGCTGGCTGCGCTCCCCGGGGGTGGCGCGGACGCGCTGGTGCTGGCGGCGCGCGCCGAGCCCGTTGCCGATGATGTCAACAAGTGAGTGGTTTCAACTGCTTGGGTTTGGGGTTTTACCCGTCAAAGCCGTCGTCTGGGGGGGGGGGTGGGCAGGCCTTGGCCTGGCGCCGCGCTCGCCCTCAAATCGCGTCCGCCCCCACCACAACCGCAACGGCTGCAGGGCGCGGCAGCTGCACTACCGCGGCCGCCGCGGCAGCGGCGGCACGCGGCGCATTGAGAGGGGCCTGCCGCCGCGGGGCGGCCAGCAGGCCGCTGCGCCGCCGCTGGACTCGCTGCCCGCGCTGGACCGCGTCTACCAAGCCATCCTGGAGGCGGCCGGCGACGACTACTACGGCCGCCGCCCACACCGCGCCGCCTCAGGCCGCGCCGCGCCGCCGCCGGCGCCGGCGCAGCGCCCGCAGCCGGGCGTCGGCCAGCAGCCGCGCCCCGCCGCGCCGCGCGAGCGGGCGCCGCCGCCGCGCCAGGCCGTTGGCCCGCAGCCTGCCGCGGCCGGCTCTGGCTGGGGCCCCCAGCCTGCGGATGCGACGGAGTTCGTTGACGCGCCGCCCCCAGGCTTTGTGCGGCGCCACGACCACGCGCCGCGCTGGGAGCAGGTGGCGGCGGGCCCCCAGCAGCCGGGCCGCGGTGGCGGCGGCGGGCTGCCGCCGGCGGCCGCGCCGCAGCAGTGGCAGCAGGAGCAGGCGCCTCCCGGCTTTGCCCCGCCGGGCTTTGCGCGCCGCGCCGCGCCGCACGAGAAGGGCCCCCAGCGGGGGCCGCGCTTCAACCCCTCGCTGGGGCAGGAGGGCCGCCAGCAGTGGGGCGGCCGCAACCAGCCCGCCTCCCAGCAGTGCCACCCCAACCAGGACCAGTGCTGGCATGGCCAGCTGCAGCAGCAGCATCAGGGCTTTGACCAGCAGCAGCAGAGCCACCCGTGCGCGCACAATGGCCGCCAGCAGCAGCAGCCGCGCAAGCGCCGTCCGAGCAGGGCGCCCGGCCGCACCGCGCCGGCCACTGCCGCCGGCGGTTTCGACCCCCGCTGAATTTGCAAGCACAGTTCAGCCTCCAATAAAAATGCAACGGCCGCGGCTTGGACACGAGGCCAAAGCCCCATCTTTGACTCGACCTGACCTGACCTCACTTTGAAGTTTCGCGCCCCGTGTTTCGGCCCCAGAACTTGCAGCTCCCCGTTTGGTTGGCGTCTTGCCCCACGCCCCGGCGCCGCTTTGCCCGCTTTGCGCCCTTTGCCTTGCGACTGCTGTTCACCAACCCTGACGTGCCCATGTAACCCTGCCAAGCGCTTTTGGTGCAGACCAACAGCAGTGCCGGTTACTCAAGTCCGTTTTGGACACTCTGGGCGGAATCAAAACCTGCTTTGGGTGCGTTGTGCCGCAAAGCAGCGTCGGCCGGCGCATAACACTCTTTGGCGGCGGCCTTTTGTGGGGTATGCGCGCCGGGGCGCCGTCCCGCGGCGCAAAGCGCCCGCCATCCATATGGATCAGCAGAAGGGAAGAGGAGAGCACGCAGAGGGGGGGGAAGGCGAGCGGCAGAGACGCACGGTGCGTGGGTCAAGGGGCGCGCCGGCCGCGGGGCGCGGAGCGCGGCGCGCCACAGTTTGCGCGCGCGCCCGCCCGCCCGCGCGGGCGGGACGCATGCGTTTTTGTGTCAAGCAAAATGGGACTGTCGTCCTCCGGCATGCACCCCAATTGTTGTGATGCCTCACTCGTTTTCGGGTTGTCTTTTCGGGGCCCGGGTCGGGTCGGCCGCGACGGCGCCACGCGCCTCGCCGCGCGCCGGCTCACGCCGCGCCCGCCGCGGCGCGCGCCGCCCACGCCGCCGCGCCCGCGCGGACGGCCCACGCCCCCGCCCACGCCGCGGCGGCGGCCGCGGCCGCGAGCAGCGTGGCGGCAAGCGCGGTCAGCGCATACATGGAGGCCAAGATGGCCGCCGGCCTGACCGTGGGATCCTTCAGCTGCCTCGCCCAGGGGGCGCTGAACATCCGGCTCGCGCCACTGGGCTGCGCCGCGGCCTTCCCGCCCTTGCCGCCGCCGCCGCCGCCGCCGAGCAGCAGCCCCAGCGCCGTCGCGCTGCCGACGACGGCGCGCGCGATGAAGCGGGTGATCGGGTTGCCGTAAACGCTGCCCGGCAGGCACAGCACCGCCATCCACTCGAGCTTCTGGACCGCCGCCGCGTCGGGCAGCCGCGCGGCCGTGAAGGCGGCGGGCAGCTTGTCGAGGTCGCCGGCGGTGGCGTCCAGCTGGGAGGCCAGCACGCTGGCGCTCTCCAGGGCGGTGTTGCAGCCCTGGGGGAGGGGGCAGCGTCGGAAGGGAAGAGGTGGAGGGGCGTGGTGAGAAGGGGTTCAGCAGTCCGCGTCCTGGCACCGCTGCGCGCAGACCAGGCGGGCCCGAGCCCCGGCGAGCAAGCACAAACCTGCGCTGAAGCAAAGGGCCCCAGAAGGCGAAGCCAGTGCACGTCACCCCAAACCCCACTGCCCCACCCTCCGCTGCCGCACCTGCCCCAGGGCGCTCGTCATAGCGTGCCCCGCGTCGCCGACCAGCACTGCCCTCGGCCCGTGCAGCGCGCTGCAGGCGATGAGCTTCGAGAAGCTGCTGGGCGCCCGGGAAGCTGCCTGGGCCTCGATGTTGTCGGCCCAGCCGGCGGGGAGGGATGGGTACGCAGCGGGGAGCTGCGACTTGAGCGCGCCGGGGGTCCAGCCGCCGGCGGGCTCTGTGACCATCCCCAGGATCTGTTTGGTTTGGAGTGAGGCGTGTGTTGAGCCTTGAGCGATGCAGTAATGTTGGGGGTTTGGTTTGCTCTTTGGTGTCCGGGCAGGGGCGGTGGCAGTGGGCCTGCGTGCACAGCACAATGCTCAAAGGCATCCCGGCCAGGGGTTGAAAGGCCTGGCGGCTGGCGGGCCCTCAAAAGAGCCCGCGCAAGGCGCAACCAATGCCACCGGCCCGCAATCCAGGGCTCAAACAGCCGCAGTCCAAAGGCCGCCCACCATGCCGTCGTCGCGTTTGTAAGCGACGATGCGCGGCGCGCCGCCCGGCCCGCCGGCGCCCCTCGCGCCAAACACGTAGAGGTGCTTCCTCGGCGGGTCCGCCGCCAGCCCCGGCAGCGCGCCGCCGGCGGGCAGGAGGAAGGTCTTGTAGGTGCTGACCGCGTCGATGTCGACGCGGCTGGAGAAGCCCTTGACCTTCTGCTCCAGAAGCTCCCGCAGCCGGCTGCCCGCGCCGTCGGCGCCGACGATCAGATCGTATTTGACGTCCTCCGCCGCCGCCTCGGCCGGCGCCGCGCCCGCCTCGGCCCGCTCGCCGTCGCTGTCGCTGCCGCTGCCGGCGGCGGCCTTCACCAGGAAGCGGGCGGTGCGGGTTTCGAAATCGACGTCGGACAGCTCGCGGCCCCAGCGCACGGTCAGCGCGCCGGTGTCGCGGGGGAACAGGCGGCGGGCCTCGGCGGCGAGCTGCGGAGGCGGAGGCGCGGCGTTTTTGGGGCGGGCTCTTCGTCATTCAACCATCACCGATAGGCCTGATTCGGCTTGAGCCGATTTGTCGAAGCAATCCAATGGCTCCAAAGCGCCTCCAAGTCGAGGCGGCCGGCCCGCACAGCTCACTCCCAATGTCGGCAGCCCGCAAAGCGCAAACCCAAAGCCCCCAAACCCACCTGTCTGCACAGCCCGGCCTGGTCGATCAGGAAGGACTGCTGCGCGCGCGCCGCCACCGGGTCTGCGGCTTCGGGCGTTTGGTCAAACAGCAGCCGGCCGTCGACGGCGCTCTGCGGGGGGAAGGGGAGAGGGGCGGGGGTGCTTTGTTGGGGGGGGGGCTTCTTCTAAGCCAGGGCTTTCCAAGGTTTGCGGCATGTGCAAAATAAGGAGGCATGAAAAGGGGTGTTTGCCACACTTTAAACGGCCCACACAAGTACATCGCCCGGCCCCGGGCCCCAAAGGGAAGTGGCACCCACCACTGAGCCTTGGTAGTAGGCCGCAGGCGCGAGCATCGGCGGCGCCGCGCCGGTCTCGTCGATCGCCGCCACCGCCCGAGGGGAGACAGCCATCGGGTACGGGTGCGCCGCGCGCGCCTCGCCCCCGCCGTTGCCGTTGCCGTTGCCGTTGGCGGACGCGCCGCCGGTGCCGGGCGCGGCGCGGCGCTCGAGGACGGACACTTGGTAGCCGCGTTTGGCAAAGTTGAGGGCGGTGACGAGGCCGGCGGGGCCGGCGCCGACGACGAGCACGTGGCCCTTGAAGGCGCCGGGGCCGGCGGCGGCCGCCGCGGGCGCGGCGCTGCGGGGGGGAAGGAGCGGGGCGGCAGGGAAAGTGGGTCGGCGGCGGCGGACGCGGACGCGGCGGCGGCGGTTCCACCGCTGCCGACGGGGTGGGAGGGGGCTGCGCGGCGCGTTGCGCGAGCCGCGGCCTGGCGCCTGCGTTGGCCCGGCCGTGGTGCGGGCGCATTCGGGGACCAACCTGGAGGCCTCCTCAGAGCGCGTTGTGAGCGTGCTGGCGGCACGGACGGTGCCGGCGGGCAGGGGGGTGCGCGCCCTGTGCCACGCACGACCCGCGCCCTGCGGCGCGGTGCGGGCCGGCAGCGCCGGTGGAGCCGCCAGGGCGCGTCCGCGGCGCGAACACCTGGCGCCAATGCCAGGTTGCGCCTGGCGGAGCTGCATGCCGGCGGGGCGGGCGGGATCCCGGGCGCGGCCAAAGGCACCAACAGAGCAGAGCAGAGCACCGCAAGCCCTGATTCGCCCGCTGCAGCGTTCAAATGAGTTTCAACATCCAATCGCTTGTTTTCACCCGGTCGGGAGCGGCCCAGGCGCCCGCGTTGTCACCGGCAGGGCGGTGTCACCAGAGCAAAACTGCGCGTCGATTGCGGCCCGAGCGGCGCTTGCGCGGGTGACAAAGGAAACGGACGGGAATGCGAGATCTCTGGGATCGCAGCGGCGCTCTCTGCGCCCGCGACTGGCCCATTTTGACCGGTCACCGGCGCTGGAGCAGCGCGGCGTGCACGCGGCCTCCGACGCCCTCGCACTCCTCAGCCACATGGATGCCGGTGTTTTTGCGGCAAACACAGGCACCGTGCATCGTTCGGATCCAGAACAGTTACTCACGTGCGCTGGACACATCCGTGTCGATTGCGAAAGGTGCGCGCAGTGTTCTTTTGCAGGACTTTTGATGAATGCAAGGGATGCCGCCCCTGGCTGCCCTGCACCGTGCCGGTGCTGGGCGTCAACTCCCCCCCCCCCCAAAATGTGCGCAAGCTTGCGCGGAAGGTTGGTTTTAAGATGCCGTTTCTCCTTTGGCCGCCGACCCAGGAGTCCACTGCCGTAAGCAAGAGCCGGGGGCGCTCCCTCCCCACCGCTCACGCCAGCGCCCGGGTGAACACCTGAGAGCAAATATAAGCGGGAGAGGGGCGGCTCAAACATAAGCGGCGGCAAAAACAAGCCCGGCGGCGGCAGTAAAAGCGGGGAGCCGTCGATCGGGCAGCGAGCAGGGTAGCGGCAAGCAGGCGGCGCAACTGCGCAAGGCGGCCCCTGCCCGGCGCAACTGCGCAAGGCGGCCCCCGCGCGGCGCGCACCTCGCGTCCCAGCATTCCAAGCACGGCGTACATCGGAACCGTCGCCAGCAGGATGGGCGCCTTGGCGCCCACGGTGCGGCTGATGCCCTGCAGCCGTTTTGGGTCGTGTTTTTTTGGGGGGGAGAGGGATGAGTGTGGGTGAGGGTGAGGGTGAGGGCCCTGTCCTAGGGCGGCTCCGGCCCCAGACCCTCGGGGCTCGGGGGTGTTTGAAGGGGCAGTGGTGCGCGGGCCGCCGCCGCCTCCGGCCACCCGCCCCGCAGCCGCCCCACCCCGCTGCGCGGCGGCGCGGCGCCCACCTGGCCCGAGTATGCCAGCACGCAGTAAAACACGCGCCCGATGACGTAAGCCCAGCCCAGCATCACCGTGTCCGCGCCTGGGGGGTTTTCAAAACGGGGTCTTCAAGGGCCGGGCCTGGCTGCTGCGACGCACGCATCCCGCACGCCACGCCGCCGCGCCCGCTGACTCGCTTCTTTTCCAAACGGCATCACTGCATCAGCCAACGGCCGGCTGCGGGCGCGCAAGGTTGCGCCGCGCCCAGCTTTGCGGCTCACCGAGCGCGATGGAGAGCCAGAAGAGGCCGAGGAAGACGGGGAGCCACTCCAGCAGGTTGCCCACGGCGCGGTCGAGGGGGCGCATGCGGGGGTCGGTGTACCTTTGTTGGGGGTGCGTGGGTTTGTCTCGAGGTCGGTTGCGGGTGGGCTGGGTGGACGACCGAGCTTGGCTGCTGCGTGTGCGGCACAGCCGCTCGCGAAACAACCCACGCACGCGCTGCCATTCGCACGGGGGACGCAAGCGCGCCGGCGGGGCCGTTGGCGCACGGGAGCACGCGGCGTAGAGCTAGCGGCGCGCACGCACCTGTCAAAGTGCTTCTTGGCCTTGAGCGCCTTGCGCTCCATCTGCGGGGGTTTGGGGAGGCGAATTAGAGGTGAAGAAGGCCAGAAGGTTTTGACTTTGCAGTTTTGACTCCCAGCGAGCAGCTGAGATTTGCAGCCGCACTCAAAGTCAGCCACCCCCCCATCGGCGCACCCCGAAGCGACTGAGCCCCTGGATGACCATGGTGGCCCTGCGGGAGAGCGGCGTGGGGGCCGGGGGTGCGATTCGCCGTTGGTTGGGGCGCCTGCTGCAGCAGGCAGGGGGCGCGCCGCGCGGCCTTGCCGCGCTGCTGCGCGCGCTGCGACCCCTGCGCAGCGAGCGCGCTGAGCCCCCCGCACGCCTCCGTGAGCATCGAGCCAATGGTCCCAAGCCCCTCACGAGAAGAGGACGAGGTAGGACGCCGTAACGAGCGCGGCGCCCTTGAAAATGCCCTCCTCGACCTCGATCGCCGTCATGTTTGCGGCTTTGCGTACGGAAAAGGAGCTACCAGAGCCTCCAATTGGGGCTGGCGGCGGGGAGGTAAGAAGGATGCCGCAGCAAGAATGCCACAACCGCTGCCCGCCGCGCGCCCCTTGCAAGGGCCAGCTGCGGGCCAGCTGCGGGCCAGGTGCGGGCCGACTTCGACCCGTCACCAAGGTTCACGCTTCGGGCAGACCGCCTGGGCCGCGGAAAATGTGGCTCATTGGGCCGCAGAGCGGCTCCATATAGCGCGGCGGTTGGCGCCGGCCGCACAGCACAGCGCGGGCGGCACACTGCAGCGGGTGACGGCGCCGCCGCCTGTTTGTTCGACCCCCGCGCTTGTCGGATCAAAAACCGCGCCCTTGACGGCGCTGTATATGGCGTCCGCAGCCCCTGCGCGCGCCTGAGAGCGAAGCCGTCCGAGCCCCGCGCGGGCTGCGAGCAGCATGGACGCGCCCCCAGAGTCCCCAGAGGTTCTGGGCGACTCCCTCATTCCCGTCATCAACCGGCTGCAGGACATCTTCAGCCAGGTGGGCGTCAGCTGGGACGCAGCAGCTGTCGTCGATCTAAGCGCGCTCCCCGCGGCCGGAACGGCCGCCCAGGACGCTGGGATCGCTGCAGGACCGCCTTACACGCGCCCCCGCACGCGCGGGGCGCCGCGTGTGCGCCGCCCCGCGCCGCGAGGCGCTTTCGGCCGCGTCCGCGCGACGCCGCTGCACTGGCGCGCTCGCCCGCCGCCGCTCCGCATGCGACCCCGCCGCTTCCCCAACGCCGCCAGGTGACGCTGGACTTCAAGCTCGCGCTGCCCCAGGTGGCCGTGGTGGGCAGCCAGAGCAGCGGCAAGTCTTCGGTGCTCGAGGCGCTGGTGCGTGCGCATTTAGCGCGCCGTGCGAATCGCGGCACGAGGCATTTGCGGCCCGCATGCCTGGGGGAGGCCTCGCGTTGTGCGCGTACGGAAGGACCGAGGCCGCGCCTCGAGCCAGCCAGCTGGGGCGCATGGCGGCAGAGGGGCCGGCACCAGCACCGTTTCGCTGACACGCCGCAACCGCATGGCGCGTGCTCACAAAACAGGTGGGCCGCGACTTCCTCCCCCGGGGGCCCGAGATCTGCACGCGACGCCCGCTGGTGCTGCAGCTGGTCAAACTCCCGTCGGGCGGGCCCGCCCCCGGCAGCGCCGGCGGCGCGGCGGGCGCGGCGGCGGCCGCCGCAAACGGCGCGCCGCCCGCCGCCGGCAGCGGGACGCAGCTCGGCGGCGGCGCGCCCGCGGCGGCGGTGGCGGCGCCCTCGGCGGCGGCGGCGGCGGCGGGTCGGCAGCCGCGGGAGTGGGGGGAGTTCCTGCACGCCCCCGGCAAAATCTTCACCGATTTTGAACGCATCAGGTGGGCTTTTGAACACATGACCGTACCTAATCAGAGCTTTGTTGAGTCGTGTCCTCGGTTGTTGAGTGGGATCTGGGCGTATGCAATTGGTTTCACTAACCCAGATGCTGCAGCAAGCAGGCTGGCGCTGTGTCCGCAGCCCGCCCACGTCTGTAAACCCCTTTTCCCCGAAACAAACCCGCCCTCTCAGGCAGGAGATCCAGGCTGAAACCGACCGCGTGTCCGGCGGCGGCAAAAACATCAGCGACAAGCCCATCCGCCTCAAAATCTGCTCCCCAAACGTGCTGTGAGCCTCGCGGGCGCGGGCCAGCCGCGGCAGCGGCTTTTGGCAGGCCACGGCCAGGGGCTGCGCGCCGGCGGTCGGCGCGGAGCACCAAAGCAGTTGATACCGCACCCCCCCCCCCCAAAAAAACCCTCCAAAACCCCCAAAACCCCTCCCCCACCCCCCACCCCCCAGCACCATGACGCTCATCGACCTGCCCGGCATGACCAAGGTGCCGGTGGGGGACCAGCCCAGCGACATCGAGCGCCGCATTCGGGAGATGGTGTTCAGCTACATACGGTGGGGGGGCCCGTTGCTTTCGACTGCTTGCGTTTGTCTGTGCGCCTTGCTGGGTTTTCGGTGGTGCTACAAGTGGCAAGTGACAAGCGCAAGGCCCTTGTGCTTTGAGCTTTGGCGGTACATGCTTGCATGCCGCAGCTGATATCCCCCCTCAGAGGCATCGCTTGGACTCGAGAAGGCTCGCCATAAACTCAGCCCCTCCCCCCCCAAAAAACCCCTCGCCTGCAGCGAGCCCACGTGCCTCATCCTTGCGGTGTCCGCCTCCAACACGGACCTGGCCAACAGCGACGCCCTGCAGGTGCGGGGCGCGCGCGCGCCCGCCTCGCGCACGGGGGGCTCGCGTCTCTGCGTGTGGGGCCACCTACCGGTGTGTTGTGCATTCCGTGGCCTCAGGCCGACCCACCATCCCGACCACCACCGCAAACGAGCCGCCCAATCCGACGTTGACACACACACGCACGCGAAACCACCAAACGCGCAACGGACCGCCCCCCAGGTGGCCCAGCTGGTGGACCCCGAGGGCGCGCGCACGATTGGTGGGGAGGGGATGCGGCGGATTGTTGTTTTGAGGGGGGGGCGAGCAGGCGCTTCAAGCTGGCGCGCCCACCCACCAAACCAAAACCACCCAGTACCCACCCAACTGCCCCACTCGACTCAACCCCTCCCAATCAAACCAAACCAACCCAACCCCACCCAACCGCCCAAACCCAACCAACCCAACCGCCAAAACCCACCCGCCCCAACAACCCAACCGCCAGGCGTGATGACAAAGCTGGACATTATGGACCGCGGCACCAGCGCCGTGTCCGCCCTCAAAAACGGGGTGGTGCCGCTGCGGCTGGGCTACGTGGCGGTGGTCAACCGCAGCCAGGCGGACATCAACTCGCGCCGCAGCATGGCGGACGCGCGCAGGTGGGGGTTGGGGGTGGTCGCGTGTTCGTGAGTGCGTGTTTGCATGCGACTGGTGTGAGCGATCGTGTGTGCATCTGTTTGTGCGGGTGTGCAGGCGGCGTGTGGGAGTGCGCTCCGGCAAGCACCCTGTGGCCGGAAAAGGCCGTCTTGCAGCCCCACGGCATCCCCAACCCACCTGCCAAACCCTGGCACCAAAACCCCACCCGCTCAAACAAATTCCCTGCCAAAACCCCGCCCAATCCCCCCCAAAGGGCCGAGGCCGCGTGGTTTGACCACCACAGCGAGTACTCAGAGGTCGCCGCCTCCTGCGGCGTCGGCGCGCTCGCGCGGCGCATCAACACGCTGCTGGGCGCCCACATCCGCACCACGCTGCCGCAGCTGCGGCGGCAGATTGCAGAGGCGCTCGAGGCGCGCGCGGCGGAGCTGGGGGGCTACGGGGAGGAGCTGGACCTGGGGTCGGACTCGGCAAAGTGAGCCCCTGGGTTTTGTTGCGTTTGGGGTTTTGTTGTTTTGGGGGCTTTGGCTTCGGCTTTGTGTTTGGTGGCTTTTGCCTTCGGCTTTGTGCTGGCCCCAGCCTGCGCAACGTTGGGCTCGGCCTGCCGCTCACCGCCCACGGTTCGCCCTTTGAGTCCAAGCACCTTCCCCACCCAACCAACACGCCCCACCCCGATCCAACCCAAACCACCCCCACCCCCCAAACCCCCAAAGGTCTGCCGCGCTGCTGCAGCTGCTGTGCGCCTATGCTGACCGCTACGACTCCCTGCTGGAGGGGCGCTGCGAGGACATGAGCCTCAGCGAGCTCAACGGGGGGGCGCGCATACGGTGGGGGGGGGGGGGTTCTGTGCTGCCTGTTTTGAGGCACCGGGGTTTTGGAGGGGGGGGCATACGGTGGGGGGGGGCGTTTTACTTTTCTTGGGGGCAAGGGGTCGACCAGTTTTGCCGGAGCGTGTGCAGCCGTTGAACCCCGCAGCACCCGCCACGCACGCTTGAAACGCCGGAAGACAGCCCTGCCAACCCATCCAACCCATCCTGCCTCCACCCCCATTCCACCCCTCCCCCCCAGCCACCTGTTCCTGGAGGTCTACGGCCGCCAGCTGCGCCTGCTGGACCCCACCCGGGACCTGGGGGACGACGAGGTGCGCACGGCCATCAAAAACAGCAGCGGCACGGGAGGTGAGGGGGCGGGCCGGGGGGCGCTTTTGGGGGCGTTTTTGGCTCAGCGCTGCGTCTGATGCAATGCGCTGTCTCTTCCCCTCCAAACCTGCAACCGCCAATTCCAACCCCTTCCAACCCCAAACCCTCACCTCCCACCCCCTTCACACCCCAACCCCATCACACCCCAACCCCAACCCCCACATCCCACCCCTCTAGCCCCCCAACCCATCCCACCCCAAAACCCCACCTCACACCCCCAACCAGGCACGCTGCTGATCCCCCAGGAGCCCTTTGAGCTGCTGGTGAGGCGCGCCATCACAAAGCTGCTGGCGCCCAGCCTGCAGGTGGGGGCGGCGTCCGGTTTGCAAATCTGTCTTCTTCGGCTTCGGCAGAAAGGCTAGGGGCAAAGCAAGGATGTGTGCCTTTCTAGTTGACAGTGTTGCAGCGGCACCCAAAGCACTCATAAAACGATCGCCACAGCCACAATACCCGATCTTCCCCCCATACAGAGTCCACGCAGCCGCAAAACCCAATCAACCATTAATCCCCCCACCACCACCGCAAAGGTCAAGGACATGGTGTATGAGGAGCTGCTGCGCATAGCGGAGGGCGCCTGCCCGCGCGACCTCCCGCGCTTCCCAAACCTGCAGCGGCGCCTCGCAGCGGCGGTGCTCGAGTTCATACAGGCGCGCTCTTTTTTGGGGGGTCTTTTTTGGGCTCGTTTGGGGGCTCGTTTGGGGGGCTGCTTTGGGGGGCGTTCGCCTCCTTTCTGTGCGCGCCTGGGGCCATGCCCTCGACACACCCGCGCTGTTTGGCGGGGGGCTTCCCGCCCCCCCTTTAAAAAAAAACACCGGACGCAGCGCCCGCCCCAGCGCAAGCCCCCCGCAGACCCCGCCACCCGCACCCCATCCAACCCGCAATCGACCCCCCCCCCTCCCCAAAACGCCCCCCCCCAATCCGCCCGCCGCAGGCCGGGGCCGACCCCGCAGAGCGCATGATCCGCGCTCTGGTGGAGTGCGAGCACGATTACATAAACACGGGTGCGCGTGCGCACGGGCAGTGCTAAGTGCGCATGACTAAACGCCATCTGCTCCCGTCTGCACGACCGGCGGCGGCGAAGGCATGCCGCCTAAACGCTCAGCCCAGACTGCCAGACCGCTTTGAAACGGCCTTCCAAAACCGCTACAAAACCGTTGCAGAACCGCCCGCCCTCCCCCCCAAACACCGTGCCTCAAAACCCGCCGGGCTCCAAGTTCCAACAAAGCGCGTTCTGGTCAAACCCCAAAAACAGACCACCCCGAGTTCATCGGCGGCACCCGCGCCATCAAGGCGGTCATAGAGGAGCGCGAGGCGCGCCGCCAGGCGGGCGCGGCGCACGCGGGCGGCAGCGACAGCGGCGCGGGCGGCGGCGTCGGGGCCGGGGCCGTCGGCGCGCGGAAGGGCGCGTCGACGGACGGGCGCGCGGTGAGGGGTCTTGGCTCGGCTCCGTTTCGGCTTTTCCCCTTCCGGCTTGGCCTTGGTGCGTGGCCTGGTGCCAAGGAAGGGCAAAGGTCACAACCCTGAAGCATGCAACAAACATGGGCGCGCGCAAAACAAACGCCCAACCGCCGAAACCAGGGCGACCACATTTCCAAAGCCAAGCCGTCCGGAAGCCTCCCCGAGGGCCGCGGCGGCGGCGGCGCCGGCGCGCGCGCGCTGGGCTGGGAGCCGGGGGCGGGGCTCAAGGGGCTGCACGACGGCGGGGGCGGCGGCCACGACGACACGATCCTCGTCAGGTGGGCGCGGCGGCAGCCCGGTTGGGCGTTATGGTTGGCGGGGGCTTTGGGCCGCGGCCGCCGCCGCCGCTTTGCGTTTGTGAAGCTGCCTCCTGGGTTTGGCCGGCGCAAACCAGGGCTGTTGACTTTGACCGAGGCTCGCACCGCGCCCCTCTCACCCCGTCACCCTCTCGGCTCTCGCCCCGCCGTTCACGCAGCCGCACCCGCGTGGGCACGCCCCGCGACGACAGCGCCGGCGGCGGCGACGGCGGCATCTTCGGCTCCGCCTCGGGCGGCGCGGGCGGCGCCGGCGCCAAAGAGAGCCCGCTCGGGTGCGCCTGGGCTTTTTTGGGGGCCACACTGGCTTGCCCATTTTGCTTGGGCGCCAGGCATGGGCTCGCTGCCCGGCCGTTCAACAGCGGCAGACAGCAGCAGCAACACGCCCGCAAAGGCACACCCTCAAACCCCACCCACCCCCGAAACAACCCCCCCCCACCCCCACCCCCCGCAGCTGGTTCAGCTGGCTAAAGGGCGACGCCGCCGGCGGCGGCGGCGCCGGCGGCGGCTCTCGCCCCGGCGGCGGCGCGGCGGACCTCGTCGAGGCGACGCGCGCGGCAAAGCCCCGCAACGAGCAGGAGGAGGTTCAGGTGGGGGGCCCCGGGTCGAGGAGCGGGCGGTTTGATGAAGCGGACACTGTCCCAAACCCACGCCCGCGCTCGCTTGGCGGACAACAGCTGCTCGTTCAGTGTTTGTTGCTCATTCGGCGCGCTGCCGCTCGCATCGCGATTGCATTGTTACGCACTCCGGGGCCCTGGTTACGGATCCGGCCCCAACCCACGTGAACGCCACCTCTGCTCACTTTTGCCAATCAGTCGCGCACCAAACCGCGCCCGCTCCGCCCCGCTTGCGCCTCACCACAGGTGGAGGTCATTCGGCTGCTGGTGTCTTCCTATTTCGACATCGTCCGCCATAACCTGGCAGACATGGTGCCCAAATGCCTCATGCGCCACCTGGTGCGCCGGGCTTTGACCGGGCTTTGACCGTCGTCTGGCAGCTGGCCTGGGGCTTTGCTGGATGGAGACCGCGGGGCTGGGATGAGCTGCCTGAAATGACCGGCCTGCGGGGATGCTTTGGCAAAAGAGGCTGGCGCAAGCAATATGAAGGTAGCCCCCCACCCACCAAACGCCGTGCCCCGCCCTTCGCACCGCCCCGCTGCAGGTGCACCACAGCCAGAGGGGCATGCAGCAGCACCTCATTGCGTCCCTTTACAGGTGAGCGCGCGAGCGCACGCACATGCACGCACGCACGCAAACGCCCGCACGTGCACGTGCACGCAACCACACGCACTCACAAATTAACGCGACCAGCTGTCCAGCAACACCAACACCCCCGCACGACAAACCCCTCGCCAACCGCAAGGGACGAGCTGGCCGGGGAGCTGCTGAGGGAGCGCGACGACGTCGCCCGCTCCCGCGCGCGCTGCAAGGCCGCCGTCGCCGCGCTGCAGGCCGCGGCGGAGACGCTAGAGTCTGTGCCCTCGGAGCTCTCCGCCTCGATGGCCGCCGCCGCCGACGGCCCGGGCGGCGGGCGTCCGGGCGGCGGCGGCGGCGGCGGCGGTGGCGCGGCGGCGGGCGCGTCCGTCGACGGCGGCGGCGGCGACGCATTGGTGGCGGCGGCGGCGGCGGCCGCGGCGGCGCACCAGCAAAGCCTCGGCGCGGGCGCGGACGTTTCGGGCGTGCTCGGCCTCGCGGCAGCCGCGGCGCCCGACCGCCGCGCCCTCGCCGGCGGCGACCGGCACCCCAGCATGCGCGCCGCGGCGCAGCTGGCGTCCGCGGCGGCCCAGATGGGCGGCATAGGCGCGCCTGGCAGCGGCGGCGGCGGCGGCGCGGGGCTGGCGGGCGTCGTCCTGCGGTGAGTGCTGCTGCGCCCATGCCGCCGCCGCCCCTTTGGCCAGCAAGCTCCCCATCGCGCGGGCCCGACGCTCTGTGCACACGATCCAACGCGATCGGCGGATTACACTGACAACGCAGCCGGTTTGAAATGCGGCTGTTCAAACGCCATTGACCCAAATTGTGTAAATCCCAGTTGGAAACGCCCGCTCCCTTTTCCCTTTCCCCAACTTCGCGGTTTGTGTGAAAGCAGCCTGGCGCGCCCTTTTCCCACACTCGTTGAAGGCTGATCAAACGGCGGTGTGCAGGTCTTTTTGAAAGGGGCGCGCAGCGCACCCTCCAATGCAAATGGGTATGCGGCGCATTGACCGCAGCCAAAGCAGCGCGCGCGCGAATTGCGGGGGTGTCGGCTTCGTCCCTGGCGCGGCGCGGGCTCCATTCGGCAGCCGGTGGGGTTGGGCAGCGCAGCACAGGCCAGCCGCCCCGCGCCCCGCGCGGTCAGGGTTGCGCGGCGGAGCCATCGACAGCAGGAAGCAGGAAGTTGCATCCGCTTTATGAGGCATCGTGGCAGCAGTTTGGGGCCAGCGTGCGGGCCAGGGGTCAATAGCAGCCGTGCGGCGGCGTGCGGTCAAAGTGCGTTGTTTGCAGTATTGGGGGCGGCCGAGAACTGTCTAAGGAGGCTGGGGAGGAGACCGACCTGGCAGGTATTGCCCACGGTCTGTTTTATTAGTGGCTAGCAGTTCGATTAGTAAGCACAGCAAAACTATGGAAAGCCAGTTGCGCACATGCGGTTTGGTGCCGGTAGGGGCGGTTGGATCGTATGGGTTCAGGCAAACTGCCCTGCCCAAACACAGGCAGGTGGGGATGTGCGTGGGAGGGATGCGAAATGCACACAGGCAGGCGCCGCGCGGCAGACGCCGCAGCGACGCCCGCGTGGGTTCGACAGCAGGCCAACGCAGGCCAACGGTTGACAGGGGCAGGAATCCACGGCATGATCGCGCAGGGTCGACAAAAAACGGACTAGCGCAGGCGCGCGCCGCCGCGACTGCTCCTTGAGCACCCGCGCTTGGCGCGTGCATGCCGAACAAACGGCGGCGGGTTGCAAAGCAAGGCAAGGTTCAGTGCAGGTAAGACAGGAGTGAGTTCGGCAGCCATCCACCCTACTCTCCACAGGACTTCTCAGGGGCAGCCACCGGCAGGCAGGGCGGCGCTTTGGCGCGCCGCCCCCGTGCTGCTCAGTCCGCCTTCTCGCGCACGCCGCCAGCGGCTTGGCCCGAAGCCTCGCCGGCCGCAGATCCGGCCGCGGCGCGGCCAACGCGCGCGCCAGCGTGCGCCGCCTCGGGCCGAGGGCCGCGCCGCTGCTGCAGGGCGCACCAGCCGCTGCGGAGCCAGTAGTCTCCCGCGGCTGCAATCAGGACCCCCGCGAGCCCTGCAAGCAGCACTGTGGCTGCGGCGCAGCCCATTTCGCCGGCCGACGCCTTTGGAGCCACCGCCCCGAGGCGTGCCGCGTCGCCGCCGCCGCTCCCCCCGCCCTCACCGCGCCGCCGCTGCCACGCCTGCCAGATCGACACCGCGTACTCAACTGCGCGCAGGCTGGTGCAGAGGGCGGTCTTCTTTGCACTCATCTGGAGCGAGCCCGCCTTGATCAGCTGCGGTTGTTTGAGCGAGGACGGGTGGCAGACAGGTGTGAGGGCGCTGCGCTTTTGCATCTGCGAGGAAGGGATGAGACGCCGCTGCCCCCTGTGTGCAAGCCGTGCACGCCACAAAGGCAGAGCTGCCAGCCCTTAAATCGGCCCCTGGACTGCCCCTGGACTGCCCCTGGACTGCCCCTGGACTGCCCCTGGAATGTCCCTGGACTGCCTTCAAAGGCCGCGGCAAGCTCACCTGCCCATAGACGGCGAGGAAGGTGGGTTGGGACCCGAGGGAGGCCAGCACGTGGTTGAGCAGCTGCTGCGGCCAGCACGCCGCCCACAGCGCCGCCACCGTTGCCGCCGCCTGCAACACGCACATCACGTCGTCGCGGCGAGCCGCCAGCCAAAGAAACGCCCGCGCATTGCTGCCCAGCAGGCTGTGCACCAGCGGTGGCAGCAGCAGCGCCGCCAGCTGGCTGAAGGCGTAGACGAACAGGCACATGTTGCGCCGGGCCGCGCCGAGGCCGCCGCCGGGCGGCGCGAGCAGGCCAGCTGCCAGCATCAGCGGCACCACCAGCGCCTCCACCAGCAGCAGCGGCGCAAGGCAAATGCGCACCGCCTCTGTCTTCCAGATCGCATAGGCGCGCTCCTCGTCAGCATCGGGGAAGCCGCGCAGGCAGGCGTCCACCAGGGCGCCGCTGGCGCCGCGCAGCTGCGGCTGCGGCCGCGGCTGGAGTTGGGACTGCGGCTGCTGTAGGGGCTGCTGCTGCTGCGGTTGCGGTGCGTGCGGCGCCTGCTGCGCCTGCTGCCACGGCTCCTGTAGCGGCTGTGCCGGCTGCGGCGGCAGCGGCGCCTGCACAGGCTGCGGCTGCGTCGGGTGCCGCGGCCTGCCACGGGCTGCGGCTGCAGCTGCCAAGGCTGTCGCGCGTGCTGCGGTGGCTGCTGCCTCTGCCGCCTCGCTGGCTGCCATCCAGGTTGCCCAGGAGGCGACGCGTGATGCCTCAGCCGCCTCAGCAGCGGCGGACGCGGCCTCGGCTGCGCGCTCCAGCGCTGCACCACTGTCGAGCTCTTCGCTTTCGCTCAAACGCAGCGGCAGCAGCCGCGCCAGCCGCGGCGCCCGCGTGGGGCGCGGTGCAGGGGGCGGCGTGGTGAAGCGGTCCGGGCCCGCTGCATCTGGGCTCATTGGCGTTGCGGGCGCATCCCAGGGCGGGAGAGCTGTGCCGCTGCTGCCCGGTGGGCCGCCCATGAGCAGCTGCCGGTTGGCCACGGCCACGCCGGCGCGCTCCGCGGCCGCGACGACGGCCCGCGCCGTGTGCTGCATGCCGCCGCCCAGCAGGAAGAGCAGCAGCCCCTCCACCTCCCGCGCATATGCCGCTAGCGCCTCGGCCTCGCTGCTGGGTTGGCTGCTCGCTGCCCCAGCAGGCACGGCAGGCTCACCGGCCGCCGCTTGCGGCTGCGGGCCGCGCTGCGGGCCAGACAGGGCGCGCGCAATGTTGAGCAGCAGCGGCTGCACGTGCTCAGCAAACACGGCGCCAATCGGCGGCGGCTGGGCAGCGCTGCGGCGGGCCGCGGCTGCAGCCGCCTCGGCGCCAGCGCCAGCAGTGCCGCCGCCGCCGCCGCCGCCGCCTGCCTCTGCCATTGTCGCTGCCGCTGCCAGGGCCTGCATGGCTGTAGGCAGAAGTCCCTGCACCTCGGCGCACGCGTGGGCCGAGGGAAGCAGCAGCAGCGGCCACCACGCGAGCTCCACCTCTGCTGGCGGCTGCGGCGCGGTCCCAGCCTCGCTCTTGCTCGCGTCCCCGCTGCCGCTGCTGCTGTCACTCCGAGCGGTGGTGGCGCGCGGCGGCGGCGACAGCGGTGGCGCAGAATCGGGCTGAGCGAGCAGGCGGGTGTGCAGCCACGCGGAGCCGAGCGCCTCCAGCTGGGCCAGCGGCGGCAGCGGCAGCGGCAGGCGGACGTGCTGGGCGTCCGCACCGCCTGGGGCGCCCCGCCGCAGGCTGTCTGCGCCGCCGCTGCCGGCCGCTGCCTGAGCGTCCTGAGCCAGGACCGCGAGGGCGGCGGCTGTTGCGAGTAGCGTGTCGCTAAAGGGCGCGCCGCCGCCGGCGTCTGGGGGCGGGCCCACCACAGCGCGCAGGCTGCGGCCTGCGGCTGCGAGGCTCGCCGCCAGGGCCAGCGGCACGCACACGTCCACGCGCGTGGGCAGCGGCAGCTGCAGCTCAATGGCACCCTTGGACCATCCAGATCCGATGCAGACTGCAAACGGCTGCGGGTAGGGGCGCGGCGTGCGCGTGGCGGGCGCCGCCGCAGGCCCAGCGCCGCCGCCCCTGCCGCCAGGCGGAGCGCTTCGCCCCGCCTCAGTGGGCAGGGCCATGGGATCCGAAGCAGCTGCGCTAGGGGGAGATCCCAGGTCTGACGGGCCCAGGCCGGTCCGGACAGGGCGCGCTGGCGGCCCAGCGCCTCCTACGCGGACCGGCGCGAGCCTCGGCGGGTCGTATTCGATGGACAGAAGCTAGATAGGGCCGCACAGCCGCTGTGGTCCAATCCGCGCGCCGGCTCAGCCCTGACGAGAGGTTCCGGCGTTGGCGATCCTGCCCGGCACCAAGCGGGCCGGGAACGGCTTGTCCCGCGGTTTTTGACGCCTTCAAACGCGGCGGTGCGCAGCCGCCTCTCAAGCAGCGGTGCGGCGGGCAGGCGGGCGGGCGGACGTCGTGCTGCGCACGCCCTGCGCCCGCCCCCGCCTCGCGTTGCCTTGTTGGCGCGCAGCTGGGGAGCAGGTTTACTGGGATTCAGGTGCGCAGGCAGAAAGCAAGGGGTTCTGCAAAGCAGAGGTCGAGGGAAACGCCAACCAAACGGGGAGCTTCAAGTTCTGGGGGAAACTCGAGGCGTTGAGAAACTTCAGGGTGATGTCAGGTCAGGTCGAGTCAAAGAGGGGGCTTTGGCCTCGTGTCCAAGCCGCGGCCGTTGCATTTTTATTGGAAGCTGAACTGTGCTTGGAAATTCAGCGGGGGTCGAAACCGCCGGCGGCAGTGGCCGGCGCGGTGCGGCCGGGCGCCCTGCTCGGACGGCCCTTCTGCAGCCGCCGCTGCGGGCGGCCATTGTGCGCGCACGGGTGGCTCTGCTGCTGCTGGTCAAAGCCCTGTTCCTGCTGCTGCAGCTGGCCGTGCCAGCACTGGTCCTGGTTAGGGTGGCACTGCTGGGAGGCGGGCTGTTTGCGGCCGCCCCACTGCTGGCCGCCCTCCTGCCCCAGCGAGGGGTTGAAGCGCGGTCCCTGCTGGGGGCCCTGCTCGTGCGGCGCGGCGCGGCGCGCAAAGCCCGGCGGGGCAAAGCCGGGAGGCGCCTGCTCCTGCTGCCACTGCTGGGGCGCAGCCGCCGGCGGCAGCCCGCCGCCGCGGTTGCGGCCTGGCTGCTGGGGGCCTGCCGCCACCTGCTCCCAGCGCGGCGCGTGGTCGTGGCGCCGCACAAAGCCTGGGGGCGGCGAGTCGGTGAACTCCGTCGCATCCGCAGGCTGGGGGCCCCAGCCAGAGCCGGCCGCGGGCTGCGGGCCAAAGGCCTGGCGCGGCGGCGGCGCCCGCTCGCGCGGCGCGGCGGGGCGCGGCTGCTGGCCGACGCCCGGCTGCGGGCGCGGCGCCGGCGCCGGCGGCGGCGCGGTGCGGCCCGAGGCGGCGCGGTGCGGGCGGCGGCCGTAGTCGTCGTCGCCGGCCGCCTCCAGGATGGCTTGGTAGACGCGGTCCAGCGCGGGCAGCGGGTCCGCCGGCGGCGCGGCGGCCGCCCCGCGCCCCTGCTGGCCGCCCCGCGACGGCAGGCCCCTCTCAATGCGCCGCGTGCTGCCGCTGCCGCGGCGGCCGCGGTAGTGCAGCTGCCACGCCCTGCAGCCGTTGCGGTTGTGGTGGGGGCGGACGCGATTTGAGGGCGAGCGCGGTGCCAGGCCAAGGCCTGCCCACCCCCCCAGACGACGGGATTGCCTGGTCAAAACCCCAAATCCAAGCAGTTGAAACCACTCACGTGTTGACATCATCGACAGCGGGCTCGGCGCGCGCCGCCAGCACCAGCGCGTCCGCGCCACCCCCGGGAAGCGCAGCCAGCGGCAGCGGCGCCGCGGCGCGAGCAGCCTCGGGGGCCGGCGGCGGGGACGCGTGGCGGGCGGGGGCGCGGGAGGGAGAGGCCGGGGGCGGGTCGTAGTCGGCGAGGTGCTCGATGGTTGCACTGGGCTGGGAGCCGCCCACGAGCAGTGGCGTGGGAGCAGGGAGGCTGGGGCCAGGAGCCGTGGCGATGACGGCCGCCTCGGGCTGCGGGGGGGAGGCCCAGGAGAGCGCCTGATAGCGCACACGTGGCATGAACGTGACGCGCTCTGGCGGCCGCATCACGTCATTGCTGCGGTTTGGGCGATTGTTGTTGGGTGAAGGTGGGAGGCAGTTGGTGGTAGGGAGGATTGCCGGTGAGAGCCAGGTCGGGTGGGGCAATGCGCCAAAGCCATGCTGCACACACATGATGAGGTGTGTGCGGACAATCCCCCTGGTCCACCCTCCCCCAAAACGACCCATGGTTTTTGTGCACACCTGGGATTGTTGATGGGGCTGATGCTCGAGGCGATGCCGGCCGGCAGGCCTGCCTCGGTCGCGGCGGCAGCAGCGGCGCGCACGTTGACAAAGACGTTGGCGGTCAGGCCCGCAACAGCGGAGCGGCGCAGCACGGCGTCCATCGCGCGGCTGACCAGCGCCGAGCAAACGGCCTCGCGCTCCGCCGCGGCCTCGCGCTGCGCCGCGGCGGCGCGCACGTTGACAAATATGGCGGCTGTGAGGTCTGCAACGGCGGCGCGGCGCAGCACGGCGTCCATCGCGCGGCTGACCAGCGCCGAGCAAACGGCCTTGCGCTCCGCCGCGGCCTCGCGCTGCGCCGCGGCGGCGCGCACGTTGACAAAGATGGCGGCTGTGAGGTCTGCAACGGCGGCGCGGCGCAGCACGCCGTCCATCGCGCGGCTGACCAGCGCCGAGCAAATGGCCTCGCGCTCCGCCGCGGCCTCGCGCTCCGCCGCGGCGGCGCGCACGTTGACAAAGATGGCGGCTGTGAGGTCTGCAACGGCGGCGCGGCGCAGCACGCCGTCCATCGCGCGGCTGACCAGCGCCGAGCAAACGGCCTCGCGCTCCGCCGCGGCCTCGCGCTCCGCCGCGGCGGCGCGCACGTTGACAAAGATGGCGGCTGTGAGGTCTGCAACGGCGGCGCGGCGCAGCACGCCGTCCATCGCGCGGCTGACCAGCGCCGAGCAAACGGCCTCGCGCTCCGCCGCGGCCTCGCGCTCCGCCGCGGCGGCGCGCACGTTGACAAAGATGCGGCCAGTCAGCTCCACAGCAGCGGCGGTGGCCGCCTCGCGCTCCACGGCAGCCTCAAGCTCGGCAGCCTCTTGGCCGCCATCCGTAACAGCTGGCCGGAAGCAGCACCGGCATGCTGCCGTGGCGCCCGCAAGGAAGCGCTTCACCTGGCTGGCGCCAGCGCGCAGGAGGGCGCTGCGTACGCATGTAGATGGGTTGCAGCACAGGTGCGTCGGCGCCAGGTCAGGGAGGGTCGTGCGGTCAATGGCCAGGCGCAGCGCCGCTCCTGTGCGCGCCCGACAGGGCGCAGCGGCGCGCGCCCCCAAAACAGCAGCGGGCCCGCCCACACGCCCCCGCACGCTCGCAAGCGTCCCAAAACATCCTTTGCGACTCTCACCGCGCTTTGTTGCGGCGTCGCTGGGTCGGGTTGGGGCCCGCGACGTTCGCGGGGTCGGGGACGTGCCCCTGGCGCGCCGCTCCGGGGTTTAGGGACGCCAGCGCGGCCGCTCCCGCGACCGCGAGGACTATAAACGTCGCACAGCGGGGGTCTATGCGCCTGAGGGGCGCCATCGCGAGCGGTCAAGCTCGGATGCAGGTCGCAGCTGACCGAATGTGACCCGATAAGGTTATTCGATGAACGCAGGGACAGGTCCTACGGCCGAAGAACTGGGGAAGCGACGGCGGGGGGCGTCCTTTGGAGCGGGCGGGGTTCGCTGGCCGCGCGCCTGCCGCCGCCGCCGCGCCAGCACGTCGGCGCCGCACGCGCTCAGCCTGCTGCTGGGTGTGAGCCCGGGCTACTCAACAGCGTGTTGCAAGCATGGGGCCGGGCAGCGCGCCAGAGCAGGCTGCAGCTGACCGCGGCGCAGCCGAGCATCGCAGCAGCGGACGCGAGCAGCGGCGGCGGCGCGACACACCTGCGTGCAGCGCTGCTTGCGCGGCGGCGAATTGCCCGACTGGTGCCGCCTGCGGATGCGGCCTTGCATTTTGGCCTAGATGGCCACTGTACCTTGCGGCTGCGCAAATATCACCTGGAACCACCTGAACATGCGTTGTTGATGATCCAAGTTTTACTCAAGCCTGACATACGGCTTCTGTGACATCATGCGCGTACATGCCCTGCCGCAGGCGAGTCGCAGGCAGGCAACTGACTGCACCCAGTCAAGCCGTCGGTAGCAATGTTGGCGCTGGCTGTCGGCGCTCTATTGGAGAGGCCGTGGGGCCGTGGGGCCATGGGGGGTGGAGGCGGGAATGGAAAAGCGGGGGCAGGGTCAAGGTCGCAACTGATCGCGCAGGGAGCGGGGAGCAGGGCGAACGTGCGCCCAGCGGCACAGGGGCACGGCGCTTTGCCAACGTGCGAAACGGCATTAGGAGGATAGGGGGGGCAATAGCTGCTGCTCGTCGTCAAAAGCAGCTGCGTTGCATTAGTTGAAAAGGGGGGCGGCACCTCTCAGGCTCGAATGAGCAAAAACGGAAAGGTTTCTTGGGAACTGCTGGCCGAAACGCCGTTTCTTAGTAGCAGTGGCGCCGCAGCTTCCACAAGGCGCAGCGCCGGTCTGGAATCAATGGACTCTCAAATCAACACGCACCCAGCTGGGCACTGGCAGCTTAGTTAGCTGTGACACTAACCGACCACAAAAGGCCAAAGGTGCTCGCGCGTAAGTTGCGCAGGCAGTTTCGGGCCAAAGCGTGGGTGGTTCCAAGCGGAAGGCAAAGAGGGGCGCCTGGGCGGCTGGGAAACGGCAGTGCAAGGTGCGGACAAGCGGGGCATCCAACTCGGACATTGTTGGGGGATTCAAGTGCGCACGAGCAGTTAGATTGTGCAATGCACGGAAGGGCCGGAAAGGGGGAGGGGGTAGTGTGCTTGCGCGGCCATCGACGCAGGCACGCTGACTGGACACCCAGGGTGGCTCAGGGGCGGCACCAGGAATGCATCAAAACGGCCATCAGGAATGGCAGCGGTCCACCTGAACGGGCCCTGGCCCGGTTTATTCGTGCTTCTTGTGGCCGCCCCAGCCGGAGCCAGAGGGGCGGCCGCCGGCGGGGGACGGCGAAGCCACCGCGGCACGCGGTGCGGGCGGGAGCAGCGGGGAGTGCATGCGCCCTGAGCGGCTGCGCCAGCGGCCGCGCAGCCGCCAGTCGCCGGCCGCCGCGATCAGCAGGCCGAGCGTGCCGTACAGCAGCATAGTCACCGCGGCGCAGCCCATCTCGCCGGTCGACGCCTTTGGAGCCACAGCGCCGAGGCGCGCCGCGTCGGTGGCGCCGCTCCCTGCGCCCTCGCCGCGCCGCCGCTGCCACGCCAGCCAGATGGAGACCGCATACTCAACTGCGCGGAGGCAGGTGCAGAGGGCGGTCTTCTTTGCACTCATCTGGAGCGAGCCCGCCTTGATCAGCTGCAGTGGTTTGGGAGGGGAGGAGCGGCAGGCGGGTGTGAGGGCGCTGCGCTTTTGCATCTGCAAGGAAGGGATGAGACGCGGCTGCCTGATGCGTGCAAGCCATCATGCATGCCGCAAAGGCAGAGCCAGCCCCTCGATTGGCCCCTGGACTGCCCCTGGACTGCCTTTGAAGGCCGCGGGAAGCTCACCTGCCCATAGACGGCGAGGAAGGTGGGTTGGGACCCGAGGGAGGCCAGCACGTGGTTGAGCAGCTGCTGCGGCCCGCTCGCCGCCCACAGCGCCGCCACCGTTGCCGCCGCCTGCAGCACGCACATCACGTCATCGCGGCGAGCCGCCAGCCAAAGAAACGCCCGCGCATTGCTGCCCAGCAGGCGGTGCAGGAGCGGCAGCAGCAGCGGCAGCAGCAGCGCCGCCAGCTGGCTGAAGGCGTAGACTAGGAGGCAAAGGCTTCGCGAAGCGTAGTCGAGGCCGCCGCCGGGCGGCGCGAGCAGGCCAGCTGCCAGCATCAGCGGCACCACCAGCGCCTCCACCAGCAGCAGCGGCGCAAGGCAAATGCGCACCGCCTCTGTCTTCCAGATCGCATAGGCGCGCTCCTCGTCAGCGTCGGGGAAGCCGCGCAGGCAGGCATCCACCAGGGCGCCGCTGGCGCCGCGCAGCTGCGGCTGCGGCCGCGGCTGGGTGGGCGACTGCGGCTGCTGTGGGGGCTGCCGCTGCTGCGGCTGCTGCAAAGGCTGCAGAGGCGGCACCCGCAGTGGCCTGCTACCTGCTGTGGCCACAGCTGCCAAGGCTGCCGCGCGTGCTGCGGCGGCTGCTGCCATCCGCGCTGCCCATGAGGCGATGTGAGATGCCTCAGCGGCGGCCTCAGCGGCCTCGGCCGCGGCCTCCTGCGCTGCACCCCTGTCCTCCTCCCTTTCGCTCAAACGCAGCGGCAGCAGCCGCGCCAGCCGCGGCGCCCGCGAGAGGCGCGCGGCGGTGGGCGGCGTTGAAAAGCACGCCACCTCTGGCCCTGCGCTGGTTGGTGTGGCTGGCTCTTCCTGCTGCAGGGCCGCGACGGCGGTGGGTGCGACCGGGCCCCCCATGAGCAGCTGCCGGTTGGCCACGGCCACGCCGGCGCGCTCCGCTGCCGCAACGACGGCCCGCGCCGTGTGCTGCATGCCGCCGCCCAGCAGGAAGAGCAGCAGCTCCTCCACCTCGCGTGCATATGCTGCCAGCGCCTCGGCCTCGCTGCTGGGTTGGCTGCTCGCTGCCCCAGCAGGCACGGCAGGCTCACCGGCCGCCGCTTGCGGCTGCGGGCCGCGCTGCGGGCCAGACAGGGCGCGCGCAATGTCGAGCAGCAGCGGCTGCACGTGCTCAGCAAACACGGCGCCAATCGGCGGCGGCTGGGCAGCGCTGCGGCGGGCCGCGGCTGCAGCCGCCTCGGCGCCAGCGCCAGCAGTGCCGCCGCCGCCGCCGCCGCCGCCTGCCTCTGCCATTGTCGCTGCCGCTGCCAGGGCCTGCATGGCTGTGGGCAGAAGTCCCTGCACCTCGGCGCACGCGTGGGCCGAGGGAAGCAGCAGCAGCGGCCACCACGCGAGCTCCACCTCTGCTGACGGCTGCGCCGCGGTCCCAGCCTCGCTCCTGCTCGCGTCCCCGCTGCCGCTGCCGCTGCCGCTGCCGCTGTCGCTCCGAGCGGTGGTGGCGCGAGGCGGCGGCGACAGCGGTGGCGCAGAATCAGGCTGGGCGAGCAGGCGGGTGTGCAGCCACGCGGAGCCGAGCGCCTCCAGCTGGGCCAGCGGCGGCAGCGCCAACGGCAGGCGGACGTGCTGGGCGTCCGCACCGCCTGGGGCGCCCCGCCGCAGGCTGTCTGCGCCGCCGCTGCCGGCCGCTGCCTGAGCGTCCTGAGCCAGGACCGCGAGGGCGGCGGCTGTTGCGAGTAGCGTGTCGCTAAAGGGCGCGCCGCCGCCGGCGTCTGGGGGCGGGCCCACCACAGCGCGCAGGCTGCGGCCTGCGGCTGCGAGGCTCGCCGCCAGGGCCAGCGGCACGCACACGTCCACGCGCGTGGGCAGCGGCAGCTGCAGCTCAATGGCACCCTTGGACCATCCAGATCCGATGCAGACTGCAAACGGCTGCGGGTAGGGGCGCGGCGTGCGCGTGCCGGGTGCCGCCGCAGGCCCAGCGCCGCCGCCCCCGCCGCCAGGCGGAGCGCCTCGCCCCGCCTCAGTGGGCAGGTCCATGGGATCCGAAGCAGCTGCGCTAGGGGGAGATCCCAGGTCTGACGGGCCCAGGCCGGTCCGGACAGGGCGCGCTGGCGGCCCAGCGCCTCCTACGCGGACCGGCGCGAGCCTCGGCGGGTCGTATTCGATGGACAGAAGCTAGATAGGGCCGCACAGCCGCTGTGGTCCAATCCGCGCGCCGGCTCAGCCCTGGCGAGAGGTTCCGGCGTTGGCGATCCTGCCCGGCACCAAGCGGGCCGGGAACGGCTTGTCCCGCGGTTTTTGAAGCCTTCAAACGTGGCGGTGCGCAGCCGCCTCTCAAGCAGCGGTGCGGCGGGCAGGCGGGCGGGCGGACGTCGTGCTGCGGTCTGCGCCCGCCCCTGCCTCGGGTTGCCTTGTTGGCGCGCGCAGTCTGGGGAGCGGGTTTACTGTCACTGGGATTCAGGTGCGCAGGCAGAAAGCAAGGGGTCTGCAAAGCAGAGGTCGAGGGAAACGCCAACCAAACGGGGAGCTTCAAGTTCTGGGGGCGAAACTCGGGGCGTTGAGAAACTTCAGGGTGAGGTCAGGTCAGGTCGAGTCAAAGAGGGGGCTTTGGCCTCGTGTCCAAGCCGCGGCCGTCGCATGTTTATTGGAAGCTGAGCTGTGCTTGCAAATTCAGCGGGGGTCGAAACCGCCGGCGGCAGTGGCCGGCGCGGCGCGGTCAGCCGCCCTAGTGCTCGGACGGCGCTTGTGCGGCTGCTGCTGCGGGCGGCCATTGTGCGCGCGCGGGTGGCTCCGCAGCTGCTGGTCACAGCCCTGTTCCTGCTGCTGCGCTGCTCCTGCCGTCTGCAAGGCTGGTCATTTGCATCAAGGCTGGTGTCGTGTCCATTTCCGCGCGTCAAAAACGCCATATTTACAGAGTGCCAGCGAATGGTCGCGGGTTTGGGGAGGCTCGCTCGCTAAATTGATCGGCGAAGCTCGAAGACGTGGGCCCCACAGAGGAAGAGGTTGTGCGCGCGGCGTTGCTGCTGGCGGCGTTGCTGGCGGCAGCAGGCACGCGCAGGGGGCATTCCAAATGGATAAAACACCGCGCTCGTGGCGTGTCGCTGTCGGATCGTTTATGTAGGGCCTCCGGCCGGCGCTCGCGCCGCGGCCGCGGCCGCGCTGCACTCGCCTGCAGCGCGGCGGCGGCGGCAGAGCCGCAGCCCGCGGCTCTGCGCGCGCGCGCTCCCTGCGCCAGGCGCTCCGATGGGAGGGGGCGCGCCGCTTTACCGGCCGCGCATCTCCTTGACGGCGGCGAGGACCTCCGTCTTCTGCGGTGGGTGCGGGGCGGGCGGTCCAGGGCGAGGGGTTTGTCGGCGGCGGCCACGTTTGCATTGGACCCATGCAGCAGGGTGCCGCTGCATGCGCGCGCCCGCTTGGCAGGTCGCGCCCGCAAGCACCCTCCCCCCTTCCACACGCACCTTCTTGGCGTTGGGCTCGAAAACGTACTTGATCAGCGAATCCTTGATCGACAGGATCTCGGGGAACTCGCTCTCGATCTGGAAGAGGAGGGGGCGCGCAGTCGGGCGGGGCGGTCAGCGGGCTGTTGGGGCCGCAGGGCCGGCGGTGCAGCATCCACCACCGCCGGCGCAGCGCCACCGTGCCTTGGCGGCGCGGCTGGCAAGGCTGGCAAGAGCACGCTGGCCTGCGCGCGAGTGAGGGCCGCCGCTGGCAGCCCCCGCGGCCCCTCGCCCCCGCCCCTCTCACCCGCTTGGTGTCGAGCAGGTTGTTGGAGCGGGGCGCCACGATGACCTTGGCCTGCTCCTCGATGGTGAAGTTGCTCCAGGTGAACTCGGGGTCGATGTACTCCTTGTACAGCTGCAGGATCTCGTTGTGGCTGATGGCGCCGGGGTTGGTGTAGTTCATGATGCCCGTCAGCTTGCGCTTGGCCTTTGGGGGGGGATGGGGAGGGGAGGGGCGTGCAAGGGGTTTGTTGGCTGGGGTTTTTTTTGGGGGGGGGGCTGCACGGCGAACAGTTCCCAAGTTTTGAGGCACTGCCGCCGCTGCGGGACTCCGTCCCGTGCTCCTTGGAGCCCCGGCAAACCCCCAGGGAGGCCCCCAAAAGCCCAGGCCCGCGGCAAGGGCCCCCCCCCCATCCCAACAGCAAGGGTCCCCACCATCTCGATGGAGTAGGGCAGCAGCTCGGGCAGCACGGTCATGGAGTTGGGGATGTCCACCACCTTGTCGTACTTGATGATCTGGGAGGGGGAAAGGAGAGGGGTTGTGACAAGCGGGACACGTGAGGTGAGGCGGCATGCGGGTGTCCCGATGGTTTCGCTTTCGCAAGCTTCTGCCAACCAACACACTGCGCATGCCACGGCAGCACATGCATGCAGTCGATGCAGCGCGTGCAGTAGGCAGACCACCGGCCCCACCTTGGTGATGAAGTTGCGGGGGTAGGTGAGGTCGGCCACGATGGGCATGCGCACGCGCAGCGTCAGCACGTTGGGGTACTCCTTCAGCAGGGACTCGACGATGGCCTGGTGGTCGGGGCAAGAGGGGGGCGCGTTAGGTGTGTGTCGGGGCGGGGAGTTGGGCAGGAGAAGCGCGTTGCCGCGCAGCTCCAGTCACAGCCGAGGCACGGCCTGGAGCACGTGCGCGGCCGGGCTCCCCAGTCGGTCTGCGGCAAGGCAAGCCCGACACCCCCTCGCATGGAAAGGGCCGCCCACCTTGGTGAAGGAATAGTAGCTGCCCGTGAAGTTGGGCTTGTCGCTCTCCATGAAGCCCTTGCCGCTGCCCTCGGGGAAGTCCTCGTCGTAGTGGAAGATGCAGCCGGTGCCTGCGTTGGGCGAGTTTGGGGGGGGGGGTGAGGGCGCAGTGTCGGCGCCTCTCCCACAGGAGGCAGTCCGGGGCAAGGGCAGGGCGAGGCAGGCATGCAGCCAGCATGCACGGGGCTGCGGCCCTCGCTGCCGAGGCAGGGACCGCGCGGCATGCGATCAATCGGCCCCGAGGCCGGCGCATGCGCGGGGAGCGTGGCGCATGCAGAGGCGCGCATGCGCCGTCGCATGCAAAGGCGCGCATGCGCCGGCGCATGCGGCGCGCACCGTAGTAGGTCATGTGGATGCCCATCTGGTTGGTGACATCGGCCAGGTTGAGGCAGCCGATCACGTTGGAGCGGATGGTGGCCACCTTGTTGTCCTCGCACCAGTCCACGTTGGGGCGGCCGGTCACGCCGGCGGCGTTGAGCACGTGGGTGGGCTTGACCTGCATGGGCGGCATGGGCGCGGGGGCGGGGCGTTCAGAGGGGCGGCATGCGCTGCGGCGTGTGTGCGCGGCGGCAGCAGCGCTGCGTGAAGGCGAGCGGCCCGTCTGATTGTACCGCACACGGGGTGCGCAGCGCCTGGGTTGAGCGCGCAGGCGCGCGGCGCGGCGCGGCGCGGCGCGGCGCGACGCGGCGCGGGCGGACTGCGGGCGCGGGCCTCACCCGCTCGATCTCGGAGACGATGGTCGCGCGGTCCTCCAGGCGCGCGTTGGCATACTCAAACTTGTAGCCGCCCTTCTTGAGCAGCTCGCCCACGAGGCCGCCGATCCAGCCGCTCTTGCCGAAGATCAGGAACACCTGGGGCGGCGGGGGAGGGGGGCGGGGCGGCGGCGGCGGCGGTTGGTGTGCGCGGCGGGGGCAGCGGGCCGTCGGACAGGCCGGGGGAAGGGGGAAGGGGCGCGCGGCGCGCGGCGCGGCGGCGGGCGCAGCGCGCGCACGCGCCGCCCGCAGCCCCGCCGCGGCAGGCGCGCCCCCCCGTGCACGACGGCCGCGATCGCGATGGAGCGGGCCTCGATGCGCGTCCATGCGGGCCGCGGGCGGCCCGGGGCGGCCCCGCAGCAACGCCCTGGCAGGTGGCCGGGGGCGTGGCCGCCGGTGCCGCAGCCGTGCAGGTGTCTCACCGGCTCGCCGCCGTTCTCGGGGGCCATTTTGAGGCCGGGGTGTTAATTCGCGGCGGTGCGGGGGGAGGTACGCGCGCCGTGGAAGGGCGCGGGGGATCGGGCTGGGCGCTCGCGCGGGGGCGGGTGCCGGCGCGGGAGAATGGTCGCTTCGATACGAGAGCGATTAAGCGATGCCGTACGGCGCGCGCGGAAGCATGGAAGGCCTGCGCGGCCCTGCAATTGGGCGTCACCGGGTGCCCGTGGCGGTGCCCGCCGCCGAACGCGAGGGCGCGAGGCCCGCTGGCCGCTGGGCCCGCTGGCGCCGGCGCCGGGCGGCAGCTGACGATGAAGCCCCGGCGCCCGTCGTGAGATCATGGAAAGCGCCCGCAGCGTCTGGCGGGGGGGCCGGCCCGGCTGCTGTCGGTCCACTCGAGGCCGACCACCTTGGGAGCCTGGGTGACTGATTGGCTGGCCGAAGCGGCCGGCTGGATTGCTGCCTGTGTAGCATGGCACAGGGGAAATTGCGCTCTGGCATTGGCTCCCGGGGCCAGGCAGGCAGCGCAGCGGCGGCGGCGGACGGACGGGGGTTGCGGCCTTGCGGGGCGTGGCCCGCTGGGCCCTGCTAGGCCCCCACGGGATTTCGCACACATGAGTATGTCCCTCTGTTTAGAGGGAGGAATTGACCCCCCAAGCCGGCCCAGCCAGCCCACGACGGCCCGCTAAACGCCGACGCAGCCTGAGCGAGAAGGGCGTTTCGCTGCAGCGCCCCTCCCTGTTCACCACGCTCAAGGCGGGGGAGGGGCTGTTCCTGGAGTTGGCGGCCCGCCTGCTGGAGGGGGTGGCGTCCGGAGGCATCAGGGTCGAGGTTCACAAGGCGCGTGGGGGTCGTGGGGTGGTGTGTTGCGAGCGGTGTACCCTGTGCACTTTTGTGTGTGTTTGGGGGTGTGCTCAGGGGGTTGCCTCGGGAAGTTTTGGCAGTCAACTTTCCGGCACGCACGCAGCGCGCGCGGTGACGTCCACCCAGTGGGGTCGAACCGCCGGGGTTTTCATCACGGCAGCTGCATGCGCATGGTGGGGTGGTTTTGCCACCACACATGCGCAGACACATGCGCACGGCCCCTTGCCGAAACGCCGCGACCGCAGGTCTGGCCGCTGGAGGAGGCGGGCGATGCGCACAAGGCGCTCGAGGGGCGCGGCACGACAGGGAAGCTGCTGCTGCGGCTGTGAGCGGTCTCTGCTTGCAAATGTAAGGAAGCGGCGCGCCAGAGGCGCAAACGAGGGCGGTCTTCGCTGCTGGGCAGCTTCACGGCAGGGCGCGCAGTACTTGGCGCCGCGCGCCGCCCTCCAGGGGCCATATAGTCGGGCCTCGTCGCGGCCACCGGCAATTCGCATCACCCTTAACCGTTTTGGGCAAGCGTCCGTCCACGATGGGGCCCCCCACGCGCAGATCGCTGGGCCTGGCGCTGCTGCTGCTGGCCGCGGGCTGCTGCTCCGCGCGCGCCTCGCTCATGGCGATCGACCTGGGCAGCGAGTACCTCAGGGCGGTGCTGGTCAAGCCCTCGGGCCGCGGCAACCCGCTGCAGATCGTCGTCAACGAAATGAGCCGGCGAAAGTCGCCCGCGCTGGTGGGCGTGGCGGGCGAGGATCGCCTGCTGGGCGAGGAGGCGTCCAGCTTCGCCATCCGCTACCCCACGACCATCTTCAGCCGGGCGCGCGACCTGCTGGGGCGGTCCGCGGGCGACGCCTGGGTCCAGAACCTGCTGGCGTCCGACGCGCTGCCCTACGAGCTGGTGGATCACCCCGAGCGCAAGAGCGTGATGGCAAGGGTCAACTCCACCTCGGCCTACCTGGCGGAGGAGCTGGTGGTGAGCGCGGGGCGGCCGCGCGCGGCGCGCGCGCTGCGCGGCGCTGCGGGATGCGGACAGGGTGGCGCCCCGCCGCGTGCGGTTCTGCCCTCCCCACCGCGCACATTGCGCAGCCCGGGGGGCATGGAGTGTGAGGCACCGTGCGCGGCAGCCGTGCGCAGCGGCAGCTGCGCGGCGCGGGCGCCAACCAACCTTCGGTTGGGACCGGGAGTTGTCCTTCAGCCGGCTGACAAGCAGCGTGCCCCTTCCCCTGGCCCTGCTCCCCCGTACCGCAGGCCGGCGTCCTGCAGTACGCGAAGCAGATCACAGACGCGCAGGCGGGCGGGCCGATTGTAGACGCTGTCATCACCGTGCCCGCCTGGTTTGGCATCGCGCAGCGCCAGGTGGGTGCCGGCAGCCGGCAGCGGCGGCAGCGGCGACGGCGGCGGCAGCAGCACTGGCAGCGGCAGCAGCAGCAGCGGCAGCAGCAATTCGCACCACCTCCCCCTTCGCTCCTTTTGAAGGGACAGCCGTGCATCTGCAGCGGTCTTCATGCAAGCAGTTGCCCGCCTGGCGATGGAGCGGACGCAAGCGCACGCGATGCAGAGCTGAAAACGCGCTCCAACGCCCTCTGCGCGCGCGCGCAGGCTCTGAAGGACGCCGCCTCCCTGGCGGGCCTCAACGTGCTGGCTCTTGTCAACAGCCACTCCGCCGCGGCGCTGCAGTTTGGCATTGAGCGCGACTTTGCCGCAAAGGAGCAAAAGGTGGGCGGGCGCGCGGCGGCGGCGCTGCTGAGCGGCCCTGCAGCGGCGCGGGCGCCTTTGGGCCGTCGGCGCACATGCCGGGCCCGGCGCGAGCATGCTCGGGAGTGGGCGCTGCCAAGGACCGGGGCCCGCGTTCAGGTGTTGCACGCTCGCGCACGCAGCGGCGCAGCAGAGCGCTTGGCAAACGGCCCCGCTCTGGCCCCCTCCGCCCCCCGCCCGTCGCCGACCCCAGGTTATTTTCTACGATATGGGCAGCAGCAGCACTGAGGTGGCGCTGGTCAAGTACTCCACCTACAGGTTGGCTTTTGGCTGGGCGGAGCTGTTTGTTTTCTTGATTGGCAGACGCAGGCGTGAGCCGTGCGCTCGAAGAAGCTTGCAGCGCAGCCGTGCGACGGCCCGCAGGCTGCAGCAGCAGCTGCCGTCTCCGCGTTGCGCTTGCCAACCCACCCACCCACCCCGCCTCGCGCCCCGCTCCCCCCCGCAGCGCCAAGGAGCCCGGCAGCGCCAAGCCCAAGGCCATCAACCAGTTTGAGGTGCTGGACGCTGACTGGGACGCCTCCCTCGGCGCCAACACGCTCGACATGCTGCTGGCGGAAAAGTTTGCCGCCGAATTTGCAGAAAAGACCGGCCTCGGCGACGTGCGGTGCGTGAGCGGCGCGCGGTGCCTCGTGCGTGCGTGCGTGCGTGCGGCGCGTGCGTTTGGGAGCGCTTGAGCGAAGCGCGTGCGCTGGTGATGAGCTGGGGCGAGCACCGCCGTGCGAGGGAGACAAAACGCACCCGACCCAACCGACAACGCTGCGCCGCCCCTCCCCCCCCCAAAACAACCGCACCCCCGCCCCCGCAGCCGCATCCCCAAAGCCATGGCCAAGCTCAAGCGCCAGGTGCGGCGCACCAAGGAGATCCTCTCCGCCAACAGCGACGCGCCCTTCAGCGTGGAGGAGCTCCACGAGGGGAGGGACTTCACGTCCAAGGTCAGCAGGGCCGAGCTGGAGGCGCTCGCGGAAAAGGTGTGGCCTGGGTTTTGAGGGGGGGCTTGGTTTGGGCGGGGCTTGGGTTTTAAGGGGGTTTGGGCGGGACTATGGTTTGAGGGGGCTTGGGCGGTGGAGGCTGGGCATTGAAAGGCTTGCTCCGGTGGCGTTGGAAGGGAGGGGCTTGGAAAAGGTGGGCGGGGGTGAGGCGTTTGGCAAGCAGCCTCTCTTGGACTGTGTCTGCCGGACTCTGCTGGAGGGTTGCTTTGCTGAAGCTGCGCCCCCAGCAACCATCGACCTCACCCCCGGCAACCCCCGACCCCCCTCAGGCCGGCTTCTGGCAGCGCGCCGCCGCGCCGCTGAACCGCCTGCTGGAGCGCAACGGGCTCAAGGGCTCCGACGCCGACGCCGTCGAGATGCTGGGGGGCGGCAGCCGCGTGCCGCGCCTGCAGGTGCGCGCCGGCGGCGACGCGCCCGCGTTTTGGGCGCCTTGCCACACGCTTCCGCTGCTGCTGGCATCTGGCACGGGTGTCGGCAGCGTCGGCAGCCTTGCGCACACCTCAACGCGCCGCGCCGCGCCGCGCCGCGCCGCGCCTCGTCAGCTCCCACCTCTCAGCCCCCCCCCTGCATTTGACCGCCCCCGCCTGGCCCCCCCCCCCCCCACCAGGCCGCGCTGTCCGAGGCGCTGGGGGGCCGCACCCTGGACCGCCACCTCGACGCTGACGAGGCGGTGGTGCTGGGCGGCGCGCTGTTCGCCGCAAACCTATCGACCTCGTTCCGCCTCCGCAAGTGAGCCCGCGATCGCGCACTTGCGCTTTTCTTGGCCCCTGGTTTGAAGCTGCTGTTTCCCCTTGTGTATAGCTTTTTTCCTTGCGGGGCAGCGTTGAGCTTGAGCCCGCAACTTGAATGCAGCCAGCAACCCCGCGCAAACTAACTCGAAACCGCACCGCCGTCGACCCCAGGTTTGGCATGACTGATGTGGCGATGTACGGCGTGTCGTGGATCAGCGAGGACCTGCGGGGCGCTGCGCAGCACGAGGACGGGGAGGGCGGCGAGGTGGGCGGTTTTCGGCGGGTTATGTTGATGCCTTCCTGAAGTGGTGTGGCGAGGGGGCTGGGCAACGCCCAAGAACTCTCCAGGGCCTGTGCAATCCTGTTGGCAGGAGGTGGCGAGCAAGTTTGCAGCGGCGGAGCAGGGTTCCGCGGCGTTGTATGCCACCCTCCCACCTTCCCGCGCCGCCCATTCCCCACCGCAGCACGTCGCCGAGGCCGTGGGGCTCCTGGTAAAGAACCTGCTGCCGGCGGGCAAGAAGCTGCCCATCAAGCGCGCCATCAAGTGCGGCCGCGGTGTTGCAAATTGGTTTTGGGCGGGCCGCGCTTGCCAAGGAGGGCCCCAAACCTAACCTGCTCCTGGTGCAACACCACAAGCCCTTTCTCACACGCACACACTGGAAAAGCTGACGACCCCTGCCGCCCCCGTCCCCCACCCGCACCCCCCCCCCAAAACGCCCCCAGGTTCAACAACCTGACCTCGGACGCCTTCTCCTTCCGCCTCGAGTACAACACCTCCTCGCCCCACGGCCTGCCGCCGGGCCACGAGGGGGGGCCTGTCATTGCGGAGTTCAAGGTGTCGGGCGTGGCGGACGCTGTGAAGAGGTGGGGGGGGGCGGCGGGCGCCGCCTGCTCGTCTGCGGCTGTCTGCTCTTCGCAACGGCTGGGAGCGCGTTTGTGCTTGCGCTTTTTGCGGTGTGGTGGCGGGCAGGGGCGGTGGCGTTTGGGGGGCGCTTCCGCTGTTTCTGCGGTTCTGGCAGGAGCCCTCTTCAAGACTGGCCAAACTGATTCAGAGACGTCTTTCGCAAGTCCAACCACCGGCCCCACCCCCACCCCCCAACCGCGTCCGCAGGTACAACCACAGCGGCGTCACTGCGCTGCGCTTTGAGGGCGACTGGAGCGGCCTGGTGCAGCTGGACAAGGCCGAGTGCGTCGTGGAGGTGGAGGTGGGGCTCTTTTTGGGGGGGTGCTTTGGACGTGACGAGTCAGCTGGGGCGGCCAAAGGCGGAGCCGCGTGCATGGTCATGTTGAGCGCTGATGCAGGCGCCAGCCCCGCCCCCAATCCTGCTGCGTCACACTGCGGCCCAACACACTGCACGAGCACGCACGCACACACCACACACTCCCAACCAACCAACCAACCAACCAACCAACCAACCGAACAAGCAAACAAAACGCCCCCCTTTCCGCAGGTGATGGAGGAGAAGATCCTCGAGGTGCCCGCCGACGACGCCGACAAGGACGCGCCCGCCTCGGACGAGAAGAAGGGTGATGGGAAGGACGACAAGAAGGAGGACAAGAAGGAGGAGAAGAAGAAGGATGATGAGAAGAAAGATGACAAGAAGGAGGACAAGAAAGATGACAAGAAAGATGACAAGAAGGACGACAAGAAGGACGATAAGAAGGAGGAGGCCTCCAAGCCCAAGACCGTGGTCAAGAAGGTCATGGTGCCGCGCCGCAAGAACATGCACGTCGTGCTCAAGGTGGGGGCGGGGCTTCAGGGCTTGCGCTTTGGGGGCCTGGCTTGGATTGGGGCTGGAAAGCGGCCGCCCAGCGGGTTCGTTGTCCTGGCCGGCCAGCTGCGCAAAAGGGGGTTGGGAAAAGGGGGTTGGGTTTGGGTTTGCGCAGAACCAGGCAGCAAATGCGCGCTTAACACACGCGCAAGCACGTGCCGCCGTGCCTGCTCTCAATGTTGACTAACCCCCCCCCCCTCGCCCGCGCAGGTGGACGGCCCCCGCGCCGCCTTTGCCCCGCTCTCCGGCGGCCTGCTCACCGCGGCGCAGGCCAACCTCACGGCCTTCACGCTGCGCGAGGCGGTCAAGCGCGACACCGCGCGCGCCAAGAACGATCTGGAGGCGTACATCATCGCCACGCGCGAGAGCCTGGACGGCGAGGACGTGGTCGAGGTGGGAGCCCTTGTTGAGCGGGCTTCGGTCGATGATCTGGGATGACCTGGTTTGTGATCTGGCTGTTTCGGGGGCTCTGTACAGCACAGCAGCGGGACGCGGCCGTGGGACAGCCGCTTACGCCATCGTGCTCCTGGGGCGCCCCCAGGAGGCCGGCGCGCGGCAAGCCATCACATGCGTGCATTCCCTCACCCCCCCCCCCCAACCCACCCTTTCAGGTCACCACCGACGACCAGCGCTCCTCCTTCCGCGAGTCCCTTATGGACGCCGAGGACTGGATCTACGGCGACGGCGAGCACGAGGCCGCGGGGGGGTACCGCAAGAAGCTGGGGGAACTGCGGGCGGTGGGCGGGCCCATCGCGTCGCGCGCCGCTGAGCGCTCGGCGCGGCCCAAGGTGCGCGGGGCGGCGGGGCCGGGGTTGGCATGGAGGGCCGGAAAAGGTGTTTGGGCTTTGTGGGCTGGGCAGAAGAGGCTGTTGGGGGAGGGAGGCCCGTACCTCGCTCAAGCAGAGCCGTGTGCCATCCGAAAACATCCAACCCAAATGTTCGCAAAAACCGCTGCCCTGCAGGCCGTCTCCGCTGCCCGCGAGGCCGCTGAGCTGGCGCTCAAGGTGGCGGGCGCGTGGCCGGAGACCAAGCCCTGGATCAACGCCACCGACGCTGAGGACATCGTGGCCAAGGTGCGGGGGTCAACTTTTGTCAAGCCCCCTTTTTAGTGGTCCGATCACCGGGCCAGCGTGTGTATGTGGATGGCCAGCAGGCCAAGCACTGCATCCGTCGACGCCACCAGCCCTCAAATGGCTGGCACGGCCGTGCCGCGGCGGCCAGCGCCCCCCAAGGGAACAGCTCCCTCAATGCCACGCGCACCCTGCCCCTCGCCGACAGGTCAACGAGTTCCTGACTTGGCTGAAGGAGCAGGAGGCGGCACAGGCAAAGAAGGCGGCCCACGAGGAGCCGGCCTTCGAGTCGGCGGTCGTCTTGCTGCGCTGGGAGCTGGTCGCCAGGCCCTTCGAGCGGCTAAACAACAAGCGCAAGCCGCGGCCGCCGGCGGACGCCGCCAAGGCCAACGCCACGGCAGAGGCGGGGGCGGAGGGCGGCGAGGGGCAGCAGCAGCAGGCCGGCGACGGCGGCAGCAGCGGCGACGAGGGCAAGGAGCAGCAGCAGCAGGAGGGCGCCGAGGCGGCGGCGGAGGAGCAGCGGCAAGGCGAGGCCGGCAGCGGCGGCAGCGGCGAGGAGACGCAGCACACCGAGCTTTGAGATTGCTTCCAAAACAGCTGCCGCCGGCCGTCGCCGCATTGGCGAGGGGCCGCGTGATCTTCTTAGTGAGAGCTGTAGGATTCCTGAGTAAGCTCAGCGGCTTGTTTGAGAGTGGGGGCTTGGTGGGGGGGGCGCCTGGCCTGGGGCGGGCAAGGGGCGGGCAGCAGCTGCAGGCTGCGTGCGGGCCGCGCGCCGGAGGCGGGCGAGTCGGGCGGCCCGAGCGCGCATATGTTGTTGAGTACGCGCTCCTCACCAAACTGGAAATCCGCTTCCCCGGCGATCTGCCCGGCGCGACCGCTTGACCGCGGCAGGCCACGAGCCCGCAGCAGCTCAAAGCGACTTCAGGGGCGGCTGCACGGCACGTTACGTAGATCCGGACTCGGGGGCTTGCGGCGGCGGCACCTCCGGGGTGCTGCAGCACCAGCGCCGCGCCGGCGCCGCTGGCCGCTCTGTGCGGCCTGGCCACCAGTATCAGTATCAGCAGCAGCGGCGGCGGCCATGGCAAAGGCCACCACGATCAAGGACGCGGTCAAGAAGCTGGAGGAGGCGCGCGGCATCAACTCGGCAGAGGCGGAAAAGGTGGGGACTGGTGGGAGCGCAGACGCGTGCGCCCGTTCAACAGCTGCGGCCTGAACCCACAACTCCAACCGCGCGACATGCGCCTGCGGACGCGCACGCAGATTGAGCTCTACGGCCAGTGCCCTCCAATAGAAAAGATGGACGCAACGCTCTCGACGCTAAAGGCCTGCAAGTGCGTGCGCCGACTGCGTGCGCGCGTTTTTCGACGCCCCTGCTGGCGACCCGTGCCCGCTCCATGGGCCCCATCGCCTGCATGCGCGCCCCCGCCTGCAGCATGTGCGGATGCGCGAGAGCAGGGGCACACACAACAGCGCCCATCGCGCCCATGCGGGCTGCGCGCCCATGCGGACTGCGCGCCCATGCGGACTGCGTCGCAGGCACCTGGCGCTGTCCACCAACAACATCGAGAAGATATCCTCTCTGGCGGGCATGGACTCGCTGCGGACCCTCAGCCTCAGCAGGAACTTGATCAAAAAGGCAGGTCCAACCGCGGGACGGGAGGGCGGCAGGCTGGCACAACCAGGCGGACGGCAGCGCGCTGGGCAGGGGTTGGGGTGCGGGCGGGGTTGGGGCGCCTGGCACGATCAGGCAAAGTGGTCAACGCCCCTCCCCCACGCCAGGTGGAAAACGTCGAGGCGGTGGCTGGCACGCTGGAGGAGCTGTGGCTGAGCTACAACAGCATCGAGAAGCTGGTGGGAACCTGGAGGATGGGTGCCGCGCCGGTTTGTTTCGCACTCTGTGCTTTTGTGTTTGTGTGCCGATGACGGTGTCGATGCTTGGCCTACCAGCGCATGCCTCAACAGTCAACACATAACGCCCCGTCGATTCACCCGCCCCCCTTAACGCATCCCCCCCCCCCAGAGCGGCGTTGAGAAGCTGCCCAACCTGCGGGTGCTGTACCTCAGCAACAACCGCATCAGGGACTGGGGGGAGCTGGACCGGCTGGCGGGGCTGGAGAAACTGGAGGACCTGCTGCTGGTGGGGGGGAGAGGGGGCTGGCTTTACGCTTGGGGGTGGTGTACCTGCCGCACATGGGCGAGCTGGCTTTGGAGGGGTTGTTGCAGCCCCTGGGCAAGCTGGCGGGGTTTGTGCCTGCTGGCTCAGCCAGGCCTGGATGGGACGAGCCGTGATTTTGGCTTGGCTGGATTCCTGCAGCTCTGCAGGAAGGGCGTGGTTTTCTTCACGCCGGCGACGCACGCGCACGGCTGCGCAGGTGGGCAACCCGCTGTACAACGACGCCCGCGACGCCAACACCATCCCCGAATACCGAGTGGAGGTGGGCGCGGCTGGTTCCCGGGCCCCTGCTGCGCTTTGCTGGGTTTGGCAGTCAGCCGAGCTGGGTGCCCGAGAGCTGCGTGTGACGTACGGCGGGTTGGAACCACACAAGCGCAAAAACCAACCGCCGCAGGCGATCCGGCGGCTGCCGCAGCTGAAGAAGCTGGACGGCATTCCTGTGGACGTCGACGAGCGCGACCAGGCGGCGCAGGCGCGCGGCGGCGGGGCCGCCGGTGGCGCGTGAGCTTCAGCGCGGGAGCCGCTAAGCCGGGCGCCCGCTCAAACGCGCGGTCAGACGCGAGGGCGGAACCTCGCCGTGCGACCTCCCGGGTCCTGCGGCGCGCGGCCTGTGTAAACTTAAGGGCGTATTCAGGACGTGCCAGCCTCGCAAAGGCCTGCCGACTCGGGTGCGGGGAGCCGGGGACGTGCACTGCAGCGGAGCGGCGGTCGCAGCACCAGCAGCAGATGCGGGGGCGCGGCCGGCGTCGCCGCAGTCAAATGCGCCGCGTGCTGGCAACCGCAGGCGTTTCTTGGGGTTGTTTATCGTTCAACGGGCCCTCTTTCCCGGCGAAGAGCGGAGTGCGCGCGCGGTCAACGGGGAGCAGCGGGTCCCCGCGATAGCTTTTCACCGCAGCCTGGGGCCGCAACCCCCGTATATACCCGACCGTGAAGATGGGGCGCGAGGCTTCCAGCTCAAGCCTCGGCTCGGGCCGCATGGGCAAACCCACAGGGTGCGTCGCTTTTTCAGCGAGGGGCGAGCCTCTCGCCGCGCGATCGCCGCTGGAGCCGCTCACGCGCGACGCTATGAACCGCAGGTACCGCGTGGTCGCCAAGGGGAGCTCCGTGGACGAGTCCCTCTTCAGCGGGAGCAGCGGCTCGGCGGCGCAGCACGAACGCCAGCAGCAGCAGGTGCGCGCCCGCGCCCGCGCCCGTCTCCGACAGTTGCGCATGCCACTGGGCCGACACAGCGCCGCTGAGCCCGTGCGGATCTCCATACACCCGCGCACGCGCCCCGTCGCCCCTGGCCCGCAGAAGGCGTCCAAGCAGCGGCGCGGCGCGGGCGCCGCCGCCACGGCGCGGCCGCCGGTGGTGGTGACTTTGACCGAGGGCGAGCTGCAGCGCATGCGGACCGAGGCCCCTGTTATGAGCCCCGAGGAGGTGGGGCGTGCATGCCGATGGGGGTGCATGCGAAAACCGGCGTGTTTTGGGCTGCACGCGCGTTGAGAGGCCGGTTTGACCGCCGCCGCAACCGATCCGCAGCGCGCCGCCGGCCGGCCCGCGCTCACCGCCCCAAAATCGCCCCGCCGCAGCTCGCCGCGATGCGTCGCGAGGCCCAGCGGCTGCGGGAGGAAGGCATGGCGGCGGCGAGGGCGCGGAAGGAGCGCATGCTGGCACTCGAGGAGGAGGCGCGGGCGCGGGTGAGCTGTGGCGGGCGCGTGCCGCGCCTGTGTTGTTTCCTCGTGCCAGCCTTGCTGAGGCATCTGATTGCGACTCGGCTATGGCTGGAGGTGGTTGGCGGCTGTTTTGAAGCTGCGTCATGCATGCGGCGCATAGACACGCATGCGTACGTGCGTGCGCTCTCGCGCCCCCGCCGCAGGCACCACCGCCCGAGAGCGAGGTTGCGCGCGCCGAGGCGGACGCGGCGACCCTGGCGCGTGCAGAGGCGCTGATTGAGGAGGAGGCCGATGAGGTGGGGCGAGGTGGTTGGAGTTGTCCTTGCAAAGGGCTGCTTTCAGGGGCGTTTTCTTACGGGTATGTGTGGGGGGGGGCTGTGGTTTAAGCTTGGCAGCGACCGGCCCACTCGGCTGATCAGAGCTGGCAAGGCAGACAAGCACCAATTCGCTTGAATGCGCATGGAGGCATCCCAAACACCCCCAACACCGCAACCCCCAACAACCCCCCGCCGCGCAGGTCAAGCTCATGAACCGCATCGTGCGGTACGCGCAGTGCGCGACGGTGAGGGACCGCCAGGTGGTGGAGAAGAAGCGGGCAGCGGACTGCGAGGTGGCGGAGCAGGTGCGTCTGTGTTTCTTCGTTTCGGGGCGGGGGGCTGGGCGCTTTTGTTTTGCGCGCGCCCCTGACCCAATCCGGCCGCCGCCGCTTGCTGCACCCGCGCTCGCCGCCGACGGAGGGGTTCGGGCGCCCTCAACCGCCAACCCCCACACCCACACCCACCCCTACACCCAACCCCCCTAAGGCCCGCCTCGACGCCGAAATGGAGGTGGAGCGGCTGCGCGCGCTGTCGGCCTACGCCGCGCGCGACGAGCAGCGGCTGGCGGAGCGCAAGCGGGGCGCGGCCATCCTGAGGGAGCAGCTGGCTGAGAGGGAGCGGCAGCGCGCGGCGGCGGAGGAGCTGCGGGACCAGGTGGGGGCTCGGGGGTTTGAGGGGGCTTGTTAGGGGGGAGTTGTGCGGGCGCGAACGGTTGCGTATCGTAACGCGTTCTGCGGTTTGGCGCTGCAAGGCCTTGCACCCTGGACTGCACTTGACCGCATTTCGAACGTGCGCCGTGCGCTGCGAACGGAGTATAAGTTGATGCAAACAAATGGCCCCCCCACAGGAACGCGCCCAGATGCAGCGGGAGCTCGAGCGCCTGGCCGTGGAGGAGGCCGCCGCCGCCGCCGACAAGCGCGCGCGCGCCGCGGCGCTGATGGCCGAGGTGGCCGAGGCCAACGCGGGGCAGATCGACCGCAAGCGGCAGCAGGCGGAGCGGGAGAGGGAGGAGGAGGCGCGGATCGCGGATTACATAAGGCAGCGCGACGCGAGGGAGCAGGTGGGGTGTGGGGTTGGGAGTGGGGGGGGAGGGTGCTGGCCGGGCCACAGGAAGGGGCACGGCACCCGCTGCGCGAGCGCCCCATTACTCGCAACCCGACTGTACTGCCGGGTGCATCTGCCGGTTGCCCGTTTTGTGGCCCCCCTGCACCAACCCAAAACCCCACGCCGCACCCGGCTCCCACAACCCCTCTGCCTCCCAGGCCGTAGCGGCGGAGAAGGAGCGCGCCGCGAAGGAGAAGGAGCTCGAGGTGGCGCGCCTCCGCAGCCTGCAGGAGCGCGCGGCGGACCGGCGCGGCGAGGAGGACGAGGCGCGCGCGCGGCGGTGGAGGGAGGCCAAGGACCGGGAGTGGCGCCAGCGCGAGCGCGCCGCGGCGGAGCGGCAGGCGCGCGGGGGGAGAGGGGGGGGCGCGCGGACGTGCGGATGCGTCCTTCGTGCAGTGGTGCCCTCTCAATGCGCATTGTGGGTGTTGACGATTTCAAAACACTGCGACATGAACCTGTCTCCCCACGCTCTGCACGCCTCCCCACCAAACAAAACCGCCCCAACCCCCCCGCCCCAACCCCCCTGCCAAATGAAACTGCCCACCAACCAAAACCACCCCTTCCCCCCTTGCAGGCGGCCATGGTGCGCGACCTCGCCGCCAACCGAAGCTGCCCAAAACTGCCCAAAAAACAAAAACACCCCCCCCCGCGCCCCTCCCCCCGCCCAGGCGGCCATGGTGCGCGACCTCGCCGCCGCCCGCGAGTCCCAGATGCGGTCAAAGCTGCAGCTGCAGTCCGAGGTGGCGGCGGTGGAGCGCGCCGAGTTTGAGCGCGTGCTGGCGGTCAACAGGCAGAGGGAGGCGGAGCTGGCGGCGCAGGCGCGCGCGCGCGGGCGCGCGGGGGGGGGGGGTTGTTGCGGGAAGCCGCCTCGCAATCCGTCGCCGGCCAGCGGTGCCGGTTTGGGGTGCAATGCTGCGGCTGGCGGGTTGACTGAAGCCTTTGGCAAAGTCTACACTGGCCGCTGGAGCCCGAAGATACGCGAGAAAGCGCACCAACCCGCCGCCCCCTTCCCCGCCGCCCCCTACCGTCCGCGCCCGACAGGCGGACGCGCAGTCCCGCCTCAGCGCGGCGCACCAACGGGACCTGACCGCGCAGGTCCAGGCCGCGCTGGAGGCCCGGGCGCGCGCGCGGAGGGAGCATCTGGAGGAGGGCCGCGCGCTGCGCGAGGCGCAGGCGCGGGAGCGGGCGCGGCTCGAGGAGGTGCGGACACAGGGGTTGGGGTGGGGTTGGGCTGGCTGGGGCCGGGCCGGGGCTGGGGCTGGGGCCGGGGTCGGGGCCGGGGTTGGGGATGGCGGCGGCTGCAAACCGCGCTGGCGGTGGCCACACCCCGCTGGCTTCTTCCCCCGACGTGTGCTGCTGCCCGTTAGCTATGCAGACAACACGCGCCGCCAACCCAGCGCCGGCGTCCAGCGCATGAAACCACCCAAAAACTTCACGAAACTGCAATACGCAAAACCGCCCCAAACCTTCACGAAACCCCAACACGCGAAACCGCCCCAAACCCCCCCTCCCCTGTAGGTCAAGGCGCGCAAGCTGGCGGAGCTGGAGGCGGCGGCAGTCCCCCCAAAGTACCGGGCAGAGCTGGCGCGCGTCAAAATCGCCGCCGCGCCGACGGTGTGAGGGGCGCGCGGCGGCTGCGGGAGGTGGCGCGCAAGGTGGCAGTGCGCTGCGCGCGGTGGCTGCGGAAGGTGGAGCGTGGCGGCCCCCGTCGGGGGTGTGGGGAGGGCAGGAGGGGCTGAGGGAGCAGGCCTGGCACGGACGGTGTAAGGCCTTCGTTTCGAAGCGCAGCGGTTGTCCAGATTTATTACACGGCCAGCAAAGGGGCGGGAAACGATCACCAGCAGTTGGTTAATGCTTGCCACAGAGGGTGAGGGAATCTGAACAGACGCATACACAGACGACAGCAGGTGATCAGTCATCGTCGAACACCACCTTCTTCCCCTGGCCCTGCGCCCCCATCAGCGCCTTCTGCCTCTGCTTCGCGGCCCAAGATGGGTGCAGCTCCTCCGCCGGCGGCGCGGCCTGCTGCTGCCGCTTCTCCGGCTGCCGAGGCGGCGCGCCGGCCTCGGGGCGCGGCCGTTTCGAGCCGCCGCGCTCGCCGGCGCCGCCGCCGCCGCTGCTGCCGCCGCCGCCGCCGCCGCCGCCGCCGCCGCTGCTGCCGCCGCCGCCGCCGCCGCCGCCGCCGCCAGCGCTCCCGCCGCCGCGGCCGCCGCCGCCGCCCTTGGCAGGTGTGGAGACGACGACCGCATCGCCGTCCTCCCCAAACACCACCTTCTTCCCCTGGCCCTGCGCCGCCAGCAGCGCCTTTTGCTTCTGCTTCGCGGCCCAAGACGGGTGCAGCTCCTCTGGCGGCGGCGGCGGGAACGCGACCTGCTCCTGCCGCTCCTCCCGCCGCGGCGGCCGCGCGTCGCCGCCTCTGCCGCCGCCGCCGCCGCCGGCCCCGCGGCCCGCGCCGGCCCGCCGCTGCTGCTGCTCCGCCGCGGCGCGCCACATCCGCCGCTCCTGCTCCTCCTGCTGCCGCTGCAGCTGCAGGTGGCGGGCCTGGTGGCCGTACAGCTTCTCCAGCAGCGCCCGCCGCGCGCGCTGGCCGAGGCGCTTGCCCTTCTTCTTGATGAACTTTTCAAGCTTGCTCATCTTGCGCTTGGCCTCCTGCACCTCCTTTTGCACCGCCGCCTGCTTGGCAGCCTGCCTGGCGCTGGGCACTAAGGCGGCGCCGGCGGCGGGCGGCTCGCCCGCGGCGCGCTTGGCCTTGCCGCCTGGCGGCGGGGCAGGCGCGGCCTCGCCGTCGCTGCCGCTGCCGCTGCCGCTGTCGCCGTCAATGGCGCCGCTGCTGGACGGACCCTCCTCATCGTCGCTGCCGCTGCCGCTGCCGCCGTCGCCGCTGCTTTCGCTGCCGTCACCGCGGACTGCGCGCCGCGCGCGCGGCCGGCGCGCCGCACGCTCTTCCCCCGATGGCGCGCCGCTGCCTCCCTCCTCCTCCTCCTCTTCCTCCAGCCTCTCCCAATCCACGGCCCCTGGGTCGATGCCCTCCTCCGACCCTTCCTCTTCCTCCTCCTCGCTGCCGCCGAGCCCGCTGCCGCTGCCGCCGTCCTCGCTGCCGCTGCTGTCGGCCCCGCCCGCCGCCGGCCCCCGCTGCGCGGCGCGGCCGCGCTGCAGCAGCTTGGCGAGCGCACCGAGGGCCACGCCGTCCAACTCCTCCTCCTCCTCTTCGCTGCCGCTGGCGCTGGCGCCGCCGTCGCCCTCGCCGTCACCGTCGCCGCCGTCATCGCTGGGAGCCGCCTCTGCCATTTCGGCGCCGCTGCCGGCACCCCCCTCTGACGCATCGTCCCCACTGCCGCTGCCGCTGCTGTGGCCGCCGGCGCCGCCGGCGCCGGCGCCGCCGTCGCCGGCGCCCTTGCCGCCGGCCGCGGGGGGCTGCGCGTCACGCTGCTCGCGTGGCGGCGGGAACTTTTTCTTGTGATCTATGACCGCCGCCTTCAGCTCTTCCTGGACGCATTTCGCCGCCAGCAGGCGCGCCCCGACCAGCGCGCCGACGCCGCCGGCCCCGCCGCCGCCGCCGTCCGCGGCCGCGTCGGGGCGAGCGGCACCGGCGGGCGCGCCGTCGCCGCTGCTGCCGGCAGCCTCTGCCGCCGGCGGGCTGAAGCCTGCCGAGCGCGCGGCCTGCGCGGGCGGTGGGCGGGCCAGGGCAGAGCGCGTTGGCTGAGGGTTGCGGCGCGCGAGCGCGCAGCAGCAGCAACTTTTGGCACTCCCACCATCTTCAAACCGAACCCACGCCGCAGCCCAAACCACTGCCCATGCAAGCGCTGCTTCCCCGCCCTTTTCCAGGCCGCAAGCCCGCCCACCTGCAGCGCGAGCGCGTCCAGGTCAGCGCGCTTTGCCGCGTCCAGCTGCTGCTGAAGCTTCTCGAGGGGCGCCCCCCCGCCGCCCTTGCCCCCCGCGCCGCCCCTGCGCCCGCGGCCGTCCGCCGCCCCCGCTGCTTCCGCCGCTGCTTCCGCCGCCGCGCCGGCCTCTTGCGCCGCCGCGGCCGGGGGCGGGGCGCCCTTGGCCTGTGCGATTCGGCGGGAAATCTTTCGGACTTCGAATTGGCGCGCCTTTTTGAGGGCCCTGTGGATGACCTTGAGCCGGTGGTGCAGCCACTTGGCGCGCGCGGAGTCGCTGCGGGGCGGGCGGTGGGGCGGGGGCGGGGGTGGGGGCGGCGGCGACGGGGCGGGCGGTGAGCGGCGGCGGTGCTGGCGCTGGCAGGGGCCGTCCTGGCGGCGCTGCGGGTGCGGCCCGCCTGCAACGGCATCGTTGCAGCATGCAAGACAGCGCTGTCTCCTCGTGCCGTGCCGCGCGATGCTCACCCGTCCTTTGCGGCGGCCTGCACCTTGCGCTGCAGCCATCGCGGCGGCTGGCGCGGCTGCGGGGGCTGCGGCGGCGGCGGCGGCGGCGGGGCGGGAGGCCGTCAGCGCCCGCCTTCGCTAGTGGGCTATGCGACGACGTATGCTTTGGGAGTCCCGAATCCTACCTGACGCCCCCGCGGGCCTCCCCCAGGCTTCGCCAGCGTGTCGCGGCCGCGCTGGTTACGATCTGGCGGCTGGTTTGGGTCGTACAATCGCCCCAAAGGCAATTCGGGCTATAGCGATTGCATCACGGCTGCCAGCGGGCGCGCTCACTCAAAGCGGCGGCGGCGGCGGCGGCGGCGGCAGCAAGTGCCGAGTGCCGCTGCGCCGCTTGCGCCCTCGCCCCTGCGATGGCCCCAGCTCGTTCAGCCTGCCCCCACGGTGATTTTCGCCTTTGTCCGAATGGTTACAAGAAGCCAGTAATCGCGCGAAACGTCACTCTCTACAGTGGTGTTCAGACTGCGAATGCAATGCGCTCGGCAGCGCCGCACCCCTGCCAGACGCCGCGCGCTGCTGTTCAGCCTGGTCAGGGGCGGCGCGCCGCATTCCGCTGCCGCATCGCGCATGCTGCCGCGGCGGCGCGCTGCTGCTGCTGCTGCTGGCTGCTGCTGCTGCTGCTGCTCCTCACGTGCCCTTGCCGTCCCGGCTGCTGGGTGGCCGCTGCGCGCCGGGGCCGGCGTACTTCTGCGGCCGCAGAAGTTAGTTTTTTTGGAGGGGTGGGTTGGGGCGGGGTGGGGGGCGCGAAACGAAGGCTGCCTGGCAGCCGCTTTGACTGCGCTCACGCATGCATGCTGCCGACAGGCCTGGGCAGCGCGCCGTGCCCTGCTGCGTGCCCGCATGCGCGGCTGCCGCTGCGGCGCGGACAACGTTGACCCCCGCGCGCGCCTTTTTCCCCGTCGTGAACGGCAGGTACTTGTACTTGATCATGTGCTTTATTCTGCTCTTCATGGTGACGAAGAACAGCGCCAGGAAGTACATCACCAGGATGGGCCAAAACACGGGCACGTCAAAAACGTCAAACAGCGTCAGCGCCATGCCGATGAGGATGGAACGGGTGGAGGCCCACCTGGGTGGGTGGCGTTGGGGTTTTGCGGGGTTGTTGGGGTGGTGGGGTTTGCGGCCGAGGGCGCCGACGGCCGCGCCTGCAGGGTGGCGGCCGTGCCTGCTGCGAGTGCAGACGTCGCCGCCGCTGGGCTGCATCAGGCGGAGCGGCGGCCCCTGCGGCCGCGGCGGCATCAGCAGCAGCGAACAGCGCTGCGCTGTGCGCTACGCTGTGCTGCGGTACGACCGCGGTGATGATGGCGGCCCCCCCTCTCGCCTCGCCGCCTCTTCCGGGCTCGCCCCGCCCGCCGCCCTGCGTGCCCCCGCTCACCAGAACTTGAACTCTGGCAGCCGCCGCACAAAGGGCTTGAACTCCTGGTCCGACTTGGTGGGCAGCGCCGGCCCGTCGTGCTCCACCGCGTCTGGGTCGACCTGCGGCGTGATGAAGCCCAGCAGCAGGTTGAGGTTGTAGATGCCGATCCCGTAGGTGACGATGTAGAAGCCGGCCAGGAAGTAGACGCGCACGACGTAGAGCAGAAGCAGCAGGCCCCAGCCGAGCCAGCGCGGGCCTATGTGCGGGGTGCTGCGGTCCAGCAGGTGCTGCAGCCGCTGGTTGGCTTTGGCCACTGCCACCGCCAGGGCATTTTCCGGCTCCGCCTCGGCGTTCATTGCGGCGGGGCCCCTTGGCCTCTGCCCGTGAACGCCGCGCCCGCGGATCCGGGGCTCGGAGCGCGAGCGTCGACTGCGATTCGGCTATATGGGTCGCCAGAAACGCTTCAGAAGCCGAGAACGGCAGCCAGGGACGCCTGCAGCGGCTGTTTAGTCGTGATCTGGGCTGGCGCGAGGCTATGCGCGTGCGGCTGCCGTTGGAATTGCTTGCTCGAGGTTGGAATTTGTGATCGGCCATGCGTTGGCGGGGGGTAACAGCCCGTGGGGCGGGCAGGCAGGTGAGCAGCTGCTGCCCTCGAGCCGCGAGGTGGGCGCCGCGTCCGAATGATTCGAGGCGCAGTTGCCAAGCAGAACGTGCCCCACGGAAGCGCCGTGCAGGCCCAACCCGCTCGCCACAGCCGCCGCAACCGAGTCAAACGCCGCGGTCAAGCGCGGCGGCAGCAGCGATGCGCCCCGCGGGTGCTGAGGAGCCGGCCCCGTCGACGTCGGCGCCGCCGCGGCCGTCGCCGCGGCAGAAGCAGCAGCAGCAGCAGCATCAGCAGGGGGAGGAGGAAGAGGAGGAGAAGGACGCACCGCCCAGCCTGCTGGCGTGGGCGCGCAGCGCGGCATGGCGCGGTGAGCGCGGATCTGCGCGCGGCCCTGCGGCCACCCCGCCGGCTGCCGCCTCTTGCAGCCGGCCCGCCGAGCCCGCATGCTCATGGCGCGCCACCTGGACCTCCCTCCCTCCCGCCGATTCCCATAGCCTGGCTTGCGGTGGACTGCGCCGTCGCGTGGCTGACAGGACTGGACGAGAGCCGCTACCAGTGGGCCATCGACCGCTACCACCAGCAACAAGCCGAGGCGCGCGCTCGGCCGGGTTTGCTGGTTTGGGGGCAGGAGGCACGGGCCCGCCGGTGTCCGCTGCTGCCGCCGCCGCTGCCGTGGGGGCTGGGGGGTTGCGGGCCCGCCGGCGCTGCTGCTGCCACCGCGGCCTGCAGCACGCGCAGCCTTTCGAACAGCGCGCAAGCCGCTGCAACGCAAACGCATACGCGCCGCCCCCGCAGCTCGCGCTGCGGGCGCGCGTGCTCGATGGGGGGCTCTCAAGCACGGCGCCGCACGTGGCGCCGCCGTCAAACGTGCGCTGGCCGCTGTTTGGGGGTGTTGCGCGGCAGCCTGGGCGGGAGCCCGGATTGGACTGGTGTCCGGGCGTCCTGCGGCCGCGAAGCCGCCTCGACAAGAGCCCCTCTCCCATCAACCCCGCAACGCAGATGATGGTGGCGGACGCAGAGAACCCGCGGGCGCCCGCGTGAAAGGTGGTGCGCCGCACGCGACCGACGGACTGCGCAGCGGCGCGGCGCAGCTGCAGAGCTCGCGGCGCGCATTCGGCACTCGAAGGCTCCGCGGCAGCAAAGGGGCGGCCGCTTTGCAGGCGCTGCCAGTCGCGATCCCGTGGCCACACTCGATCCTCTGTAAAAGCCGCGTGAGCTCCCGGAGCCCAGATCGCCACCCGTTGCCGAGCGCCCCCTCCATCCCGCCTCCCGGGCGGCATTAACACATGCTTTGCGCGGCCTCTCGGGTTCCTGCAGCTCGCATCGCGCTCTCCCGCGCCACGCGCCTCGGTGCGTCGCGCGCCGCCGCTGCGCCTGCCCGCCGCCCGCACCCGACGGCAGCAGCGTCGCCGCCACGGGCCGCCGGTCCCGCGCTCCGCTCGCCCGCCGACCGCGCCCGCACTCGCCGCAGGCCCGCGTTCTTTCTCGCCGTCCGTCCGCTGCGCCGCCGCCGCCATGGACAAGGTCGAGTTTGGCCCCTCGAAGCTGCCCGGCTACGAGGCGGGCCCAAAGGACGCGCCGGGGGTGATAGTCCTGCAGGAGTGGTGAGCGGCAGACCGGCAGGGCCGGCGGCGGCGGGGGCGGCCGGCTTTCCCGGGCTTTCAGTAGTCACTCAGCCGCGCCGCGGAAGGCGCCGGCGAAGCTCGGCTGCGCATCCCGGGGGCTGTGCTGCTCCAAACAGTTTGGGGGGGGGGGCGACGCAGTGCCTGCAAACCTCGGCGGCCTGCGCAACCGATAGAGCCGGCGCCCCAATGCAACACACACACCCAACGCCAACAGGTGGGGCATCACACCAATCATCAAGGAGCAGGCCCTGATGATCAGCAAGGTGCGGTCAAAGCTTGACCCAACCCGCACACCCCAAATCGCGCGCGCATGCGCGCGCGCGCGGCGGGCGTCGTGCCGTCGCAAGCACAGCGCCCCCTCCGCCCTCTCGGCCAGCGGGTGCGTGCTCTTCAAAAACCGGCCTCCTTGCAAAGCAAACCGCCCTGCCCTCAGCCTCCCTTTTCCTTGCTGTTGCCGAAACAGGAGGGCTTCAGGGTGTTGGTGCCCGACCTCTACAAAGGCAAAATCGGGGTGGACGCTGAGGAGGCATCCCACGTGAGTTGTTGAGGGTTTTGGCTTTCAAAAGCTAAATCTGGGCCAGCCCTGGGGCTGAGAACTGTTGGACTGTTTTGCTGTTTAGCCCCCCCCTTTGCCAGAAGCAGGCGCATCGACCCTGCCCATGGCGGCCTGGCCTCGAAACCGCAAGCAATTGGACCAAAACAGCGCAAATCACACCACCACCACCAGCACCACCACCACCACCACCAGCACCACCACCACCACCAAAGAAACAACGGGCACAAACATCCCGCAACCCGCCTGCAGCTCATGAACAGCCTGGACTTCAAGGGAGCGGTGGAGGAGCTCAAGCAGGCCGCAGACTACCTCCGCGCCACCGGCGCCGGCCGCGTCGGCGCGGTGGGCATGTGCATGGGCGGCGCGCTCGCGTTTGCGGCGGCGCAGCACGCGGGCATCGACGCGGCGGCGCCCTTCTACGGCATCCCCGACCCCGCGATCTGCCAGGTGGGCGCGGGCTGGGAGGTCTCAACGGCTGGGTTTTTTTGCGCGCCAGTTGGCCGCTACGGAAGCTGCTTCGAATCGAGGGTCTCTGGCAGTTGCGGAAGATCCAGCTTCTGCCAGCGCCCCTGGTCGGCGCTGGTTGAGTGCCGACCTGCCAGCGCCGCCTTTGCCTGGCGGCTGCAAACGCGCGCGCCTCGCCCTGCGATCTTATTCCCCTTCCATCCTCCTCTCCCGCCGCTTTGAAAAAACACTCCCAGCCGGACTCGATCAAGATCCCGGTGCAGGCCCACTTTGGGTGCGCCCGCCGCGCGCCAAAACCGGGCAGGCGTGGGCCGTGCCCGCGCAGCCGGCTGGGGCGCGCCGCTGCGTGTGCGACGCCGCTTGAAACGCCTGCGCCCAGCCCAGCCCAGCCGAGCTGCGCTGCACTCCCCCAATGCCCTCAAGCCTCTGTACGCCTGCTCACCTCCCGTTCTGCTCTTCCCTACAACCGACAAAAACCCCGGCCTCCGCAGCAAGCTGGACTCCCTCACCGGCTTCAGTGATCCTGGTGGGCCGCGCGCTGGGGCCCCCCCTTTTTGGGGGGCGCCCGCCTTTTGCCATGCATCGCCACAACTTGAGCCTCTTCCCGTGCCGGCCATCCACCCTCACAACAAACAACTGCACTGAGCACGAGCCAGCGTCGCAGCTGTGAACGAGCTCAAACGCCCAGTGCGTGACGCACGCCCCAAACTCACCCTGTTTGACCTGTGAATAAACAAACCCGAGCCAGAGTCTGCCCAGAAGGTGTTTGACAAGATGAAGGCCGCCGGCTGCGACGTGGAGCTGTTCCTGTGAGGCTTTTTTGGGGGGGGGGGGGGGGGGGGGGGGGGGGGGGGGGGGGGGGGGGGGGGGGGGGAGTTGACCGATTGAATGACGTGACTCAACCGATTCGTGATGGCTGATGGTGGCACGGCCAGACGTCTGAGCCGCGGAATCCTGACACCTCATTGTGCCGTGCCCACTGCTGCGCCGCGTCGACTCACCCCAACCCGGTCAAACCCCCCAAACGCCCGCGCCAGCTACGACGGCTGCGGCCACGCCTTCCTCAACGCGCTCACCGACGAGGGCCGCGAAAAGATCAAGAGTGCGCCGCTGATGAGGGTTTGGACGTTTTCGATTTGCGTGCGGCAATCGTATCTCGCGCCTTGGGAGTGTTTGGCCTTGGAATGCATGCATGCGCACAGCCGCACACGACTTACAAACACACGCGCACGCGCCCCCAACGCCCGCCCGACAGCCATCGGCCAGGCGTCGCCGCCGGAGGGCGAGGTCAAGGCGGCGTTTGAGCGGATGGTCGCCTTCTTCAAGAAGCACCTGGCGGCGTGATCTGGGGCGGCCCGCGATCTGAGGCGGCGCTTGGAAAAGTCCGGTTGCCGCATTTGGGTTGATTAGGTTGCGGCGGCGCGAACGCTTGCAGCCGCACGCGCTTTCCCTGAGAGCACCAAACAAAACAATGAGCTGTTCTGCCTCTGCCCCCTGGCATCCGCCCCGGCTGCCCGGCCCGCAGCGGCTACCACAATAACGCAGGCCCTGCGGTGCGCGGCGCGAGCTGGCCGTTGCGCTCACGCGCCCCCACGCCTGCACGCGTTGAATGTTGAGTCGGCAAGCGGCCGCTTTGGCAAGCAAGAGTGACTCAGTTGTTACTCGCGGCGGCAGTGGCAGTGATTAATTCCAATAGGCGGCAGGCCGGTTTGCAACTAGCGCATTTGTTTGGGCGCAGCTTTCGAGGAATGCGGCAGGCGGCGGGGCAAAATGGGGCGATGGAGCCTAGCCAAGAGGGGGCAGGGGTGGCAAGCGCGCCAAAACTGGGCATACATGGCAGTGTCTGACTAAGCATTTGGCAAAGGCTCCTATACGTGCCGCCGCCGCCGCCGCCAATCATCGTCTTCGCGGCCGCCGTCGCCGGCACCGCCGGGCGGCGAGTCCTGCTGCTGCGCCTGCTGCTGCTGCTGCTGCTGCTGCTGCTGCTGCTGCTGCTGCTGCGCCTGCTGCCGCTGCCGCGCCCCCCCGCCCCGAGGCAGCACCAGCGCGCCGTCGAGGCGGCCAAACGCGCCGTCGATGGTCCCGAGGCGGCGCGTGTCTGTGCCCGAAAGGTACCTTTCGACCAGCATGGCCTCCACCTTTCTGTTTGTGTCGTGGACGAATATGTGGACCTGGGGAGGTGGTGGGGTGGGGGTTTTTGGGCGGGTGGGCGGGTGGGTAGGTGGGTGGGCGTGGGTGGGGGGTCCATTGGGTGGGGGGCGGGGGTCCAGCGGGTGGGGTGGGTGGGCTTCGCAATGAAGCGCACTTCAAACGGGAGGCCAGGCGGCATTGGGTCACCTATCGCGCAGGCGCACGGCAGCGCCGCGAGGCAGCGCCGCGAGGCAGCGCCGCGGCCCCGGGCCCTCCCCCCGGCGCCCCCACCTGCGGCTTGCGCCCCTCCGCGATGCAGCGGCGCGCGTTGTTGATAGCGTAGTAAACGGGCTGGTACCTGGTGGGGTGGAGTCGTGTGTGCTAGTGTGAGTGAGTGAGTGTGTGTGGTGCAGGCGGGGTTTGGCGGAGGCGTGCGCGATTTGGGGGAGAGGGGGACATATTTGCTGCACGCAATTTGGTGGCCGGGCTCCTGTTTCATCAACCGGGGGCTCCCACGGACAGCTGCGACCCCGCGCAGCACACAAAGGCGCAAACACGCACGCAGCCGCCCGACGCAAGCACAAACCCCGATCCACACCGCACCTCCCCGGCTGCCCGTCGTTCTCCTTCCAGCCCATGGGGGAGTCCACGAGAATCACGTCAAAGCAGGCCGCCTCGAGCTCCCGCGGCAGCTGCGGCTCCGAGGGCGCGGCGAAAAAGGCGTCGGGCTGCTCCAGCAGGGTGGTGTAGGTTACGGGGTAAACCGTGATGCCGGGGATTTTGGCTGTGACCGTGTCGATCCTGTTTGGTTTATGTTGTTTTGTTTGTTTGTTTGTTTTGTGTGTTTTGTTTTGTTTTGTTTTGTTTGTTTGTTTGTTTATTTGTTTGCTTGTTTGTTTGTTTTGTTGCTTGTTTGTTGTTCTGCTGCTTTTTCATCTGTCTTGCGCCGCGCCAGCCAGCGGACGCAAGCGACGGCACGCCTGCAGGGCCGCGCGCCAAAGGGGAGCCGCCCACCCCGCTGCCCGCCCCGCTCACCACGACTGCACGTTCTCCAAAAAGATGGTGGTGCCGCCGCAGTTGATCTGCGCCCAGATCTCGCTGTCCCACCCGAGCCCAAACACCAAAAAGTCCGCCGGCGCGCCCTGCGGCCGCGCGCCCCGGACGGCGTTGGCGATCCAAAGCATCTGCGGCAGCGACAGCTGGGGCGGGTTTTTGCCCGCCTTGGGCCCGCCCTCCGCCCCCTCGGCTATGATTGAAACGTAGTCCGGCCTGCAGCCGCTGGGGTGGGGCCGCCTGTCGGGGCGTCGGGGCCGGGGGCGCGTGCGGGGACAGTTGGCGGCCGCGGCGCGGGCCTCAAAGGGGCGCGGGCCGCAAAAAGCGCCGCGCGCCGCCGCGCGCGCACAGGCCGCCTCGGCGGCGCCGGCTTGGGAGCGTCTGCGGCGCCGCGCAGCCTGCGGTGCCTGGCCCAGCAGCGGGCTGGCATGGTTTTTGTTGCTGCCCAGTCGAAACTGGAGGGGCCCCTCAATCCTCAAACCACCCAAGCTCACCAGGAGGCTGTCGAGAGCTCGGCGGCGCCGCCCGTCCCGCCAGCGCCGCCGACGCAGCCCGCGTACTGCCCCGCGTAGAACGATCCCAGCCCGATGGAGGCGCCGGCAAAGATGAGGCAAAGCAGCAGCCGGCTGCTGGGCGGCGCGGCGGCCGGCGCGGCGCGCGGCGACGCGCCGAGGCCGGCGTGGAGCGCCTTGACCCGGAGCAGCGAGTGCGCTTCGATGCCGCCGGCGGCGGCGGCCTGGTGCGACACCCGCGGGCTGCGCTGCATGGCCGCGTTGTGGATTCGATCGTCGGCTCCTATCTCTATCCGGTGCGCTCTGTAAGCTGGCGCGGTTGGCGGGGCCGCGAGTCGTTGGCAGCCCTCCCGGTTGGTTAGATAAGCCGGCAGCGCGTGTCGATCAATTAAGCACGAGCAATGAACGACGGTGCTGCGGAAGTGGAGCCCGGGGAGCAGGCGGCGCGGCTCCCTGCCGGCAAGCGCGCGGCGCGGTAGCTGCTGCGGCGCTGCACGCAGCAGTCCGGGGCGCTGCAACTCCCTACTCCACCAAACCCCTCCCCACGGATCGGCCAATCACAATGCATGATCCCGCACCTTTCCGTGCCAGCGCCCGGGCTTGAACCATTTACACAGCCGGCCGCGTGCGCCCGGCCAGCACGGCGCGCGCCCATGCGGCGCACGCCTCCGCCACGCTCTGCCGTGCGCCGCCAGCGGCGCGCGGCGCCGCCGGCGCCGCCGCCCACGCCTCTGCGAGCACCCGCCCGTAGCTCAGCGGCTGAAAGCCCAGCAGAAAGCACCTCTGCCGCCGGGGGCCCCAGTTCAGCTGCCCGTGCTGCGCACGCTGTGCCGCCTCTGCGGGCGGCGGCCGCTCCGAACCAACCCCGCCAGAAGGCAGCAGCACCTCGACGCAGAGTTCACCTGGTGTTGGATTGATGGAGAGGGTTATGATGGGGCGGTGGGGGGACGCATTCGTTTTGATCCTGAGAGCCTAACCGAGGGCCGGCGCGCAGAGCGCAGAGCGAGCGAGCGCGGCGCGGCGCGGGCGCGCACCTGGGTACGCCGCCGGCCGCAGCGCGCGCCTCGCGAGCGCGCACGCCGGGTTGCGCGCCGCGCCGGCCGCGGCGCCGAGCAGCGTGGCCCGCGCGGCCGCCCCTGGCGCGTGCAGCAGGAGCGCGAGGAGGTACCAGGCCGCCGTCGTCGGCAGCAGCGCCAGCAGGGGGGTGAACAAAAGGACGCCCACAATCACGTGCTCGGCCGTCACCTCGTCCCCCGCCCCGCCGCCGCCCCGCCGCCGCCGCGCGGCCGCGTCCCCCCACAGCTGAGCCTCCCCCGCCGCCGCCCTGCCGCCGCCGCCGCCGCCCGCCGCTCGCCGCCGCAGCCGCAGCCGGACGGCGCCGGCGGCCGCGGTGGCGGCGTCCTCGGCGCCGCGGCCGCGCATGAGGCGCCACATCGCCGCGAGGCAGCGGAGGTGCAGCCGGTAAAGGGCCGCCAGGCTTACGTAAGCCCACTCCAAAGGCAGCAGAAGCAGCCTCAGCGCATCCGCCGCGGCCGCGAGCCCGCCCGCCGCGCCGAGCAGCGCGGCGGCGGCGGCGAGGGACCAGGCCGCCGCTGGGCCGAGCGCTGGCCAGGCGGCGGCGTAGGCGGCGCGCCACGCGTCGAGCGCGGCGGAGGCGGCGGCGCCGAGGAGCAGGGAGAGCTCCGCGTGCAGCTTTACGCCGCCTGGGGGAGGGGGCGGTTGGGCGGTCGGTTGCGAGTCACGTCTAGGGGCTGGTGTGGGGGCGCTCGAACGGGTTGGACCGCCGGCTGTGCCTAGGAAGGCACGTCTGGGACAGCCTGGGAAAACGCCAGAGCCTGCTGGCAAGCGAGCTGCGCGCGCCTCAAGCCGTCCAGAGGCACTTGGGAAGGGGGCGGCGGCGGCGGCAGGTAAAAAGACAATAACCCCCCACCTGGCCGGGCGCCGGTGAGCCAGTCGATGTTGGGCGCAACCACCCGCGAGCACAGCCACGCGCCCGCGCCCGCCGCGCCCTCGGCCAGCTCGCCCCGCCGCCGCGCGAGCGCCGCGGCCGCGGCGAGCCCCGCCGCGCGCTGCAGCAGCTCGGAGGTGGCCGCGTCCTGGGCGCGCAGCAGCGACGCGTCGAGCGCCGCCGCCGACGCCGGCGCCGAGCGCGCGTCCGCGTCCGCCGGCCGCCCGCGCGCGCAGAGCGCGGCGAGCCGGCGGGCGGCGGCGCGCGCGTGCTCGGCAGCGGCGGGCCACGCGGCGGACGGCGGAGCGGCCGGGGGCGGCGGCGCGTGCGGGGCAGGCGCCGGGGGCGGCGGCGCGCCGGCGAGCCGCCTCCGGGCGAGGGGCACGCGGTTGATGCAGTGGCAGGCCCATTCAAGAGAGGTGACGCCTGGGGGAGGGGAGGGGGCGTTGGGCTGGAACGTTCAGTCTGGTGAACCGAAAGGTGGCGATTTCAGAGCAATAGGCGACGGCGCGCAGCACGGCAGGGCACCAGTTGCGGGCGCTGCGGGCGGCTTGATTGTATAGGGTGGCCACCCCTCCTGCTCATGAGTCATCGCTCACCAGGGCCCTCGCCCATCCAATCCGACCCCGGGGGTGCCGCCTTTGCCGCGCGGCGCCCTGCGGCGGCCTCCGCCGCCGCGCCCTCTGCCGCCGCCGCCTCGGCCGCCGCCGCCGCCGCCTCGGCCGCCGCCGCCGCCGCCGCCTCGGCCGCTGCTGCCGCCGCCTCGGCCTCCGCGGCCAGCACGGGCGCGTGCGAGCGGCCCGGCTGCGGCACCGCGTACAAAAACACATCCACATCCCTGGAGCCCTCCCGCCCCGGCCACCGCACGTGAAACTCCGGGACCAACACGGCCGCGCCGGCGGGCGGCGCGCCGGGCGCGGGGGGGCAGGCCATCGGGCGCCCCGTTGGCGACTGGGGCGCGGCGCCGACGGCCGTCATCCACACCCCGCTGTCCCGCTGCCGCCGCTCCCCAGCGCCGTTGCTGGCTGGTTCATCCTCTTCTTCTTCTCGGTGCTGCTGCTGCTGTTGCTGCTGCTGCTGTCGCCGCGCCCGTGTGCTGCGCTGGGCTCGGGGCCCGGCCACGGCCTGCTGTTGCCGGCCGGCCCCGCTGCCGGCCGCCGGCGCGGCGGCCGCCCACTCCCCGACCACGCCCAGCTGCTCGCCTGCCTGGACTGGGAGGGACGCCGCAATGCTCTGCAGCCGCCGCTCCGCATCTGCACTGCCATCGCCGCCGCCGCCGCCGCTGCCGTCGAGGGCGCCCGCCACGACGACCGCCGCGGCGACGCGCGCGCTGCCCGGGTGCGAAAAGCCGTAGAGCGTGCGCGCGCCGCCGCCCCCGCCCGCAAGCGTCGGTCCAGTCAGATCCAGGGGCCAGAAGACGCGAAATGGCCGCCCCTCGCCGCCCATACGCGTGGCGGGCGGATGGAGTGACCCTGCAAAGTGAGATCTGGGGGCCAGGCGAGCGCGTTTCCCGGCCTGCAACGGGTTCAAAACGTGTATTTGGATCGCCGGTAAACGTTTACGGGTCGAACAGCGCGATCGGGTTTCACCGCTGCCTGGGAGGCTCCCGCCAAAAACCACGGGAGCCATGACTCCCTCGCCGCGCCAGGACGAGGCGCAACTGCAGGCCTACGCCGCGGGAAGGCAGCTGTTGGAGGTTCTGGAGCAGCGCGTGCAGCCAAAGGACCTCGCCGATCGCATCGCGGGCCTGGCCGCGCGCCTCGCTGCAGAGGCGCGCGCCGCAGCGCCGGCCGCAGCGCCCGCGGCAGGTGCGTGCGTCCCGCTGGAAACGGCATCACACTATGTACTGCCTTCCGATCAAACCGCGCTTTGCCGTCCGATCGCACCGGCTGCGGTGGCCACACGAGCGGCGCGCACGCCCATCCCCTCGGGCCTCCCGCCCTCCCCGTCGCAGCCGCGAACGGTGGCGCCAACGGCGCGCCGGCCCCGGCGCCGCCCGCCGCCGGCCCCGACTTTTCGGCGGCGACGGCGGTGCTGGAGGGGATCGCGATGACGAGCCCTTGGTGGGTGGCCGCGGGCCGCCGGTCTCCGAGCCCCCCGGACCCGGTCAACGCTTGGGCTGCCTCATTCGACTGCCACTCGACTGCCCAGGCGGTTCTCTGCCAGTGCAGTGAAGAGGCGAACAGAAACCAAGCCCTCGAACCCCACTCACCTTTGCCCGCTCGCTCATACCTTTCGCCCCCCCCCCTCCCCCCCCCCCCCTCCCCCCCCTTTGCAGGGGCAAGCACGACATCGGCTTTGCCCCAGAGCACCTGCTTCTGCGCGGCAGCAAGCAGCTGGTGGCCATCCCATACGCCGCTATCCAACACGTTGCGGTGGGCGCCCCGGCTGCTGCGCGTGCTTTTGTGCGTGTTTTGTCGTGCGCTGCGCACACTTTGTGCGTTGCGTGTTATTGCTCTCCGAGCGTCTGTGCGTGCTGCATGTGTGCGCGCAAGGACAAAGCATTGGAGTTGCGCCAGAGGGCCATCACTCATCGCCGCGCCCCACCGCTCCCCGGCGTTTCGCTTCCCGTTTCGCCGTTTGAATCTTCCCGACAGATCATGGAGCAGATCCCCAAGGAGCCAAAGGACAAAAACTGCGTGGTGCTCGCGCTGCGGCGGTGCGCGCGCGCCGCCTCGGGAACGCGCCGCAGCTCTCAGGCTTTGCTCTGCGCGCGCCGGCTGTGAGAAACAGAAAACGCGGCTGAAGCACGCCGCACGCGCAGCCGCCGCCGCTGCAGCCCCCCACACACCCCTCGTTCGCAAGCAGGGGAATCGCCAAACATGAAACCGCCGCAAACCGCCTCCGCAACCCCCGGCGCAGGGACTCTGACGTGCACGCCGGCAAGACGCGGCTCGATGTGGTGGTGGCGCAGGTGGGGGGCTGAATTGGGCCGGCGCCGCGCCGCGCCGTGCCTTTTTCCCAGCTTGCCCTGCTGTCTGCTGTCTCTTGATTGGATGTGCCGCTGCGGCCGCTACTCAACAGCAGAGGCACCGGGCTTGATCAAAAACCGCCCGAAACCGCCGCAGCACGCAACGTATGCACCTGGATGCCGACCACGCCCTACCCCCTCAACCCCCAAACCCCAAACCCCAAACCCTGATACCCCAAAACCCCCAACTTTGGCTGACCGCAACCACCAAACCCCCAACCCCACCGCTCCGCTAAACCGCCGCAGACCAAGGCCTCTCCCGAGGTGGAGGTGGCCGTGCCCCCCGGCTGCGAGCATTTGGCAGAGGGCCCGACCCTCAAGGGCCCCGCCGCGGTGGTGCTGTGCCAGCTGCTGGGGGCGCACCTGCCAGACATTCAGGTGAGACCCTTTTGGGGGGCCATTGGGGGCGATTGGGGGGCCGACGGGGGGCCGTTGGGGCCAGCCGGGGCCGCCGCCTGCAAAGGCCGGCCTGGCAGGGGGTGCCCCTGCGCTGGCCCTGGCCTGCCGTAAAGCACGACCAAAAAAAATCACCCTTTAAACAAACAAACAAAACACCCCCACCCCCCAGGACGACACCTTCACCAGCAGCGACCCCTCCGTCTTCCGCGCCGCCTCGGGCGACCTCGCCGTCGCCGCCAACGTCCGCACCTCCGGCGGCTGGCTCTTCCCGCTGCCGGGGGCGCTGCTCTTCCTGGGGAAGCCCGCCCACTTCATCCGCCACTCGGAGGTATCTGGCTGCGAGTTCTCGCGCGTCGGGGCGGCGTCCGCGACGTTCGACCTGGCCGTCCACGTCGGCGGCGGGGGCGGCGGCGGCGGCGGGAAGGGGGCGCGCGTCGAGTTTGGGCAGATGGACAAGGGGGAGCTGCCGAGGGTGCAGGCGTACTTTTCGGAGCGGCGGCTGCCGGTGCGGAGGGGGCTGGCGCTTTGGGGTCGGTTTCTGTGGTTTTGTTTGGCACAAGGGGGGGAGCGAGTGCCGCGCGGCCTCGTGACGCTGGCCGGCCGCTTTTTGCTTGCAGGTGTTGCTGAAGGAGCCCCGGAGCAGGCCCCCAAACCGGTTCGGACCCCTGCCCCCCCCGGGCTCGCGCGCAACCAGGTGGGCCCCCCAGACCCCAACGCGGCGCCGAGGGACGGCGCCGGCAGTGGCAAGGGGCGGCCCGCTGCTGCCGCGGCGGCTGCGGCGGGGGGCGCGGCCGCGAGCGGCGGCGACGGCGACGGCGACGGCGACGGCGACGGCGACGGCAGCGACGAGGAGGACTCGGATTTCGATCCGGGTGGGTCCCGTGTCTTTTTGGTGATCTGGCCGCTGCGATCTGGCTGGATCCGGTTGGGTGGGCTTGGGGCACCTTTGCTGCCCTCAGCTGTCTGGTTTCAGCTGACTGCCGATGGCTTGGTCCATTGGGGGGCCATCCGTCAATCTGCAGACCTGGGGGTCTGCAAATCTCTCCGCCTTTCATCCACAGCAGCCCGCTGGGCAGTTGCGTGGTAAGGACGAGGGCCGCGGAACAAACGCCCCCCCCCCTTTACACTCACACGCAGAGGCGTCGGAGCGCGGGGAGCGGGGCGCCAAGCGGCGGCGCACGGGGGGGAGCGGCGACGAGGGCGGGGCGCCGGGCGGCGGCGAGGGCGAGGGGGAGGACGGCAGCGACGGCGGCAGCGACGAAGGTGCGGGGCCCGTCGCCGCCTGTTCCTGCGCCTGCGCCTGCGCAGGGATGCTCAGCCCCACAGCCCCCAAAAGTGCTGGACCCCCTTCCCCCAGCCCCACTCCCCACGCACGTGCGCGCGCGCCGCCCACAACCGAGCGCCCCCTCAACTCGACACCCCTCGAACAAAACCCCGCTTTTTCGCCAGACGAGGACGGCAGCGGCGACGACGGCAGCGACGACGACGACGACGACGACGACGACGACGACGACAGCGTGTCGCTGGTCAACTCGGACGAGCTCTCGGGGGACAGCGGCGGCGGCGGCGGCGACGACGACGACGACGACGACGACTGAGCGGGCGCCGGCGGCCGGGGGCGGACGGCTGCGGGGCGCGTGGCAGTCCAGCCCCACCGGCCATTCAGCCCACTCAAAAGGGACGCCCGTGTAATGCCCGCGCGGCGCGCTGTGGTGTCTTCGCAGGAGCAGTTTTGGCCTTTGCCCGCCGCGTCCTTGGCGGCGGGTGCCGCAGACAGCGGCGGGGCGGCGCACCGACAGACGGGCCGAACCTCTCCTATCAGGGCCGCGATCGCATTGCTGATCCAAGAACCGCGCCCTTCCGATCATCCAGCCGAGGGGGAACCGCCCACCCACCGCCCTGCGATGCTCCTCGCGGCCCGCTCCCGGCCGCTCATCCAGAGAAGCAGGACAGAGGTTCTCGTACGCGCTAAAATGGCCGCAGTGGCGACGCCCCCCAGCACGGCGGCGCAGCAGGTGCGGCGCGCTTGAGGCCGCGCACGCGCCGCGCCGCGCTGCGTCGCCAGCTCTGCCAGCACAGATCTGCCCGGCTATTGCAGGCCAGCACACAGCCCGCGAGCAATGGGGCCGCGCCCCTCTGCGCGGCGGATCCTGCTGCTGCTGCTGCTGCTAGCGCTCGCGTCGCCGCGCCTCGGCGCCACCGCGCTTGCCGGGCAGCAGCAGCAGGAGCAGCAGCAGCGGTGCGACGGCGCCGCCGCCGCCGCCGCCGCCACGGCCCACACCGGAGGCTGCGCCTGGGACGGAGCGGCGGCGCCCGCGCAAGTGCGGAGCTGGGGCGCGCCCGCCAGCCGCGCGAGGCTCGGCGTTTGGGATGCGGCCGCGCCTGGCGGGCCGGCGCAGCTCGCCAAAGCGGCCCCCCCCGCCAAAGTGCCGATTTCCTCTCAACCCCCATACCAACCCCGCCCCCAGGCTTATGAAAAGCTCTGCGGCAAGCTGCGGGAGCTGAATGCGCTCGAGGGAATCAGCGGGCTGCTGGGCTGGGACGAGATGGTGCGGGGGCGGCGCCGCTTCGTTACGCAGATCTGATCTAGCTCATCTGATCTGAACACGAGGATGCTGTTGCCCGCTAATGATCTGCCGGAGCTGCCGCGTTGCAGGTGCCCGCGCATTCGCGAGCCCCCCAAAACGCGCCCGCCCCCGAAACGCGCCCGCCACCCGCCACCAAACGCACCCCGGCCCCTAGGTGATGATGCCCCCCGGCGCCGCCGAGGCGCGCGGCGCGCAGAAGTCCGCCCTGTCCGGCGTGCTGCACGACAAGCGCACCGACCCCGAAATGGGCGCGCTGCTGGAGGGGCTCAAGGTGGGGGGTGTCGGCTTGGGAGGGGCCTTGGGCTTGGCAGGGCAGTGCGAGGGTCTTTGGGCTTGAGAGGGCCCCGGGGGCTCGGTTGCTGGAGTTTGGGGCCTTTGGGGGCTCTATGCCCTTTCCGCCCTGCAGAAATGAGGCTTTGAGGGGGCCTCGAGGGGGCTTCGTGGGGGGCTGTGAGGGGGCTCCTCTGTGGCAAACCAAACCAAACCATCACGCCCCCCCGCTCCCCCCCCCCCCAGGCTTCCCGCCTCACCCCCGTCCAGTCTGCCGTGGTGCGCGACACAGCCAAGGCCTACAAGAAGGCCACCGCCCTGCCCAAGGCGCTGGTGCAGCGGATAGGTGCGCGGCGCGGCCCTTTTTATGTGTGTGCGCGTGCTTGTTTTGCGGGCTGCGGTGTTGAAACTTAGCTGAGGATGGGGTGGTCTAATCATCCCATTCCCTGAATCCTGGCAAAGCAAAGCAAAGCAAAGCAAAGCAAAGCAAAGCAAAGCAAAGCAAAGCAAAGCAAAACAAAGCAAAGCAAAGCAAAGCAAAGCAAAGCAAAGCAAAGCAAAGCAAAGCAAAGCAAAGCAAAGCAAAGCGGAAAAAAATAACGCACAAAACAAAACAAAACAAACAGCCAAGCTGGAGACGGACGCGTACGTGGCGTGGGTGGAGGCGCGCAAGGAGTCGGACTTTTCGAAATTCGCGCCCTTCCTCAAAGAATGGGTCGAGGTCCGGCGGGAGTCGGTGGGTGGCATTGCGCAGGGGGGGGGGGGGTTGCAGCCTTGGCATTGGCGAGCTTTTGCAATGGCAGCTTTCGCATTGGCGAGCTTTCGCTGCGTGGCTGGAGAGGGGTCCCGCAACCACCAACCCTGAGGCGTGCCTGATGGATGCTGAGTCAGACCCCTCTGCTCAATGACTTAACCCCCCAGGCGCGCCTGATCGATGCTGACTCAGACCCCTATGACGTGCTGCTGGATGACTACGAAAAGGGGGCCACGGCGGCGCGGCTGGATGAGATCTTCGCAGAGGTGGGCGCGATTGTTTGTTTTTTTATTTGTTTGGCTGCTTGTTCATTTGTTTGTGGGCGAATGAGAAAACCGGGTCAGTCCTCACCCCACCACCGCGCCCTCAAACCTCAATCTTAAACACACCGCCGACAACTGCCCCCCTCCCACAACAAACAAAAACAAACCCAGGTGCGCGCGGGCCTGGTCCCCCTCCTCGCCTCCCTCAAGTCCCGCGGCACCCGCCCCGACGACGCGTGGCTGGCGGGTGACTACGACACCAAGGCCCAGGCCGCGCTGTGCGAGGAGGTGGCGCTGGACATGGGTAGGTTTAGTCGGGGGGAGGGGGGGGGCTCTGGGTGGGGTTTAGGGTGGGTGGGTTTGGGGGTGGGCTTGGCGGTTTGCTTGCATTCGTTTCCTCGCTCTCTGCTTAACGGGCCGGCGAAAGCAACCAAATGGGTTCCGTCCCGCTCCCTCCAAAAGCTAATCCAACCGCCCCTGCCACCCCCCCCCAGGCTTTGACCTGCAGCACGGCCGCCTGGACGTCTCCGTCCACCCCTTTACGGGCGGCGCCCACCCCACCGACGTGCGCATGACCACTCGCTTCAAGGCGCACGACCTCACAGAGGGCCTCACGGGTGGGCTTTCGGTTCGGGCGTTTAGTGTGTGTTGGGGTGCGGTCCGTGTTGTGTCTTGCGTGTTTGGCGGCCGCGAATAAGCGCGGCCGGCGGGGGTTGTGGCGCCCACCCCACCGACGTGCGCATGACCACTCGCTTCAAGGCGCACGACCTCACAGAGGGCCTCACGGGTGGGGCCAGGCTTCGCGCGGTTTGCTGGTTTGAATGATTTGCGGTTTGCCCCCCCCCCCCCCCCCAAACCCCAAAGGAAAGATGCCTCCCCCACACCAAACGTTCGCCGCAAAATCGACCGTCGCGCGTGCGAAAATGAGAACAAACCCATCAATCAACCCCAAACCAAAACTAAAGGCGCCGTCCACGAGACCGGCCACGCGCTGTACGAGCAGGGGCGCAACCTCACCCCTGAATGGAGGGACCTGCCCGTCAACTCGGTGGGGGTCTTGGGGTTTGGGGGTATGTTTGGGGGTTTGGGGGTTTGGTTTGGTCTTGTTTAGGGGTGCTTTGCCCTTTTTTCCGCGGGGGCGTGTTGAGCGCGTCTTTGCTAGCTGTTTATCCTCGGTCGCACCCCCCCACCGCCCTATCAGACTCAAACCAATCCAACCCAAATCCACACCCTCCCCCAGGCGCTGTCCATGGGCGTCCACGAGAGCCAGTCGCTGCTGTGGGAGCGCATGGTGGCGCTCAGCCCGCCCTTTGCTCAGTACATATCGGGAAAGGTGGGTTTTTTGTGTTTGCAGGGGGGATTTGGATGGGCGGAATGAAAAGGGCGCATCTTGTGTGTGTGGAGGGGCGCTCAGCCCGCCCTTTGCGCAGTACATCTCGGGAAAGGTGGTGTTTTGTGTTTTGGGGGGGGATTTGGATGGGCGGAATGAAAAAGGCGCATCTTGTGTGTGTGGAGGGGCGCTCAGCCCGCCCTTTGCTCAGTGCATCTCGGGAAAGGTGGGGGCTGTGGGTGGAAGGGCGTGGAATGGATGCACGGGCTTGGAGTGAAGGGAAGGGGCGTTGCACGGCGGTTGGGTGTGCCTGTGACGCACAAGTTTTGTGTGTGTTTTTGTGCAATCCCCAAAACCTATCCCCCACCTCCCCAACCCCACCGCCAACCTCACCCAGCCTCTGGCTAACCCCCCCTCACCCCCACCCCCTCCCAGATCCGCAAGCACTTCCCCTCCTTCCCCGAGCGCCCCCCCGGGCAGCTGCACGCCGCCATCAACACCATCAAGGAGCCATCACTCATCCGCGTGGAGGCGGACGAGGCGAGCGCGGCGCGCGGCGCGGAGCGGAGCGCATGGCGCGCGAAGCCCGGCGCGGAGCGCAGAGCGCAGAGCGCGCTGAGAAAGAGCGGGCAGCGCGCGACGCGCAGCGCAGAGGCGGCTTGTGGCCCGGGGACGGATTTGCGGGGTGCCGCGCTGAAGCAAATTTTGAAACTCGACACATCCCCAGCAAACCCCCAAAACCCCCAACCGCCACCCCCCCCTCCCTCAACCACGCACCCCCAGGTGACATACGGCCTCCACGTCATCCTGCGGTACGAGATTGAGCGCGCCCTCGTGAGGGGGGAGTTGGAGGTGGACGACGTGAGTCAGGGGGGTGGGCTTGAAGAGAGGCTTAGGGCTTTTGGGGGGCTGCAGGTGGTGCAGGGGGTTTTGCGGGCAAGCAGAGCGCGGCCGCGCGCGGCCGACCACAAAAAACGGACGCAGACCCCAAAACCGCCCCAAGTAACCGCCCCCCCAAACCCCCCCAAAAGGTGCCGCGCGTTTGGAACGCCAAGATGCGGGACTACCTGGGGGTGGAGCCGGAGAACGACGCGCAGGGCTGCCTGCAGGACGTGCACTGTGGGTGGCGGGGGCGGGGCCGGGGGTCTGGCAGTTTCGAGGGGCCTGGGGCCTGGGGATTCGAATCGAATCGGCCGCTGCCGCTCCCCCAAAGCCGGCCGAAATTCACGTGAAGGCACGGCAAAGCACGGAGTCCCAAAGCTTGAATCCTCCCCCCCCCCAAAAAAACCCGCAGGGTCTGCCGGTCTGTTTGCCTACTTCCCCACCTACATGCTGGGCGCGATGTGAGGGCCCGCGCCTCCCCGCCTTTCCGCGCCGCCCGCCGCATCGCCCGCGCGCCGCATGAACCACCCGCGCGCCCAACACCCCGCCTGCGCGCCGTCTGCGTCGCTCCACACTCGCGGCGCTCAGCGGCCCACCCCACCCCCGCGCCAGAGCCCCGTCCCGCCTCACCCGCCCCCGCCCCCCACCGCCCCACCCCAAGCTAAAAGACGCATTCGAAAAACAAACCACCGCGCAAAACAGGTACGCCGCCCAGATCTACCAAAAGGCGGCGGCTGAGATCCCGGATCTGGAGGCCAAGATCGCGGCGGGGGAGTTCAAGCCGCTGCGGGTGCGGGCGGGGGGCGCAGAGGGGGGAGCGGCGGCGGGGTGCGCGGCCCGGTGCTGCGGCATCGACGGCGATTGCAGGCGCTGCGGCTGCGGGGCCAAGCTCACATCCAACTCCGACTCCCCAAAGTCTCCCCCGCAACCTCCCCCCCAACCCCCCCACCCCCCACCCCCACCCCACCTCACACCACCTCCCCTCACCCCCACCCCCCACACCACCCCCCCACCCCCCCAAAAGGTCGACTCCGTAAACCTGGCCGGCCTCGACCGCGTCATCGCAGTGTTTGCTGCGGGTGACACCGAGTCATCCCTCCTCATCCGCCAGTACCGCCTCCGCCTCAAAAAGGGGGCGAGCCCAAAGGTGCGGGGGGGCTGGGGGCGCTGCTGGCGGTGCGGAAGTTGGCCGGGCGCGGGCCTGTGTTGTGGAAGGGGCGCCCGGCTGCCTGCCGCGCCTGCCTTTGCTGCCGCGCGCGGCGGCGTTTGGGGTCGACCCCCCAAAGGGAGGACAAGTGCGGGCGCCGGGCCTTTGCCTGCAAGGAGCCGCCATGAAGCGCGAGCACTCAAAACCCCTCGCAACCAGGCTCCTCACGCAACCAACCCCCCCCACAAACAAACGCAAAAACTTTCGCGCCCGCAGGTGCCGCGCGCGGCCCTGGAGGAGATGGGCCCATCCATCGACGCCACCATCCGGCGGTGGCGCGCCGCGGGGCCCGACGTTGAGAAGGAGGCGCTCAAGCGGCCGCAGCTCACGAAGAAAAAGGTGGCGCTTTTTTGGATTGGAGGGCTTTCGACCCCCCTTTTTGGGCCTGCGCTGCTTCGTTTTTGTGCTGGCGCGGCTTGTGTGCTTTGCCCCTCTGGTCTTTGAGCTGAGGGCTTTGCTTTGTTTGCTGGCAACAACCGCCCCGGCCGCGTTCTGCGAGGATGACAAAGCATACCCTTCTGACACCTCTTGTTTGAGTGGGTCACCCCTCGATGAACGCACAATTATGTTTGGCACCAGGCTGAGCAGCCACGCGGCCGGCGGCGGTCCTTTTTTGCTTGTGTTGTTGGCGTCTTCTGCTGCCGTTGATGGCGTGATCCCCCCCTTTCTGTGTGCATTTTTTTTGTTTTGGCGGGACAACGCTGCGAGGATGACAAAGCATACCTTCTGACACCTCTTGTTTGAGTGGGTCACCCCTCGATGAACGCAGAAATATGTTTGGCACCAGGCTGAGCAGCGAAAACGCCTCTTTTACTTGCAAACCCCAACTGTGTGAACGCGCGCCGCCGTGCTGCCGCAGTTGCACCGCCCGGCTCTCGGCCCCCCGCCCGACCGCCCTGCCCCGCCCGCACTGCCCGGCTCTGAGCCCCGCCCGCCCGCCCCGCCCACACCCAACCGCAGGAGAAGAACGTCGGCAGCGACAGCCTGGCCGGGAAGGTCGGCCGCATCTACATGCCAAAGCAAACGATGGACACGCTTGGGCTTGCGAAGATGAAGGGCCTGAAGCGCGAGCGCCGCCAGGCCGCCGCGGAGCGGGCCGCGAAAAAGGCCGGGGACGGCGGCGGCGGCGACGGTGCGGCGGCGGCGGCGGCGCGGCCGGCCAAGCGGAAAAAGATGGCGGGCGGCGAGGGCGGGGACGCTTGAGCTTGTGTTTAAGCTCCGCCGTCGCCCCTGCTGCCTTGTACAATCTGCTGTTGACCGTTTTGACCGTTTTGCCCTCGCTGCTTTGACCGACACCACTTCCCATCGCCGCAAGCGCGCACTCGCGCGCCCCCGCGCCCCCGACGCCGCCCCTCCTGGCGCGTCCATCCCTGTCGCCGACCCGCAGCTGTAAACTGCTGCACGAATCAGCTTCCTTCAGCTTCAGAGCGCCCTGGCAGCTTTCTAACTAGAGCACCGGCGGGCAGCTTCCCGAAGGTCAGCGGAAGCCGCCGGTCAGCTGCCTAGCCCGTGACCACGCCGTGCCGCTCAAACTCCTTCATCACCACGCCTGGGAGGGGGGTAAAGAGGATGGCGGGATGTCCTTGGAGGAGTGAGGGGTGCTCCGGGCTGGCCAGCGAGCGGCAGGATCGTGAAGCCGCTGTGTCCCCAGTCAGCGTCCCCAACCTCAGCAGCAGCCGTCACAGCCGCACAGCATGCGTGCCTGTCTGCCCACCCGAATCCGCCCCAAACCCCCCAACCCCGCGCGCACCCAGGCGCAGGTGCACCACGCCGCCCGCCGCGGTCTGCAGCCGGAAGCGGTCCCCCGGAGAGTGCACGACCTCCTCCGTCCGCAGCCGCGGCGCGCCGCCGATGAAGAACGCCGCCGCGCGCTCCAGCGCGGAGCCCTGCGCGGGGCCGGGGGCGCCGCGCGGCGCGTCGGGCGGAGCGGCCACAACCGTCGTCGCCGCAGCTGCTGCAGCGTTTCGCCCGCACCACAATTGCGCGGCCGTGGCTGCGAGTCGCCTGGCCCGCCCGCCCTTTCGCGCTCACCTCTGGCAGCCAGGTGGGGCAGTCCAGCTCAAACATGCCCGGCGTTGTAGGCACGTGGCAGAAGCCGTAGCCCTCTGTTCATGTTTTGTTTGGGAGGTTGGGGTTGGGGTTGGAATTGAGGCACGCACTCTGTGTGCCGCTGCCTCATCACCTGCCCGCCCGCAAAGCGCGCCCGTGTGCGTGCTGGAAAGGGAATGGGGGCCCCACGCGCCCGGGCTGACTCACTCAGCTCGTTTCGGCCGTGCACGTCCTGCGCCCAGATCTGCACGTGCAGCTTGGGCCAGCCGGACAGGCCCCTGCACACGTAGTGGGCGTCGACGGGGTGGCTCCACACCGCCATGCCGCCGCAGCCGGAGGGGCAGTCGACCTGCGTCTGGCCGCCGTCGCTGCCCTCGACGAGCTCCCAGCTGCGGCCGGCGTGCACGCCCCACTGCGGACGGGGGGGTTTGTGTGTCAAGGGCTGGGTGTCGCGGGTGGCGCGCCGCATCGCGGGGCGGCCGCGCGCACAGCGGCGCATCCCCGCCGCGCCGCACCTTGCAGAACACGCTGTGCCCGTCAAAGCCCGACGCGCCCAGGAGCTGGCCGATTATGTGCAGCTCCGCCATGGCCGGCCGGCAGCGGCCGCGCGCGTGCCGCCGAGCGCGGTGGCGCGCGCGCACGGGCGGCGCTCGCCGGTCAGCTGCGGCGCGTTTGACTTTGCCCTGCTGCACCACCCGGGTCCTCCGCCCGCCGTGGATGACTGCAAGAGCTCTGGGCCGTCACAAAGGACCCGCTGGCCCGTGCGCAGGCCCGCACACCGCGCAGCACGGCCAGCGATCACCACGCCGCGATCTGGTGTGGCGTCGATACCAAGGCGTTCGCCGATCCAGGGAGTGCAAAAAGATTCAGCGATTGTAAAACGCATTTTCGCTCATCCGCAACAGTGCAAGCTACGTTTGGGAGGGGAGGCCGCCACGCGGCACCCGCCTCCGTGGACTCATGAGCGCCTTCACGCGGCGTGGCCCGCTGGGCGCACGCGCCGCTGCAGTGGACACGGGCACGAGGGCGGGCCTGCACGGCCAGACGCTGCTGTCGACGGGCATCGCCGACCTCGACGCGCTGCTCGGCGGCGGCCTGCCGCTCGGCGCGGTCCTGCTCGTTCTGGAGGACGCCCACTCGCAGCAGCACCTCGCCCTCGTGAAGCACTTCCTGGCCGAGGGCGTCGCGTGCGGCCACACGGCCTGCTGGCTCGCGCCCTCGCCGCAGCCGGGCGGGCCCGGCGCGTTCGTGCCGGCCGTCGCCGCGCCGCGGGCCGACGCCGACGCCGGCACCGCCCAGGTGCGGGGGTCGCAGCCCCAACGGCTTGCTCGCATGGTGCTGAAGCCAGGCTGTGGGCATGCGCTAGCGCATGCGCAGTACCCGTCAGCGCGCCAACCTGGACACCCCACGATCACGCAGGCAGCAGACCACACCGCCGCCGGCGACGACGGCCTGCGCATAGCCTGGCAGTACAGAAAGTACATCCAAAAGAGCCAGCAGCAGCAGCAGCAGCAGCAGGCGCCGCAGCCTCGCAGCGCCACCGCCTCGGGCAGCGCCTCGGGCGGTGCCACTTCTTCGTTCGCCCGCGGCGGCACGGCCCGCGCCGCCGCTGCCGGGGCCGCGGCGCCGGGTGCGGCCGGCGCCGCCGCGTCGCCCTCCGCCGCGCGCGCGCTCGAGGCCGGCGTGTCTCGCGAGTGGTGCCACCGCTTCGACGCCGCGCGCGGCGTGGGCGACGCCGCGCTCGCCGGCGGGCGGCTGCGGCATCGAACGGAGTGGGGGCCGCGCGCAGCGGCGGAGATGGGCGCGGCAGCGCTCGAGTTCATATCAGACCTCGCGCGCGGCGGCGCGGCCCCGGGGACAGCCCCGGCCCTGGCCCCTGCTCCGGCCCCGGCCCCAGTCACGGCCGCCGCTGCGCAGCTGCCGCCGCGCTGCCCCTCCCAGGTGGGGCGCCTCGTGCTGCAGTCGCTCGGCTCTGGGGCCCAGCTTGAGTGGGGCGGGGGCGGCGGCGGCGGCGGCGGAGGAGAAGCCGCAGAGGCGGACCTGCTGCAGGCGGTGGCGCGCCTGCGGCTCGCGGCCCAGGACGCGCCCTGTGCGACGCTGGTCACGTGCCCCGCCGGCCTGCTTTCGCCGGCGTGCGCCGCGCGGCTGCAGCGCCTGTGCGACGGGGTGCTGGCGGTACAGGCGCTGGCGGATGACTCAGAAGTGTACCGCCTAATCCCCGACCAGGCCAGGTGGGGCCCGCCTCCTTGGGTGTTTTGCTTGTGTCCTGTTTGGGTTGGGGGCCGTGGTGTGTGCGGCTCAGCCGGGGTGCGCTCGTGCGCTCGGCGGGGCTGGCCTGTGCGCGCCTCTGCGCTTGCAGGGGCTCGCGGCGCAGCGCACAGTGCGCGCGAGTAGCGTAGTGTTTTAAGCCGATCCCGTTTGCACAGGATGCCGTTGGCAGTGCCGCTTGCCGACAAAGACGCTCTCTGCCGCCCCTCCACCCTCCTCCCCCGCCGCAGCGCCGTCGCGCTGCTGCAGGTGCGCCGCCTCCCCTCCAACGCCCTCGCGCGTCCCCGGCCGGTGGACGAGCCCCTGTTTGTGGTGCGCGCCAGCCGCAGGCGCGGCCTCGCGCTGGCCCCTTTCGAAGTCGACGTCGACGCGGAGCAGCGGCAGCAGGAGCGGCAGCAGCAGCGCGGGGGTAGCGGCGGCGGCGGGGGCGGCGGCAAGGCGGGCGGCGGGGCGGCGGCGCTCCTGTGCGCGGGCCCGGCGGCGGCAGCCAAGGTGCTCGATTTTTGATCTGATTTCGGTTTACTCGCAGTTTGGGTTTGCAGTTTCAGTTGCAAAAATGTCACCCTCTGGACGGGCGGGCGCCGGCCGCTGCAACACACGGCAGCACGCGACGCCCTGCCGCTCCTGCCTCGCGCGCTCGGCCGCGCGCGGCGGCGGGGAAAAGCGGGCGGAAGGGCCGAAAGGCCCGGCGGTAACAACTCAACGCTCCTCTCCTCGCTCCACAAAACGTCTTGGGCTGAAACGCCCGCCCCCGGCCGCGCTCAGAGCCGCGGCGGCACCGTCGCGAGCAGCGCGGCGCGACCGCCTGCGGGCGCGGCGGCGGGCGCGCGCGCGGCCGCCTCGAGGTGCAGCGGCTCCTCCACCTTCATCTGTTTGCGGATTTTGATTGGGTGAATTCGGCGGTTTAGTGCGGCTCGCATTTAGGCTTTGCGGCGCGTGCAGTCGCGACGCATCCGTGGCGTTGGTGGGCTTGGAGGCAGGAGGCACGCGCAGCGGTGGCAGTCCCAGCCCCGCAGCAGCCAGCAGCGCGGGCGAGCCCCCCAAAAGTGTGCAAGCAGCAGCAACCAGCAGCAAGCATCAACCCCCAGCGCGCCACGCACCACCATATCGCTGAACGCCAGCGTCACCAGCGGCCGCCCGCACAGCAGCGCGTCCACCGCCTCGCCGCCGCCGCCGCCGGCGGCCTGCTCGCGCCGCCCCCACGGGCGCCACCGCTGCTGCTCCCGCTCCCGCTCGTGCTGCTGGCCGTCGCCGCCGCCGCTGTGGTGGAGGTCGATTGCAATCGGCGACACCGGCATCACAGCCGTTTGGAGGTCGCAGGAGTACTTGAGCAGCCCGGGGTGCTCCGCGGTGCCGCCGCTGGAGGGGTGATTGGGGGTGGGGGTGGGGGTTGGTGTGTGTGTGTGCCGCGCGCATGCACGCATGGCTGCTGCGCGGGGCGGGGGCTCAAAGCTGAGGACTATGACGCTTTGGTGACCGCCAGTCAACGGTGCATGCCATTGATCAAGGGCCTGCGGCAGGCCTGCAACAGACAAACCTGCGCCCCCACAATCCTCGACCCCGCCAAAAAAAGAACGCACCTGAAGCTCGGCAGCGACAGCCGCAGCCGCGGCCCCAGGAACCCCGCCGTCGCGACCGCCGGCAGCCTGAACGTCGCCACCGGCGCCGCCATCGCGCGGCGGCCGCGCTCCGCGCTGCGCAGCTCGACTGCGTCGGTGAAGCGGCGCCCGTCGAGGCACGCCGCCAGCCGCGCCGCGCCGCCCGCGTCCGCGCCCGCCGTCGCCGCCGGCCGGCCCTTACGCCACCAGCTCCTCGCGTCCCGCGCGGCGCGGCGCGCCGGCGGCGCGGACGCGTCGGCGGGGGCGGCGGCCGAGGCGAACGCGGCGAGGCGCGAGGGCAGGCCCACGAGGCGCAGCCCGTGGTCCCGGGCCTCCCGATCGCTTACGTAAACGCGGCCCGCCCATGCGCACGAGAGGGGCGCGTTCCAGACCAGGCCCGCCATGACGACGCACTGGGTTTTTTTTTTCGGGTTGGTCGTTTGCAGTTTAGTGTTGCGGACGTATGCGGCGGCGTGCTCCCAGCCAGGCGGCCCGGCCAGCGCCGTGCAGCAGGCGCTGCCCCCTGCCCCCTGCGGCTGGCGCCCCAACAACGCAGCTGCGGCCGGCCACCAGTCGCGCACAAGGGCCGCGCGCGGGCGCAGCGGGCAGCCCAACGCCGCCGCCCCCCGGCCCCAACCGCACCTCGTCAAAGGCCCCAACTGGACTGTCCTCATAGCGGGCGAGGTACACGCCGCCCAGGGTCCAACTGCGCGTTGTTTTGCGGCGTGCTTAGCTTGAGGGGCGGCAGGGGGAGGGGTCTGGAGCAAGGTGCGGTGCAGGCGGGGGCCGCCGCTGACAGCTGCATGCTGCAGGGGGCGGGACGCGGTTTGCTTGCGCACCCGAACCACTCGACGAGCTCCAAGCTGTCGGGAATGTACTTGCGCGCCTCCTCGGCGCGCACGAGTTGCAGCTGGTAGAGGGCCCTGGCAGGGGGGCAGCGGCGAGGCGGCGGGCTGTGAGGTGGGCGCGCAGCGGCGCGCGCGCTGCGACCGCGCGCCTCCCCGCCAGCGCCGCCGCTGCAGCGGCCGCCGGTTCTGCGGCCTGCAGGGCGCTCTCACCTGCCCTTGAACGTCCAGGGCGCCTCTGCGTAGCCCATGGCCGGGTCTGGGCGCGGCCCCGCGGTGGGCCGGGGCGCTCAAGATGGCCGAGCGCTCAGCGCCCGCGCCTCCTCCGCGGATCTTTGCGCAATTAGGAACCGCAGGAGCCTAGAAAGTGCGTTGGAATCGCCGCGCGACCCCCTCGTGCGCAGTGCCGCGCGCTCTGCCCGTCCGCATTCACCTGCCGCTGCCGACGCGCGCGCCGCCGTCCCGCCAGCGCTTTGCCGCAAGCTCGCTGGCCTCCGCCACGCGAGCGCCGCGCCGCCACTGTGGACGGAGCCTCTTCAGCTCGGCACTCTCTGTCGGGTGTCTGCTTGTGTCCGCAGTCGACGCCTGGGACCTTGCAGAGTTGACCTGCCTGCGCCAGAGCAGGCCCGACCCGACCCCCCTCCCCGTACACAGACCGACGGCGGCCCAAGCCCCGCTCTCTGAGTGACACGCCTCACGGCCTGCGCCGCTGCGAGGAAGGGGGTCTTGGCGGGCGTAGCGCAGCCTGCGCCGGCGCGCCAGACGTGCGCGTGCGCCAGTCACTGCGGCACCGCGTCGCCGCAGACGAGGCCGAGCGCGCGTCCGTCCGGGCCCCATATCACAAGCGGAGGGCCGTATCGTTGCACTGCGGGCGCCACGGCCTCGATCACGCCGCGCGCCGCCCGGGCTCTTCGCCGCGACCAAATACCATGCAGATCGGCCGCGCCCAGGCGCAGGCTGCCCGCCAAACGGGCAGCGCGGGAGCCAGGGCGGCGCCCCTGATGGCGCGCAGCGGCGCGCCCGTCGGCCGGCGGCGCAGCGTTGCGTGCGGCGCCGCCAGCGCACCGTGAGCGGCGGCCGTCCGCGGCGGCTGGGGATGCGCGCCTGACCAGCCCGTCGCGCTGCATGCGCTGGCGCAGACACGCGTGACCTCACGCGCCGACCGCAGCGCTGCCGGCGCACGCGCCGCGCATGCGCGAGCAAGAGCGGCCGCAGCCCCCGCGCCGCGCGGCGCATGCAAACCCTCGTCTGCTGACGCAGCGCGCCCCGCCGCCCCCGCCCCGGTCCGCCCCGCGCCCGTCCCCCGCCAGCGCGCCCGTCGAGTCGATCAAGGGCATCCGCCCCGACACCGAGAAGGCCATCGCCGCCGCCGTCGACAACTGCCTCACCGCGACGCACCTGCCGCTGCCGGGCCGGCGCCAGGTGCGTCTCTGGATTGGGGGCGCGCGCCTGGCGGCACGCGGGCAGTCGCGATGAATTCGGACGGTGTCGTATGCAAGTTTTCGTGCGTGCAGTTGGTTGTATGAAAGGCACCGCCGTCAAGAAATGCAAGAAGCAAAGGCTGCGCGAGCCATTGCAATGACGCAGGCATGCAGGTGCAGTTCCCCCTCTGCCTTCGAATCCACAACCGCCCAAAACCGCTCACAACCGGCTCAATGACAAACATCACTAAAACCAGGGCAAGGTGCGAGACACCTACGACCTGGGTGACCGCGTGGTCATTGTCACCACTGACCGGCAGTCCGCGTTTGACCGGCTGCTGGCCTCCATCCCCTTCAAGGGCCAGGTGCGCGCCGCGCGCGTCGTGCCTGGGCGGGGTGGGGGTGGCCGCGGGGGCGGGGGCGGGGGCGGGGGGCGAGCAGCTGGGCCGCTTCTGGCAGGCGCTTTGGCGTACGGGCTGCTGCCTTTGAGCCCAGGCTGGCGTTGGACGGCCCCGCGCTCTTAGTTGGCCCCCGACAACACCGGCCCCAACGCGCCCCCGCCCGCAACCGGCCCCAAACGCCGCCCCAGGTCCTGAACCAAACCGCCGCGTGGTGGTTTGGCCAGACCCGCGGCATCGTGCCCAACGCGCTGCTGTCCACGCCGGACCCAAATGTATCGGTGATGAAAAAGTGCGCCGTCTTCCCAGTGGAGTTTGTGGTGCGGGGCTTCATGACGGGTGAGAGAGAGCGGGTTCGCCCTTTTCTTTTGCCCCGGCCGTCGCTTTTTTGGCAGCTGTTTTTGCGCGCGGCGGCTTTGTTGCCTTGCGGCCCCGCGCCGCGCCGTCCTGCGTCCACCCCACACGCCGCGGTTCTCCTTACGCAACCCCAATGCCAACGCCCGACCATCCCTCGCACACGCGCCCCCAAACCCAAACCGCCCGCAGGCAGCACTGACACCTCCCTCTGGACGCACTACAACAACGGCGCCCGCTCCTACTGCGGCAACGACTTCCCCGACGGCATGAGGAAGAACCAGCGGCTGGACAAAAACGTGATCACGCCCACCACAAAGGTTTGGGGGGGGGCCAGCGGGGGCCTCGCGGTTTGGGGGGCGGCTGCGGGGCCGGGGCGGGGCCGGCGGCCGCGGGGTTGTTGAGAGGGGGGTTGCTATGCGTGGCGGGTCTGGTTTGGGCCTGTTGCAGCGGGTGTTTGGGGGTTGAGGGCGTGCACAGGGGGCGGATGCAGGCTTGGGCCGGGTCGAGCTGCTATGACATGTGTCATGTGCTGCTGCGCGACGACCGAATGAACGCCCCGACCACGATGACTGATAATCACTCATCACGTGCCCCGTTACTCAACCGCAGGCCGAGGACCACGACGAGCCCATCACCCCGAGCGAGATCATCTCCCGAGGCCTCATGAGCGCCGCGGACTGGGAGGCGGCCAGCCGCGCCGCGCTGGCGCTCTTCGAGTTTGGGCAGCAGGAGGTGCGAATGGGGACTTGGGGGGGCCAGCCGCAGGCTGCGCGTGCGCCGCGGGCGCACCGGAGGCTGCGCCGCGCCGAGCCGCGCCCGCTGCCAAAGCCAAAGCGCACGGGGCTGCGCGCGTTTTGAGCCGCTCGAAGCCGGCCGTCGCCGGTTGCAAACCTGCAGACGAATCAGCATCGATGCTCGACCCGCCCCCCCTCAAAAACCCTACAGGCCGCCAAGCGGGGCCTGCTGCTGGTTGACACCAAGTACGAATTCGGGAAGGACGCAGACGGCAACATCATGCTCATCGACGAGGTGGGGGGCGGTTGGGTTTTTGGGTCGTTTTTGCCCTTGGGTTTTGAGCATCTGATTTTCTGCGCGCTTTCTGCGCGGCGCTGCCTGTGTTTGGCCCTTGTGGGCCTTGCAGTGCCGTCTTTGGCTTTGTTTGGCCAAGACTCTCGCGCAAGCAGCCCTCTCAACCCCCCCCCCCCGGGCCCCAAACCCTGGCCCCCAGATCCACACCCCCGACTCGAGCCGCTATTGGCTGGCCGACAGCTACGGCGCGCGCCACGCGGCGGGGCAGGAGCCGGAGAACATCGACAAGGAGTTCCTGCGGCTGTGGTTCAGGGAGCGGTGCGACCCCTACAAGGACGAGGTGGGCTTTTTGAGATCGGAAGTGTTTGACCCGCCCGCGGTCGGCTTGCTTGCGGTTTCGCCGGGGCGTTGCTGCCGCGTCGGCCCGGGCTGCCGCCGCTTGCTGCGTCGCCGCGTTGCATTCCGCCTGCGGCCCCCAACCGCCCCTCCCGGTGCCGGCGGCTTGGCAAGCACCGACTCCCAAACGCCCCCCCCCCCCACCCCGAAAAACAACACGCCGACGAACGCCAGGTGCTGCCCGAGGCGCCGCGCGAGCTGGTTGTGGAGCTGTCGCGCCGCTACGTGCACCTCTACGAGCGCATCACGGGCTGCGACTTCGTGCCGCCGCCCGAGGGCGAGCCCGTCGCGGCGCGCATCGAGCGCGCGCTGGCGGGCCTCGGCCTCGGCCTCGGCCTCGGCCTCAAGTGACGCGCTTTCGGGGCACTTGTGCGCGGTGGCCGGTGGTGCCGGCCCGACGCCGCGCGTTTTGAACCCTTAAATGCTTGCACCTCCCCTGCGACTCACTTGCTGTTCCATTTGCTCACAAATACAAGCTGTAAACTGTGCATGCGCCCGAGTGGCTCGGGGCAGGGCGCTCCAGATCGCGCGCGTCGCTCGCAGCCATGGCGGGCTCCGCAGAGCTGCTGAAATTCTGCGCCATGGAGGTGGGAGATCGCGGGGCCCCGCATATGGCAGCGGCGCGGCACCGCTCGCCGCCGGCGCGCCGACGCCCGCACCGCCCGCCTCGCCGCGCGGCGCGCTCGCCCGCCCGCACGCAGAGCTGCGTGGACCCCTCCTTTTGGTCGGGGCTGGCCTCCCGCAAGCTGGACGAGTACCAACTGTCAGAGGCGCCCGTTGAGATAACGGGTGGGAGGCGCAAAAGGGGCGGCGCGCCGCGGGGCTTTGCAGCGGGCCCGACCTCGCTGCGGCGGCACCGCATGGCGCGCACGGCGCACGGTCTGCACTCCCCTCGCCCCCGCCATGCGTCGCATGCACCCACCATGCCCTGCGCGCCGTGCGGATGCCGCAGGTTACCTCACCGCCTCCCGCCACACCGAGGTGCCGAGCCAGCTGCTCCTTACAGGCAGCTCGTTCGAGGGGCCGGGCGCACGGAGCTCCCAGGTGGGCGGCGGCGGACTGCGACGCGCAACTGGTGCCCTTTGGGGGAGTGGACGCCGCAACGTCGCTCTGCAAACGCTGCCATGCATCCCGCAAACGCCGCCGCGCTGAACCGCTGCGCTCCTCGCCCGCCCCGCGCCGCAGGGCTCTCACGCGCTGCCGGGGCGGCTGGTGAACTTCAACACCCAGGAAAACTTTGCCCGCGCAGACGCAAAGGGCCAGATGCGAGAGGTGGGCCTCCTTTTTGCTTTGAAATTTTGGAGTTTTGAACTCTTAATACACAGCGGCAGCATCCCGCAAGGCACTAGATGGGCTGGCAGTCATCCTGACCCCTCCCGCCGCGTAAACCCAACCGCCCGAAGGCCGCTGCCCGGATTTGGGCCGACATCCGCAGCGGCGCGGCGGAGGCGGACCCGTCGCTGCTGTCCCGGTTCTTCGTTTTGGCCTTTGGGGACCTGAAGCGCTACGATTTCACCTACTGGTGAGCTTTTTGGGCAGTTGTTGGCGGTTCCAGGCGGGTGTTCAGCGGTTTTATTGGTTCAAACAGCGTTGTCCATCGCCCATTGGAACTGACAAGCCGGCCAGCTACTGCTCACCGCAAAGCGTCCGCAAAGCTTGTGCAATAAAGCCACTGCAAACCTCCTCGCCCGCAGGTTTGCGTTCCCCGCGCTCAAGCCGCCGGCCCCGTTCACCCAGCTGGCCTGCACGCCGCTCTCGGAATGGGCGCCCGGCGGCGCGGCGGAGCGCATCGCCGCCGCCGCCGACGCGTGGCGCGGCCTCTCGCCCGGCGCGGCGGCGGCGGCGGCGGCGGGTTCCCTTCCGCCCCCGCCGTTCTGCCTCCTCTCCGTCGCCGCCGCCGGCGGCGAGGCGCGCGCGCTGCCGCTGGCAGAGTGGGAGGCCGGCGGCGGCGCGGCCGCGGCGGGGGCGGGCCCGGACGGCGCCGCCGGCGCGGGCCCCCGGCTGCTGGTCTGCATGTCAGACCCGAGCCACCTGGCCTCCGTCCCCGGCTGGCCGCTGCGCAACCTGCTGCTCCTCGCCGCCGCGCGGTGGCGGGCGCGGCGGCTGAGCGTGCTGTGCGTGCGGGACGCGCGGGGGCGGTGCGACGCGGCGCGGTCCTTTGTCGTCGACGTCAACCTCCCAGAGCTGCCGGACGGCTGGGGTGACGCCGCGGGTGACGCCGCAGCGGGGGCACCTGATGCCGTCGGCTGGGAGACCAACGTGGTGGGGCGGCTGGCGCCCAGGTGTGTGTGGGGGGAGGGCGCAGGGGATACACTGGCTTTTCAGCCAAAAAACAGCTAGAGGTAGAGAACCTGCGGCCCAAGCCGGCGCTCCAAGCCGAACCCGCCATGCGCCCAACCCGCAAAGCGACGCCCCAACCCCGGCCCCGCAACACCCCCCGCCCCCCAGGCGCGTCGACCTGTCCAACCTCATGAGCCCCGCCGCCCTGGCGGAGCAGGCCGTGGACCTGAACCTGCGCCTCATGCGCTGGCGCGCCGCGCCCTCCCTCGACATCGCCGCGCTCGCCTCGGCGCGCTGCCTGCTGCTCGGCGCCGGCACGCTCGGCTGCGCCGTCGCGCGCACGCTGCTGGCGTGGGGCGTGCGGGGCGTCACGTTCGTCGACTGCGGGCGCGTCGCGTTCAGCAACCCGGTGCGGCAGAGCCTCTTCGTATTCAACGACTGCCTCGGCGGCGGCCTCCCCAAGGCGCCCGCCGCCGCCGAGGCGCTGCGCGCGGTGTTCCCCAGCGTGAGCTCCAAGGGGGTGACCATGCGCATCCCGATGCCGGGCCACCCCCCCGAGAACGCGGCGGCAGCTGCCGCCGCCGAGGCGGACGTGCGCGCGCTCGACGAGCTGATCTCAGATCACGACGCGGTGTTCCTGCTCACCGACAGCCGCGAGAGCCGGTGGCTGCCGACGATGCTCGCCGCGGCGCGGCGGAAGGTCGCCATCACAGCGGCCCTCGGGTTTGATGGCTTTGTGGTCATGCGCCACGGCGCGCCCCCCGCCGGCGACGCGGCGGGGCCGTCGGCCGGGGCCGACGCGGCCGTGCCGGCCGGGCGCCGGCTGGGCTGCTACTTCTGCAACGACGTCGTCGCGCCCGCCAACTCGGCGGTGGACCGCACCCTCGACCAGCAGTGCACCGTCGCGCGGCCTGGGCTCGCGCCGATCGCGGGGGCGCTGGCCGTCGAGCTGCTCGCGGCGCTGCTGCAGCACCCGGCCGGCGTGGACGCGCCCGCGCCTGGGGCTGGCGGCGCCGGCGGCGGCGGCGGCGGCGAGGGCGAGGCCGCGCTGGGTCCGGTGCCGCACCAGATCAGGGGCCAGCTGTCTGGGTTCTCCCAGGTGTGCATGACCGGCGCGGCGTTCAGCCAGTGCACGGCCTGCTCAGAGGCGGTCCTGTCGGAGTGGCGCGCGCGCGGGCCGGCGTTCGTCCTCGAGGCGATGGCCAGCCCGGGGGCTCTCGAGGAGCTGACCGGACTGTCTCAGCTGCACGCGGCCGCGGCGGCGGCGGAGGAGGCCGCAGAGGCGGCGGCGGCGGCGACGGGGGCGGACGGCGGCGGCGGCGACGAGGAGGGAGAAGACTGGCTCGAGCTCTGACGGCCGCGTTTGTTGACTGCTGACTGGCGTTGACCGGGCCGTTTGACTTGCCCTTTTTTACCGCCGATGGATTTCATTCCCGCGCGCTTCTGGCTTGTAATTGTAACACCCGCTTTGCCACAGCTTTCCCAGATCGAGTGCCATTTACAGGTCTGCTGATACTCCGGGCCGCGAGCCGGCAAAGCCTGGGCCATCCCTCCCCAGGACGGGCCCGCCTCCACTGCAGCGCCCCTCACAAACTGGCCGGCAGGTTGTAGGGTAGCGCCTTGCCGCGGTGGTTGAAAGACACAAAGTCGGGGCGGAAGGAGCCCGCGTCCATGCTCCTGCGGCGGCGGTCGGGGGGTTGGGGCGGTTGCGGGGTTGGGCGGCTCGGGATGCTGCGGGGCGGCCGCGACGGCCGCGGCTTGGATCCAAACCCGCCCCTCAAAGCGCGCATCCAAACCAGCCGGCTGCAGCGGGGCACACAAGACATCCAGGAAAAGGCGCAGAGGCCGAGGCGCTCACAGTCCGGAGGTGATGACAATGGGCTTGAGGCGGCCTGCGAGGCCGTAGCCCCCCACCATCGCCAGCGCCGCGCCGAGCAGCACCTCGGCGCTGAGCGCGAGCGGCAGCGCACCAAACTCCTGCTGAGTCAGCTTGAGCATGTTGCGGTCTGGTTTGACGGGGCGGGTTGACGGGGCGGTTTGGTTTTGTTGTGAGGAGGGAGGTGGTCGGCTGTTTGCCAGCAGGGGAACCGGAGTTGGCCTGCTGCGTGCGGCGGACAGATTCGAGCAGCGGGGAAGCGAGTGGGGCAGGGAGGCGGCGCGCAGCCGGTCCCCAGGGCGGCCAAGCTCACACTTGGCGACGGCGTAGATGCAGTGCAGCAGGAGCAGCGCGCCGAGCGTCGCCGCGAGCTGCGCGCCCGCCATCCCGGGCGCTGCGCTGCGCTGCGCTGCGCGCCGGCGCCGCCCCGCGCCGCGCGGCCCCCCGGTTGCCGCTGCGACTGGGCTGCCCCTGCTTCGGCTGCAGTGCAACGGTTGTCAGTGCTCCCCGCTGATCGGGATCGGGTTGCGGCCGCTGTCTCCTCTGTCAAAGAGCCGGCGCGCGGCTGTGATCTGAGCGTTTGCGCAGCTGGAACACCCGAGAACGGTACTGAAGCGGGACTGTTTCTGGATCGCGTAGTGAGCGCTAGACACGCGGCGCGGCTCTGTCCGCGTCTGAGCGCCCCTCCAGTGCCGGCCTGGCGCGCCCCTGCCGCCCCTGTACCGCGGCAGCACATACACCCTCAAACGCCACCACATCCAAGCTTACAAACGTTTGAGGAAGGAAGCATCATGGTACAGGGGCCAGGGGCCGCCAGCGAACAGCCGGCGACGGCGCCAGCAGGCCGCCGGCGCAAACCCCAAAACCTCCAGAGCAGGGGGGGGGGGGGCGGACGGCCGCGCGGCGGCCGCCCCTTTGACTCGACAGTCTTTGATGCGCGATGCGCGCGATAATGCGGGGGCGGGGCGCGGCGCGGCGGCGCCGGGGGGCCGGCGCGCCGGCAAGGCCCCAAAGGAACACAGAGAGGGCTATGTGGGCGCGCTCACACTTCAATCAGTTGAATGCGAGAAGCAAAGCCAAGGACTTGCTAGGTGAAAGGTAAAGTTCAAGGCGAAGGGCCGCAGGCAGTAATGCGCACTCACACGATGGTAATAAGGCAGAGGGGCACGCACTGTGCGGGGTGCGGAACGCGCAAAGGCTGCTGCTGGCGGGTTGTGACTAAAAGCGCAGCCCTGGCAGGCGCGCTGCCGAGGCGGCCCCCCTCGCCGCTGGCCGCGGCGCGGGCGCGGCGACGGCGCGCACCCGTGGCAGCGCCGCCGCGGCTCGGGCGGCGGCCGCGCGGGCCGGGGGCCGCCGGCGCGCCGCCACGCACAGCGCGCCGCCGCCGCGGCACGCGCCGGCCCAGCCGCCGGCCGCTTCGCCCGCCGCGCCGCGGCCCGGCCGCGCCCGCGCCGCCGCGGCCGCCGCCACTGTGTCGTGCCGCCGCCCGGCGCCGCCCTCCGCGGCCGCGCCCTCCCCGCCCCCGCCGCCCCCGCCGCCGCCGTCGCCCGCGGCCAGCAGGCGCGTGAGCTGCGGCTGCAGGTCCCGCAGGTCAAAGTCGTAGGGTATCGAAATGAAGCCGCTGCCCCAGACCTCGTAGCAGTCGTCTATCGCGAGGCTCGCGCCACTCAGGTCCACGCCGCTGCCCTTTATCGCCTCGGCGTTCTCCAGCAGCCGCCGCGCGCCGGCGAGCACGTCCGAGCCGTCGCTGCTCGCGCCGCAGACTCGGACCACGTGCTTCGCCCCAAACGCGGCCCGGACTGCCTCCAACAGCGCCTGCTCCTCGGCCTGGCCTGACCGGACTGCGCTGGCCGCCTCGTCGGCGGCGGAGCTGCCGTCCGAGGTTAAGAATTCCACCAGCTGGCGGGGAGGGCAGTCCGAGCGCACCTGGTGGGGGCGAGGAGAGCAGCAGGATTCGATTTTGTGTGTGGGGGGGGAGGGGGGACGCATTAGGAGGTTGCGGCTGTGGCTTCTGGCTGGCTCGTTTGCTCGCTTGTGCACATGCAGACACGCAGGCAAGCACGCACGCATGGACGCATGCGATACCTCCCGCAATCACGCCACCGCACCCCCGAGCGCCCCACCTGCAGTATGGAGCTGCGCACGCTAAAGTCGATGGCCGGGCTGGTCGCGTCGCTGTGGACCAGCAGAGAAAAGGTGAAGCGGCGCGGCCCCACTGCGCGCTCGATGTCTTCCCTGCGGGGGCGGGGGTTGGCGGCGCGGGCGGGGGTTTAGGGTGGCGCGCGGGCGGGAGGGGAGGCGTTGGGGGAGGCGCCTGGTTGCGCAGCCTTCGATCGAACTCGAGGCGCCGCGCTGAAAGCTGCGTGCACGTCAAAACCAAGCACAGACCAAAGTCAAGCAGCCGACGAAGAAGCAGAAAGCAGACCCCGCGGGGCCTCACCGCTGCTCCAGGATGTAGCCCGCCCATATCACAAAGTTCTGGCTGTTCTGCTCCGTCCGCGTGTCGCACCAAACGTTCTGCACCCCCAGCAGCTGCACCAGCGCCGGCGTGAGCTCCCGCACGCGCCGCTGCCAGAACAGCGACACCCGCGCGAGCACGCGCGCGCGGTCCAGGTCGAGGGTCAGCAGCGCGTCGCGCAGGGAGTGGCGGTCTGCTATGACGTGAAGGACGCCGTCATCCGCCACGCAGCCGCGGCCCTCTGCCAGCTCCTCCAGCGCGGGCGCCCCCGCCGCGGGCGCGTCGGGGTGGTGCGCGCAGATGGGGAGCCCGGCCAGCGCGGCGGCGGCGTCGGGGGGCAGCGACTCGAGCGCGGCGTCGAGGACGCGCAGCGCCTCGAGCTGGCGCTGCTGCTCGGCGGGGTTGGCGGAGAACTCAGAGCCCACCTGCGCGGTTGGGGGCAGGTTTGGGGCGGGTTTGGGGCAGGTTTGGGGCCGGTGTGTCGAGGTTGTATTGGGGCAGCCGGCCGCTTGGTCGGGGGGCAGAGCTGCTCGCTCGTCTGCGACCGCGGCCGAGCGCCCCACGCCCCGCGCCCGCCCCACGCGCCCCGCGCCCGCGCGCCCGCGCGCCTGCAGCGCCCCCAGCCCGTGCCGGTGCTCGATGTCCGCGCGCGCCTCCCGGATGCGGGTCTTGAGGTCCTCGTGCCGCTCCGCCAGCGCGACGGCCTCGCCCACCGTGTCCCGCAGCCAGGTGATGAACCCCGTGTCAACGCCGCCGCGCGAACCGCCGCCGCCGCCGCGGGAGAGGCCGGCGGACAGCTCCTCCTCGGTGATGAGGCCGAAGCAGAAGAAGAGCGGCTCGAGCGCGCCGCCGGGCGGGAGGTCGGCGGAGACGGGGACCAGGCCGCCGGCGGAGGGCTCGCGCACCCAAAAGTCGAGGTGCAGCGCGCCCGGGGGGTAGCCGCGGCCCATGCGCTCGACGTAGGCGTTCAGGGCCTTTGGGGAGGGGCGGTTTTGGGCGGTTGAGGCCGGTTTTGGGGGAGCCGAGCATGTCGCGTGGCGGTTTTGGGGCGCCCATGCTGCCCATGCGCAACCCACACGCAGCGGCGGGCGCCCGCCGCCGCCCGCTGCCGGCCTCTGACCATAGGACTGCGGGGCCTAAGGGGGTCGTCTACTGGGGGCAGACTGAACCCGCCCCTCACATCACACACACGTGGCGGTCAAAGCAGCTGGACCCGCTCCCCCTCGCTGACCAAAGGCCGCCCCCGCGCGCACCTTGAGGCTCTCGCTGTTCTGTACGCGCTGGGTTGCGTGCTCCGTAAACAGGTCGGGGTGCACCTGCTTCATGACCTGCCGCATCAGCCGCTTGCTCTTATCGGCGTCCATGGCGCAGGGAGAGGCGCGCCCAGCGGGGGCGCGGCCGGCGGGCGGGGCGGGGCGGGCCGACGTGCGCGCAGCTGCGACGCGGTCCGGGCCGGCTGTCAGCGGGTGGTCGTCGCGCAGCGGCTGTGGAGCCGGCTGTCGCTGCGATCGCGCGCAGCAGCGGCAGCGCCTGCGGCAGGTGGTGCTGCGCCCGAGCCGCCGCCGGTAGCGCAGCGGCCTGGCCCTGGCCGCTGCACCGGCCTACTGGAGGCCTCCTTGCGCAGCTTTAAGCCGCGCGCTGGGCGGCGATGCGCCCGCGATTGCGACCCCCAGTCGGGTCAGCAGCGAGCGCTGGCGCTGACAACGGCGATGCCGTTCCGAGCAGCTCCGAATTGGTGGCAAACACGGTTGTGCGTGTGATGGAGGGCTGCGCACTCGCTTTGCACGCCGCAGTCGGGGGGCCAAAATCGACCCGGCTGCCTTCGGGGCACCGCTCCGATCCTGTGTGCCCGGTTGAGGGCGTGATGATCGGCAAGTGACTGCAGCCGAGTGAGGATCGGGCCAGCCGGCGCCGCTGTTGACGGGCAGCGTGGTCGCTCGGTTGCGGTGCTGGTGGGCGCCGCACTCGGCCGCTTTCAGAACACAGGTGACTAGAGGCGCTAGGGAGCGTGGATGCCAGTGCGATGCGGCAGGTCTGGCTGGCATGCTTCGACCCTGATGAGGGGTTCGCAAATCGGGAGACGGGGCCTGCATGCGGTTTGACCCCGCCCATTGACCGGTGCGCCCGGCCGCCGCGCCTCCACGCCCACTGTGGCGGTTGCGCCGCGCTCCAAGCGGCGACGCTTGGGCACCGCGCTGGCGCAGGTGAAAGGCGCCGGCGTCTGGGCACCGTTGCAGCGCGCGGAGCGCGGCGCTCGGCGGGGCGCAGGCGAGGCCGCGCGGCCCTGCACCTTCAAAAGCCAATCCAGGGCATTCGAACATCGTCCTTTATCCAGTTAATCTAGTAACATATCGCCGCTGCCCGCAGAATTTGGGCGTCGAGGGCTCTCGCCCTGCGCGACTGGGGCGCTGCGCCAGGGTCCCGTACGGGCGCACCGAATTGCGATTCTCTGGCGCGGCGAAAGGCCGTTAATCACGCCGCAGCGCGGTCGCGGTGCCGCTGCGCCGCGCAGCGGCCGCGCCGGGGCCTGCAGTAGCACGGCGCGCACAGCGCGCTGCTGCAGCGTAGCCCGGCGCGCACAGCCGCCGGCCGGCGCCCCGGAAAGACAGCGTGCGCCGCCGCCGCTGAGCGCGGCGCGATGGCGAGCGAGTGGGAGGAGCACTCTCGGCAGCGGCGCGAGAACGGTGGGGTTTGGGTGGCAAGGCAGCGGGGGCGCGGCCGCTGGCCCGGACTGCCGACGCAGCAGCCGCGCTGGGCATGTAGCAAGGGCCGAGCAATCGCAGCTGTTTCACAAAAACAAAAAACCGCCGCAAACTCCCAGGCAAGATATTTCGGGACCCCCTGTACAATTATGTCACCCTCAGCCCCGTGGCCGCCGCCGCGCTCGACACGCCGCCGCTGCAGCGGCTGCGGCACCTGAAGCAGCTGGGCTGCGCCAGCGCAGTCTATCCCTGCGCCGAGCATTCCCGGTGGGTTTGGGCATGCAGCTGGCCCAAATGCTGCGGGGCTGCGAAAGGGTGGGGGTTTGAGTGCGCGGGCGGGGCGCGGCGGCGGTAGGGGAGGCGGGCAGGGGCGCGGGCAGCCGCCGTGGGGGCGCGCTTGTTTGCGGCCGTTCAGGGCCGCTCGGCTGTGCGCAAACCCTCACCTGACCTACCAATCGGATTTGAACCATGCACCTGAACCAACCCGACCCAGCCCAACCCGACCCGACCCGACCTGCCCAGCCCGACCCAACCCAACCCAACCCAACCCAACCCAACCCAACCCAACCCAACCCAACCCAACCCAACCCAACCCAACCCAACCCAACCCAACCCAAACCTATCCGCCCCGGCCAGCTTTGTCCACTCCCTCGGCGTCGCCCACCTCGCCAACGAGATGCTCATGCGCCTGAGGGAGGCGCAGCCCGAGCTGGAGGTGTCACCGGGTGACGCCACGGTGGTCGAGCTGGCGGCGCTGTGCCACGACATCGGGCACGGCCCCTTCTCTCACGGTGCGTCTGCGCGCGCGCGGGCGGGCGCCGGCGATGTCTGTGCACCTGTAATGTGTGTGTGATCCCTACTGATGCGTTTGTGTAATCCCGGCTTGCACCCCATTCTTATGATGGGGTTGACGCATCCGGACTTCCACCTCGTAAGCTCTGCCCCCCGCCCCGCGTCCCCTCCCCGCAGTGTTTGAGGCGGAGTTTTTGAAGAAGCTGGGCATTGAGTGGTGGGGCGGGGGGTGGTGGGGCGGGGGGTGGTGGGGCGGGGGTGCTTGGGCGTGCCCAGTTTGTCGGCCGGGGCGGCGCTGCTTTGCTGGCCGGCGGGGCGCCCCGAAGGGTTGACAGGTTGACGGGCCAACCCTCCAACGACCCAGCTCTCCCATCCAAAAAACCCGCAAACCCCAACCCCCAACCCCCCAGGAGCCACGAGGAGATGTCCGGGCGGCTCATCGACGCCGTCGCGGACGACGCGGCCCTCGACCTGGAGCCCTCCCTGCTGCGCGGGGTGAAGGACCTGGTGTGCGCCGGCAAGGCGGAGCCGCTGTGCGACTGGGAGGGGCGCGAGTTCATGCGGCAGGTGGGGGGGCGGCGGGGGGCAGGGGGCTGGGGTTTTGAGGGCGGCGCGGGCGCGGTTTTGGTGCTGTTTTGGGGTGAAGAAATGGCACGGCCCGCGCCCGTAATGCGCCGAAACCCGGGCGCTGCCTCGAGGCAAGCACAGAGCATGAGGGTCACTTGAAGACCGATCGAAACAAATAAACGCGCGCCGCCGCAGATCGTGGCCAACCCCATCAACGGCGTCGACGTGGACAAGGTAAACCGCCACCGGGCAGTTTTGTGTCGCCGGCCGAAACTGTAACCGCCTCTGGGCTGTTTTTCTGTGCTTCGCCACCGCTGAGTGTTTTCGAAGAGTTGCTCTCAACGAAGCTCCTGCCAATCCCTCCTTAACATCCAAAACCCGGCACGTGAAGGAACCGCAACGGCTGACAAATCGACGATTCTAACCCGCCCCCCCCCAAATAAAACAAGTTTGACTACCTGCGGCGCGACGCGTGGGCCTGCGGCATTGGGGGCTACGACTTCGCCGGGCCCCTCACGCAGGCGGCGCGCGTCTTCGACGGCCGCATCGCTTGTGAGCAGGGTTTTTTTGACTGCGGGTTGGTTGCTGCCGCGCCCCTTGCGCGCACGCGGCCTTGCGTGTGAGCGGGAGGAGGGCGCGCTCCCACGCCGCTCGCCGTCCGGCCCGGCTGCGCCCCTACCAAAGCGCAAACAACATCCGCGAATGCCCCCCAAAGCGCGCCTAGAACAACCCCCCAAATCCCTCACGAACCCCCACCCCCAAACACCCTCCCGCCCTGCCGACAGTCAAGAGCGGCATGGAGCCAAAGCTCCACGGGCTATTCATGGCGCGGGCGGAGATGCACCAACAGGTCTACACCCACCGTGCGTGCAGCTTTGGGGGGGGGGTTGCTTGGTCTTTGGGTAGGGGGGTGTTTTAACAAGGTTTGGGAGGCTTCAGATGTTTTGGAGGCTTGAGGGGTTTGGGTGGGTGGGGGTTTGCAGGCAGGGCGTCCCCTCTGGAGGGGGGGGTCCCCCAAAGGAGTCTCCCCCCCCAAAAAAACCGCCGCTCCCAAACCGGCCCGGCCGCTGAAAACCGCCCCTCAACACCCCCACCTTGCGACCGTGCGGGTTGACCCAAACCCTAAACCCAAAACGCTAAACGCTAAACCCTAAACCCTAAACCCTAACCCCCCCCCAGGCAAGGTCAAGTGCGTGGAGTATTTGGTGGTGGACGCAATGCGCGCCGCAAACGGCCCGCTGCGCATCACGGAGCGCCTCAACAGGCGCGGATGGGTTTGAAAGGGGGGAAGGGGGGGAGGGGGGGAGCTCCCCCCTCGGGCTCCTGGCACCGCACCCAGTAGCATGCGGCTGACCGCCCCGCCCGCCCGCCCACTGTCACGCATTTGCCACTCTTGCCCGCCCGCCCTCCACCTGACGGCCGCCACCGCCGCAGCCACAGCTGCTTGCTTCTCAGCCACCAAACCTCATCCCAACCCCCAAAAAACGCAACCCCAAAAACGCAAACGCAGTCCGGCGGATTTTGTGGGTCTTACAGACGCGATCCTGCTGGAAGCCCGCAACAGCCCGGACCCGGCGCTGGCCGAGGCGGCGGCGCTGGTGCGGCGCATCGAGCGGCGGGACGTCTACGCTTTCTGCGCAGAGGTGGGTTTGGTGACCTTTTGTGAGGTTGGGGGCCTTTTGCGCAGAGGCGGGTGCGGGCTTTGGGGTTTGGTGACAGCTTGTGAGGTTTGGCGGCCTTTTGCGCAGAGGTGGGTGCGGGCTTCGGGGGGGCCTTTTGCGGAGAGGTGGGTTTGGGGGTTTGTCCGGGGCTTTTGGGGGGATTCTGCCGGTCGCGGGGCCCCGACGCCCCGCAAACGGCGCGCGCCCCCAAACGCCCCCATCGGCGCGCGCACACGCATGTGTGACAAACAAACAAACAAACAAACAAACAAACAAACAAACAGGTGGAGGTGCCCCAGGACCGCGCGCTGGAGTGGCCCCCCATGACTGAGCAGGAGGTGGCCGGACACCAGGACCACAATTTGGGGGTGGCCCTCACGCCTGGGGACATCAGGGGTGAGGGGGGCCGGGCCCGATGGATCGCCCTGTCCTGTGGGGTTGTTTGTCGGCAAGGCAATCGATGGTTGCCCCATGCCGGCGTGACATGCGCCAACTGAACGCCGAGGAAAAGAGACCCACAGTTTTGGACAGAGGCCGGGCCTTTCCAGTTTCAGCCCCTACTCACTACAGCCGCCGTTCGAAAGCAAACCCCTACTGACCGCCCGACTTCCGGCCCGCAGTGCACAATCTGAAGATCGACTTTTCTATGGGCGGCGCCCACCCCGCGCGCCGCGTGCCGATCTGGCACCGGGACGGCACAGTCGAGGGGTGCAGCGAGCTGCCGTTCTCGCCGACGCTGTGCCTGCAGCGCAAGGGTGCGTGCGCGTGTGCGTGCGCGCGCGTCCAACGGTGCCTGCCCGCCTGCGCGCCACGGCGTCAGCGAGGTGCGGCGGCCGGCTCTTCAAGACCGCTGCAACCCCCGCAACCCCTCAAACCCCCGCACCCCACCCCCAAAACCGTCGATGCGCAGTCCGGGTGTACCTGGCAAAACAGACGGCCGACGCCGCCGCTCGAGCGGCTGCGATCAAGGCGGTGCAGTCCGCTTTCGCCTCGGCAGTCCGGGCGCGCCTCGGCGCCGCTGCGCGCGTCGCTCTGGGAGGAGAGCGGCCGGCAGGCGCGCCGGCGCGGTCCGGGCTCAGCGCGAGCGCCGCGCTGAGCTGGCCGCGGCCGCAGGCCAGCGGCGGCGCGCCGGCGGGGCAGTCGCCGGTGCAGCAGCCCTCGCCGGGGCCGCGGCGGCGGGCGGGGGCGGGGGACGGCAGCAGCCCGTACAGCCTGGCGCGCGGCCCGGCGGGGCAGCCAGATCCAGCCGAGGCGCTGCCGCCGCCCGCCGTCGACGGCGCCGGCGCTGCGCGGGACGCGGCGGCGGGCGGCGGCGGCTGCGTCGGGCGCGGCGGCGCCCCGCCGCCCGCGGGCGCGCGCGGGCCGCCGCCCGTGGCGAGCACGCCAGAGAAGCAGCCGCCCCCGAAGCGGCGCCTTGGCAGCCCGGCGGCGGGGGCGGACGCGAGCAGCGGCGCGGGCGTCGGCGCGGGAGGCGGCGGCGGCGCAGCGGCTGCGGCGGCTGCGGCCGCGGAGGATGACGGCGGCGGCAGCGGCGACGAGGACGGGGTTGTCTGCACGCAGGGCAGCGCGAGCGTGGGCGGCGGCGCCCTCGCCGCCACGAAGCGGCGGAAGGGCGGGTAGTGGCTATTGCTGCCTGCTTGCCCCGACGGGCGTTTGCTGCTTGCTGCTGCTTGCCCCGCCCCTGCATCCGGTTTTACATTTCTCAGTGTACCGGCAACCCGTAGAGCTTGACCATGCTCGGATCCCTAAAGTAAAAGCAGTTGTCGGCTGGTCTTCTGTTCCGGTCAATCACCGGCGCGCGCGCGCGCGTTGGGGACGCGGACTGGGGGACGCAGCACATGCATTCGTGCGGCAGCGCGCCAGCTGCCGCGCCAGAGCACTCTCGTGCGTGGTTGGAGGCGGGGGCTGCGCGGGCCCGAACGCGGGCAGGCGGAGGCAGGCCACGGGGACACACCCCTCTCATCACTCTTTCTCTTTTTTCCCCGGCTCGAGCCGGGTGACTCACACAGCTTCGAATCACTATAAAAGGGCGTAAAACTTTGGTTTGTCGGCCAAAAAGTGTCCGTCTCGTTGGCACGACGCGACTGCCCCCTCTCCCTCCCGTGGAGCCTCTGACCCCGTTCGAGCAGCCCCTGAAGCTTGAAGGCGCAAATTCAGTGATGAAGCGTTACAGCTACCGGCTGCACGCCTTGCGTGCTCCAGGACGCGCGGCGGTCGCCGTCCTGCTGTGCGTGCTGCTGTCGCTGCTGCACGCCCCCGCCGCCGCCGCCGCCGCGGGCGATCCGCGGACCCAGCGCGCCCCGCGCCGGGCCGCGAATTGGACGGCCCCCGTGCAGCACCGGCGCCTCCAGTCGGCGGGCGTCCAGGGCAACTGGGTAGAGCCCAAGTGCAGGTGCGGTAGTGGGGAGCGCTGCTTGCGCGGCCTTCCAGGGCGCTGGCAGCGGGCGGAGCTCGGCAGTGCCTCGGCTGCTCGTTGCTGCTTGACTGTCCCCGCACATAGCTCCGTCGCGCCCAAGTACCCCCCTTCTCACGCGCCCTTTGCCGCCCCATCCCGCCCGCATTCGCAGTCCGGACGGTCCCTTCTGTGAGTCTGCCCGGTCAACGCCCCGGTCAACGCCCCGCGCGCCGCCGCATGCACGCATGCAAGCCCTGTGGCCGCGCCCCCGCCTGCCGTGTGGCCGAAGCTCAGCGTCGGGGCCCCTGCTTTGGGGCCGTGCCCGGCCGGGCCCCCTCACGAGCGGCGCCTCCAACCCACCCACCCCCTGCAGGCGGCGGCGGCCCCCCGGACTGGCTGGCCGAGTCCCAGTGCAGCGGCTACCCCCTGAAGCCCTCCAACGTGCGCGAAATGAACTCGGCGTGGTGCGTGCCGAACCAGGAGGTCATAAGCAACTTTGCGGGCGCGCCCAACGGCGCGGGCGTGTGGCGCTACAGGGACCCCGTCACCGGGGCGTGGGCCGGTGACTACTTTGTCATCCACGGTGAGTCATCAAGGCCCCCGATGAACCTCGGGCCTTTTTTGCAGGGGGATTGGAATGAGGCGGGCACGTGGCGCAGCCGGTCGGCCGGTGGTGTACAGAGCGCCGCGCCAGTTCTTGCCGCGCTCGGCCACGCGCAGCGAGCCGACCAAACCGCTTACGAAACGCCGCCGCCGACGATGCCTCGCAGGCTGCGACGGCGCCGGCCTGATGGGCGACTGCAAGCTCGGCGCGCAGTACTTTGAACACATCTACCCCGCTGACTGGGTGGGTTGGGTTGGGTTGGGGGGGGTTGGGTTGGGTCGGGTTGGGTTGGGTTGGGTTGGGGCGGCTTGGCTTTAGGGAAACTGGTCTGTGCGTTGCCCATACCCTCAAACAAACCCCTGAAAACCTCCAAACCCAACCCTCCAAACCCCCGCGACAGGTCGTCGGCTGGTCCCTGAACGACGCCGCCCGCTACTCCGACCCGACCGCCTTCAACGACGTTTGGGACACCGCCGGCTTCAGCTGCACCCTCGACGCCTCGGGCCGCTGGAGCGACGCCGCCCGCTGCAACGCGCCGCACGTGCGGCGCCCGTTCCCGCACCCCGGCACGGGTTACCTGCAGCAGCTTGACGCCGGCATGTGGGACTGGAGCGGCATCAAGGACGTGTGCAACGATAAAGCGGCGGGGGTGGGGGACTGCGGGAAGCCGTGGGGCGCCAGCATGCCGTTTGGGCCCGAGAAGACCGCCGACTGGTACAGGTGGGGCGCTTGGGGGCTGGAGGGGGCGGTTGCTTGGCGGCGGGCGGCGGGCGGGTGACCCTCACCCGAAAACGCACTCCCCGACCCCCCCGAACCTGCGCACTCCCCCAACCCCCGGCCCGCCCGCCCCAACCGCAACCCCACCACCACCAACTCCCAGGGCCGTCGCCCGCGACCTCAATGGGGGCACCGACCCCGTGGCTGTCGGCTTTGCGGTCGTCTACCCCTGGGTCTGCAACAAATGGGGCGACGGCCAGGTGCGTTCGCATCGGGGCCGGAAAGTCAAAGGCTTTGCACTGGGTGGAGGGTTTAGCAGCCGGCCCCACCCGCTGCCAAGGCCCGCGGCTGGCCTGGAGCGAGGCACGCTGCCCCGGCGGCATCAGGGCACCTCGCCGCGACTCACGCCGCCCCCGCCGCCGTCGCGCCGCCGCGCCGCCTCCCCGTGTGCAGGGCAACCCCAAGCGCTGGGGCACCGGCGGCAACTGGCAGGGCTGGCCCCCGGCCGACGGCGGCACGCTGATGGACGTGTTTTGGGGCGGCGGCAGCTGGGGGGGCGGCGCGCAGCCTTACTCCCCGAATCAGCGGTACATCGAGTGTTACTTCGATAATGAGCCATACGGTGACGACTTTAGGGGGAGCCGGGTTTTTTGAGGGTCGCTTCAGGAGCGGGGCGTCAGGCGCCGGCGCATCGCCATCCACCGACCGTCCGCCCCCCGCCCCCTCCTCCCCCTCGCCCTGCAGATGTGCTCAGCCCCAATGCGCACAGCACCTCCCCATACACGCCGCCCGCTTGGGAGGTGCGTGGGCGGCCGGGGAGGGCGAAGGGTTGCCGCCGGCGGCGCTGCCGAAGCCCTTATCAACCTCACGCAAGCACTCGCTCTCGACCCAGCTGCCCCGCCATCCAACCGCCCTGCTGCCCGCCTCCCACCCGAACCCCCAACCGCCAGGCCTTCATGTTCTTCAAGCCCCAGGCACAGGTGCGTCAGAGCGCGCGCAGCGCTCAGCCGCCCGCTGCGGGTTGGGAGGGGGTGGTTGGCGACGAGAACCGCCGGCCGGCTGACGGGTGCAGCAGAGACGGCCCCGCCCGACACACCACTCGCCGTGGCGCTTTGGCTGCTGGTGATTGACGCACCTGAAACGCCCCCCACACACAGAGAACTAACGCAACCGCAAAACGCACGCACACCCCCAGGGCTCCCTGAAGATGCTGCGCATAGGCCACAAGGCTTTTTCGGACGGCCAGGGGCAGGCCTACAGTCGGGACGCTCTCATGAACCCTGGGCCAAACCTTTTCGAGCTGCAGTGGGCCGGCTACAGCACTTACTAAAAGGCCACAGCACTTATTAAAGACTACAGCACTTGCGAGACCACCGAACCATTGCGGCACCCCGAATTCGAATCTGAATGGGGGCCACCGTCTGCACCGCAACCCATCAGCCCTGCGTGGCACGGGCCCGCCCCCCAAAGCAGCACGACAACGCGCCAAATTCCGCCACAAATTCGGCACCGAAACGGTGCCCCGCCGTCCGCGCCCCCCCTTTCCCCGAACCCACTTTGGTTCGGCCGTCGCCGCCGAGCGCATGTGCAGTGCATCCACGCGCGTGCACGCAGGCGCGTTCCCACGCTTCCCCCGTAATGCACGCCTCTTTGCTGCCCCGGCCCCAGTAACCGTCAACTGCCAGTGCCAGCCCTCGGAAGCGCCCCCAGCGCGCCGCGCGCGCCCTCCCCGCCTGTGAAAAACCAGCAGACTTATAGCGGTTGCGGGGAGAACACTGTTTTGTCTTTGGGGTGTCTTGGCAGCCGTCTGATGTTACACAATTGCCTCTCTCAGAATCGTCTCCCCAACACAACTTGACACGGCTGCGAAAAAGGAAGCCTTGTAATGGGTGGCCCCGCAAAGCAACCCGTCGTTTACAGCCCGACAGAAAGAGGCAGGCGAAGCAGGCGCGCACGGCGGCCGTCCCAAGGCCGTTTTCGTTTTATGTTTTGAGTTGCAGCGGCCTACGGCTTTGGCTGGCTGGCCTTGAGGGGCAGGGGCTCCCCCTCGGGCACAAAGCGCAGCGCGGCGGCGTTCATGCTGCGGTGGGGATTGGGGGAGGGGTGCGGGGCGGTTTGGGTTGGTCAAGGAATGCTTTGGGGCAGGGGAGGTGCATGTGGGGCAGGGGAGGTGCATCTGGGGCAGGGCAGGTGCATGTGGGGTGCATGTGGGGCAGGGGAGGTGCCTGCGCGCGCACACAACCGACTCACCAGTAGCGCTTGCCAGTGGGCGCGGGGCCGTCGTCGAAAACGTGGCCTGGGCGGCGGGTGTTTTTTTTGGGGTGGGTTAGGGGAGGGAATGCCCTGCAAACTGAAAAGGCTCGATCGTTTGGGCCTGGGCACATGGCATCGCTGCCGCGCAGTCAACAGTCAACGGCGACACAAGGCGGCTCGATTGATAGTGGCTGGCGGCGACCATCGAGGGCTCATTGACCGCCCACGACGACTCACCCAGGTGCGCGCCGCTCTTTGCGCAGACCACCTCGGTGCGCGGCATAAAGGGGATTGACTTGTCAACCACCTGAGGGCGGTTTTGGTTTTGGCGGGCGGTTTTTTTGAGTTTTTGATACAACCCAAGATTTCCGAACGCGCGTTTCAGGCAGTGAGGCAGGCTTTCAACGGCATTGCAGTGCCCCCCCCCCTGGCAGGACAGGGCTGCTGGCTAATAAATGCTGCCGAGTGTTTGGCTGCCCCCCACACACGCACCTCGATCACGTGTTCAGGGTCGATGGGCTTGAAGAAGGAAGGCCACCTTTTGATTTGCGGTTGTAAAGGAGGCGGAATGGGGTGGAGGGCGGCCCAAGGTGGGGGCCGGAGGCTCGAGCTGTGCAGTACTGGCCGTGCTGGACCCCATTGCTGTTGAGTTTGGCAAACTAGCAAGCGCGCACAATCAAACACCAATACAGTCCGACAAACACAAGCGCCAAAAACACAAGCGCCGAAGCAAAGCCCCCCCAGCCCACCCTGTCCCGCTGTTGAATTTGGCGGAGCTCTCAAACAGCGGCAGCCCGCTGATGGCGTCCACGTACACGCCCTTCTCCTGAGGTTTGGATTCGATTGGTTGGTTTGTGGGTTACTTGGTTGGTCGGTCGGTCGGTCGGTTGTTTCCTGGGTTGGTTGGCTGTTTGGTTGGGTCGACGGGGCGTGTTTGCATGCGGGGCCGGCGGCGTGAGCCGCCGCAAGCGGTGGCTGCGGCTGCGGCCCGCAGCCCTCCAGGCCAACGGCGACGCCCCGCCCCGCCGAAAACCCCAACCGCCGCGGCCGAGCTCAAAAAAGCTCTCAAAGCCCTGAGCCGAGCCGCGCCCGCCTCCACCACCCCCCAAAACCGCCCGCCCTCGCCTTGGTGTCCCAGCGCCGCCCGTCGGCAAAGGTCCCGGTGAAGGGCCGCTCGGTGCCGCTGTTGAGGGCGACGTGGCGGGACATGTCACCGAGCGCCGCCGCGGCGGCGGCCTGCTGCTCCGCGGTGAGCGGGGTCACGTCAAAGCCGCTGCTGCTGACCTGGCGGCCGGGGGTTGCGGCGGTCGGGTTGCGGGGTTTCGTTGCGGGTTTGGTGCGGTTTTGGTTGAGGGTTGGGTTGGGGGCCGCGTTTTGGCGCAAGCTTGCGGCTTGCTGCCGCCGGGCCTGGTGGACTGCAGCGGATGCCGGCAGCCGCGCCCGCCTCCAAAGATCCTCGCCTGCCCACCCACCCTTTGGATCGTGGGGCCGGCCGCGGGGGTGGGGCGCCAGTGGCGCTGCTTGGAGGCGGCCGCGCCCATCGCTGCGCCCTCTTTGCCGTCGGCGTCGACGCCGCCCCCGAGTCCGAGCAGGCGCCCGAGGCCGCCGAGCAGCGCGCGCGGCGGGAGCGCGGCGCGGCCGCGGGGCGCGGCGGCGGGGCGGCGGGCTCCCGAGGCGCGGGCGGCGGGCGCGGGCGCGGGCGCGGGCCTGGGCGGGGAGCGGGGCGGGGTGGCGGGCACGGCGTCGGGGAGGTCCGCATGATCGCTCCATCGTGCCGACACCGGAGGGGGTGCGGCAAACCGGCGCGGGTCTCTGCGGCAGGGAGCTGCGGGCCTCACACGCACGCCGACGCGCATGCCGCGCGCGCAGCCCCTGCGCAGCCCCTCAGCCCGCGCGAGAGCGCCGGCTGCTGCGACGTTGCCCGCTCGGCTCACCGAAGGGCGCGCATGAAGGCCCACGGGCGAGGGGCTCTGGCCCGGCGGAGACTGGGGGTGAGGAGCTGGACGGAGGAGGCTGGAGGTTGCCGAGCAGTTTTGATTTGACGCAAAAGGCGTTGCGATCGATTCGCGATTCACCGCCGCGCAGAAGAAAAGAAGGCTGCTCAGTGCTGACCGGTCCACTGCAGCAGGCCGTCCCTGCTTTCTGCAAGCCCCCGACCCTCATAACGCAAACTCGACCGCAAGCAATGAGAGCGGTGATGGCGCCCTCAAGAGCCGGACGCTGCAAGGGCGACGCCTGAGAGGCAGCAGGCAGCAGGCCTCCCCCACCACGCCCCCGATGGCCGCGCCTCCCAGGACGGCCGCGGGGGCGGTAGGGAGTGCGCCGGCGATGAGGGGGGGGCCTCATTGGCGGGGCGCGCCCGCCAGCGGTCGGCCCTCGCTGGCCGGCGTCGCCCAGGCCGCGGCTCAAGCCGCCGCAGCGGGCTCACAAGGCCGCGGGGCTATCGTGGAGCGGTTGGCTGCGCGGCAACGGCCGCAGCAGGTGCGTGGGTGGGCCACGGGGGGGCGCACATCGCCGCCGCCGCCGCCGGCTGCCACACGAGTGCGCGCGCCCCCTGCTGGGACGCTTGCGCATCCCAGCACCCAGCAACAGCTCACGAAGCCGCCCCTGCTGCCTCCCATGTCGCAGGCCGCCGGCCCTGGCGGCTGGGGCGCCCCCGCGCCGCGCGTGGCGGCGGGCCACCCGCAGCAGCAGCAGCAGCCGCGCGCCCGGCGCCGGCAGCAGCCGCCCGGCGGCGGCGACGCCGCGGCGCGCGCGCTGTCGGCGCAGATCAAGCGCGCCGCCGGCTCGCCCGCGGACGTGCTGGATATTGTGAAGCAGCGGGGCCATGTGTTCAACGAGGTTGGTTCCCAGCCGCTTTTTACACTTTTAGATTGTTTGCTGCCTTCCGCTCTTTCCTCAGCCGCGCCGCTCCGGCTGGCCCCGCTCCGCCCCTTGCGCCTCGACTGAAACCCAACACCCCCCCCCCCGCCACGCCCCCCACCCCCGCCACACCCCCCACCCCCGCAGCTGCACGCGTGCATCGCGCTGTCCCGCCTCGGCGCGCTGCTGCGGTTTGACACAGAGCCCGCGCGCGCCGCCGCCGCCTCGGACCCTGCGTTCTCTTCGCTCCTGTTGTGCCTCAGCGCGCGCGCGCACCTCCTCGGCGGCCGCCAGCTGTCGATGGCCCTCACCAACCTGGCCTGGCTCGGCCTCGGGCAGTCCGGGGCCGCCGCGCCGGACTGCCTGCCGGCGCTGCTGGGCGCGCTCGCAACGCGGCTGGAGGGCGTTTTGGTGGATGCGGAGCCCGAAGACGCCATCCACTGCGTTTGGGCGCTGTCCAAGCTCGGCGCCCTCCCGTCGGCGCTGCTCGGCGCGGTGTCGTCGCACGCGCTGGCCGCCGGCTGGCTGCGCCAGCTGCCCGCGCGGCCGCTGTGCAGCCTGCTGTGGGTGCACGCGCGCCCCTCGGCGGGCGGCGCACCGTGCGGCGCGCTGCCGCGGCTGCTGGCCGCGGCGCTGGTCGAGGTTGAGGCGCCCGGATTTCTGGAAACTTTTTCGGCCGCGGAGCTGAGCATGCTGCTGTGGAGCCTCGCCACGCTGCGCGGCGCGGCGCCCGCGGCGCCCGGCGCGGGCCCGCGGCTGCTCGCGCGCGTCGCGGCGGTGGCGGCGGACAGGGTTGTGAGCTTCACGCCGCAGGGCGTCGCCAATGTTTGCTGGGCGGTCTCGAGGCTCATGCCCCCAGCGCTTGCGGCGGCGGCGGCGGCGGCGGCGGCGGGTTCACAGCAGCAGCAGCAGCCACAGCAGCAGCAGGAGCAGGAGCAGCCAGGCAGCAGCAGCAGCAGCGGCAGCGGCGCGGGTGACGACGGCGACGCAGCGGAGCTCGTCGCCGCGGCCCGGCGCCTGCTGTCCGAGTTTTTCGGGTCGGCGGCCGCCCAGCTGACCTACTACAAGCCCCAAGAGGTCTGCAACCTGCTGGGCGCGGCCGCGGCGCTGGGCGCGCCGCATGGCGCGCTGATCGGCGCCGCGGCGGGCTACCTGCGCACCCGCAGCCACATGCTGGCCGCATGGGACCTGCATGAGGCGCTGTGCGCCATGCTGCGCCTGCGCGCGCCGATCGAGCCCGCGCTGCTGCAGCGCCTGGCGCACCGCGCGGGCCAGCTCGCGCGCGGCATGGCGCCGCCGCTGCTGGCGCGCGTCGCGTGGGCGGTCGCGCGCGCGGGGGGCGACGCGGGGCCGTTGCTCGCGGCCGCGGCGGCGCGGGGCGGCGAGGCGGATTTCGTCGCCTCGCTGGCGCCGCAGGACCTCGCCCTGCTGCTCTGGGCTGCGGCTGCGGCGCGCAACCTTGGCAGCAGCGGACCGCAGGCGCAGCAGCAGGGCCGGCGCCGCGCAGGCCAACACCAGCAGCAGCAGCAGGCGGCCGCGCCGTCGCAGCAAACCAAAGACGGCACGGCGCGGCTCGCCGCGGCGGCCGGGGCGTGCCTCCTGGCGCGCCTGCCGTCCTTTGACGCGCACAGCCTGACGACGGCGCTCGTGGCGCTGGCCCGGCTGCGCGGCCGCGATGCCCCCGCAGACAGCGGCGGCGGTCGAGCCCTTGCTGCGGCGGCCGCGGAGCAGCTCGCGCCGCATGTGGGCGCCATGGAGCCGCAGCATGGGGTGTCCGCCGCATGGGCGGCCGCGCGCCTCGCCGGCGGCGGCGCGGGCGCGGCCGGGCCGCTCGTGCCTGTGCTGCTGGGCCACCTCGAGCGCCGCGGCGACTGGCGGCGCCTCCCGGCGGGCGCGGCCGCGCGGCTGCTTTGTCTGGCAGCTGCCGAGGCGCGGGCGAGCGGCGTGCCGCCGCAGCAGCTCTTGGCGCTGCTTCAGGGCACGCAGCAGCAGCTTCATGCGATGGCGCCTTGCGACTTGGCAACCGTGTGCTGGGCTGCGGCGCAGCTGGCGCCGCAGCGCGTGGCGCCTGGCGGCGCTGCGGCCGGGGAGGGGCGCGCCGCGGTTCACCGCGCCGCGCTCGAGCTGCATGGCGCCGCATGCGGCCGCATGCTCGACGCCGTCGACGCATGGCTGCGCCGGGGCGGCGCGCGGGCCGGCTCCCCCGCGCATGGCCGCGGCGCCGCCGCGCCGGGCGCGCCCCGGCAAGCGCTGGCCTCAGCTCTCAGCGCGGGCGACCTGGCGGCAGTCGCGGGATCGTGCGCGCGCATCGGCGGCGCGCCCCCAGCCCTGCTCGACGCGCTGCTAGCCGCATGGGAGGAGCTCGCCGACGCGGGCGCATGCGACGGCGTCGCCGCGGCGCAGCTGCTGTGGGCGCTGCCCCGGCTCGGCCGCGCGCCGCCGCCGCACGCCGTCGAGGCCGCCGCCGCGGCGCTGGCTGCGCGCCTGTCCCGCGCCGGCGCGGCGCCGGCGCCGCGCGACGCAGCCCTCGCAGCCGCCGCCCTGGAGGCCTTTGCCACCCTCCGCTACCGCCCGCCAGACGCGCTGGCGCGCGCCGCGGCCGGCGCGCTCGCCGCCGCGGCGCCGCGCGCGCCGCAGCAGCGCGGTGCGCGGCTGCCTGCCGGGGCACTACAGCGGCTGCGGGGCGCGTGCCGGGCGCTGTACCACCTAGCTGCCACCGGGGCACCCGATCTAAGCCAGCTTATCACCGCGCTTGAGCCCGCTCTCATGCACGCGCTGCGCCCGCTGCGCCACGGTTCGCGCCTCGTGCGGCCGCGCCAGTGGGCGGCGCCGCCGCCGCCGCTCGGCGCCGGCGCTGCGCTGCGGCTGCTGTGGGCGCTCTGCGCGGCCGGCGAGGGGGCGGGCCCGCTCGGGCGCGCGGCGGCGGCGGCCGTGTTTGGCGGCGTCCCCGTTTCGGTGCTCCAGGGCAGTCCGGAGCTGTCGCGCCTCCTTGTGGACTGCCGCCTCGCGCTGCGCGCGTCCGCGCCTGGGACGTGGCTCTCCGTCCGCGGCGGCTGGCGTCGCCTGCGCGCGCAGGGCGCGCCGCGCCGCGTGGCGCCGGCGGCGGCGCTGCGTGCTGCGGAGGCTGCGGCGCGCGAGGCGCTGGCATCGGAGCTGGAGGCTGCAGGCTTCGCCCCCGCCCGCGCCATTGCCTGGTGCAGCCTGCCCAACGGGGATGCATACGGATGCTTTAGCCCGCAGCAGCAGCAGCAGCAGCAGCAGGAGGAGGAGGAGGAGGAGGGGGCGCAGGCGCACCCGGCAGTGGCGGCGGTTGTCGTTGTCTTCGACTGCCCCTCCCACCGCTCCGCCAACGGCGGCGCGCCGACGGGCGCCGCGCGGCTGCGCAACGCCGCTCTCGCGTCCCGGGGGCTGCGCGTCGCCGCGCTCCCGCTGCGGCTCTGGGCGCCCGACCCCGGCGCGCCGCCGGCCGCGCAGCAGGCGCGCGCGGCGGCGCGGGCGCGGGCGGCGGAGCAGCTGGCGGCGGCGCTGCGCGGCGAGTGAGTGGCGGCGTGCCGGCGGCAGCGGCGGCGGTGCAGGCGCGCCCTCTGCGGGCCTGCTGCTGCTCCCTCGCGCCTGTGTACGCCTCCCAATCCGTCCCAATTTTGTTTGATCGGTTTGACCGGTTGACTTTTTTCTCTCGCGTTGACCGCAGGCTGCTGCATTGCGTTTCGCCCCACCCGCCGAAACCCGCCCTGCCCTGGCCCCATTGGACCTCGAGCCGGCTGTACATTCGATCCGATTCGGCACTTGTCACCGGCACTTGTCACCGGCACTTGTCACCGGAGCTGGTGACGGCTGTAACCTGCCGTGAAACCCGTGATCCTAAACCCCGAAAGTTCCGAAAAGGGGGTTACGAAAGATGTTACTGCCGCGCGGCGTCGCCTGATGCAAGGGCCGAGCCCGCCCCCGCGTGTATTACGTATCACATTTGGAGGGAGGGGCCCCGCGGCCGCGGCGGCAAAGCGGCGCGGCGGGGCCCGGCCTGCGGGCCGGGCCAAAGAATCGGGGCGGGCCGCTGCCGCTGCCGCTGGCGCTGCCGCTGCCGCTGCCGCCGCCGCCGCCGGCGCGGGGGTTGGGGATGCGCGGCGCGTGCGTCCGTGCATTCGGGGGGTCACCGCGTGGAGAACCCGTCCTGAATGTGGGGGCCAAACCTGGGCGCGTTTTTTGAGGGGGAGGGGGTGTCGAGTGAGTGTGTTTTGCTGGGAGGAGGTGGGTCGGGCAGAGGGCTGGGGCAGGGGGCGCGGCGCAACAAGAAACCTTCTTCCGTTCCCGCCGTTGCCCCGCTCACGTGAAGACCGACGCGCAGAGCGCCTCCACCTCGCGCAGCGACGAGAGGCCCTGGCGGTTTCAGAGGGGTTGCGCGGCGGTTCGAATGCGGTTTCGGATGCGTTTTGGGGGCATAGAAGAGGAAGAACACAGGCAAAAGCGCCCAAAGACAGCCCCCAAGCAGCGCAGGCCCCCAAAACACGGCACCACCAGCAGCAAAAAACGCAGACGCCAAGCCCAGAGACCCCCGCCCACCCGCGTGCATCTGTTGGCCTCGTCGAAAAGGAGGTTGCTGCTCTTCGCCACAATCGGCACCACAAACGGAAACGGCCGCGGCTGCGCCGCCGCAAGCAGCGGCGCGAGCGACGGCGCCGCGCCGCCGCCGCCGCTGCCGCTGGCCTCCCCTGCCGCGCCGTCGCCGCCGCTGCCGCCGCCCTCCTGCGCCCGCTCGCCCTCCGCCCCGCCCTGCCCCGGCCCGAGCCTCGACGGCCGCCCGCCCGGCTGCCCCCCGGACTGCCCCGTTCCCGCCTCGGACTGCCCCGCCGGCGCCATCTTCGAGGCGACGTAGCTTCCCATGACTCGGCTGGTGTGCCGCACCTCGGCGCGCAGCGCGGCGAGGAATCTGTAGTCTCCGGCGGCCTCTCGGAGCTCGCTGTTTAGCTCGTCCACCATGGAAGCTTCCAGGGGGGACAGGTAGGCCTCGACGCCGGGGCCTGGGGGGAGGGGGGGAGGGGTTGGGGCGCGCGATTTGGGTGGGCTGAGGGGCGCGCTCCGCCGGGCCTGCGGCGGCGAGGGGAGGGGCGAGCGGCGCGGCGCATGCGAGCGCGCGCGCGCCGCGCAGGCGCGCCACGCCGCCGCGAAAGCGGCCCGGACGGAGGCGGCCCGAAAGGTTGGGGCACGCAGACGCGCCCCCGGCGGCGCACAGCGAGCGGCAAAAAGCCCCCCCCCCCTCCCCCGCACCCGCCGAGACCGCCGTGGGCTGCGCGCCGGGGGGCACGAGGTACGCCGCCCAGACGTCCCCCGACCGCTGGAACTCCGCCTCGAACCGCGCGTGCACCGCCACCACCAGCCGCTCCACGTCCGAGGCGGCGACCGACCCCCCGTAATCGACGGCGGCCAGCACCGCCTCGACGGCGCGGCGGAGGCGGTGGAGGATGCCGGCGGCGCCGACGTCGACGAAAAAGTCGGAGCGGAAAAACTCCTTTTTGGGGGGGGGGTGAGGGGTTGGGAGGTGTGTGGGGAGGGTGAGTCGTTGGAAGGTGATGGGGGGGGGTGAGGGGTTGGTACTTGGAAGGTAGGGGGGGCAATTTGTCGTTTTGGGGGGCGGCGCGGTGTTCGCCGACGCCGGTGAAGCACCCAGAAAGCCGCCCGGAAGCAACCCGCACAGACGCCCACGCCCCTACGCCCCTTCGCCCAAGCGGCGGCCTCACCTCCTTCGCCCTGTCGCTCAGCCGCGGCGGCAGCCCGCCCCGCGCCGGCCCCCCCAGCCCGAACGCGCCGCCCAGGCCGCGCGCGCCGAACGCGCCGGCCGCGCGGGGGGCGAGGCCGGGCAGCTGCACCTCAAAGTACATGTGCCGCGCCACGATGTGAAGCTTCAGGCGCACCTGGCGTTTATGCAAGGTTTTGGGGTTTGGGGGTTTTGCGTGCGGGTTGGTTTTGTTGGCCGGCGCGGTTGCGGGCCGAAACCAGAGCCAGGGCCCAGAGCAGATCCGATAGTTAGAATCGATAGCTTGGTTAGACGAATGCCCGCTCGCGTTCAACGAAAACCGCCCAAAACCGCCGAAACCAAGGCGCAATAAAAACCGCCCACCAGCAGGTCCAGCAGCGGCACCAGCCACACGCCCCCCAGCGCGCGCGCAAACGCGAGCGCCGCCAGCTGGGACCAGAGCGCCCGCTTGTCTGCCGCCGCGAGGCCCGGGGCGCGGAGGCGGTCCCTGCGGCGCGGCGGCGGCGGCGGCGGCGTTGCGGCGGGGCGGCGGGTGGCGTCGGGTCGTCGGGGCGGCGCGGAGGGGGCGGGGTTTGGGGGCCCAGACCGCCGCGGCTGCGGCGGGCGAGGAGGCCGGCGCAGCCGCACACCCCCAACCTCCCAGCCAACGCACGCAAACCAGACCCACAGCTTCCCCCTAAAGTGGCTTCGCCCCCCCCCAAAAAACCCAAACCTGAGGGGCTCGTAGTCAGTCGCGGCGTGCAGCGCGTCCCTCAGCCGCGGCAGAAGGTCCTCCAGCGCCTGCCGCTCTGACAGCGCCTGGATGGAGTCAAAATGGGCCTGCGGGAGGGGGGAAAGGGGGGGTCGGCGCAGATGGTGCCGGGCTGTCGACGGCCCGTGTTGAGGCCAACACGGCGCCGCAAACGGCGATCCGGTCCCCTGAGCAATGGCGGAACACCCCCGCCGCGCGGCGCCGCCGCCAGTGGCACCGCTGCCGCTGCCGCCGCCGGCCCCACCTGCAAGCTGTCGTCCAGCGACTGCCCGCCCCCCGCCTCGCCGCCGCCGCCGCCGCCGCTGGTGCCGGGCTGCGCCGCGCCGCCGCCGCCCGCGCCGCCGCCAACACCTCCGCCGCCGCCGACACCGCCGCCGCCGGCGCCGGGCCCGCTGGCCGCCGGGGTGCGGCGGCGGTCGCCGTGCACGATGGCCTGAAGCTCCAGCAGTGCGTTCTCGCGCCTGCGCGTTTTCCGGTCGAGATCGGTGACGGTGTCCGGTCAAGATTGCTGCGTTTGAATCCAGGCCAACGCCTCCCCAGGCCACGCATGCGACGCCTCTTACCACCGCTGGCCATGCTTGCCCATGCAAGCGGTGGCCGCGGCACCACACCCGCTCCGCACTGCCGCCGCCCCGCCCCTTCGGCTGCCGGCCCTGAACCGCCCCGCCCCCAAAACGCCAGACTCACCGCCGCCGCGCCTCGGCCTGCTCTTCGGATTCGTAATTCCACCTGCGTGGGGCGTCGCATGCGCGCGGCCGCATCAGAGGCTGGCGGTCACCGGGAGTCACCGCTGTCACGGCTGACCGCTGGGCATGCCCCCTCGCCGCCGCGCCCTGCCGCTGTAGGGCACAGAGCAGCGGCCGCATGGCGGCGCAAGCAGCGTGCGCCTGTGCACCGCAATGCGGCGCGTGCGCGCGCGCGCACCAGTAATACGCAGCCGCTGCGCCCGCCGCGCCGACGGCCGCGGCCGCCAGCAGCTTCCGCCGGTGCCTGCCGGGGGCGGGAGGGGGGTTGCGCGGGTCGGCCGCAGCGCATGCGCGCGCACGCGTGGCGCGGCGCGCGCTGCGGCGCGCAGTGTGCGGGGAGCCGCGGCCGCCGCGCTGTCCGGGGTGCGCCCGCGCCAGGCCACGGCGCCTGTCCCGCCAATGGCACCCGGCGCACAGCCGGACGGCCCCGCTGCTCTGTCCCGCGGCCCCACCGCCCCGCCCCCTCTCGCACCGCTTCCAGAGGGACATGGCGCTTAGCTGCAGAAGCCGATGGTTCCAGAATACGCGTTTGAGGGACGGCCCGGAGGTTCGTCGTCGTCGTCGTCGCACTCCGGAGTCACTTGCGGGCCTGGCGGGCTCAGCAAAGGCCCCTCGCGGCCCAGGCTGGCAGGCAGAGCGATTGACGTCTTGATATTGCAGACAGCACGTCCGCATTGATCAAATCGCTCCCAGATCACATCCTCACTTGCGCTGTGCCACCAGCAGGGCGCTCCTGCTGTTGCGCGGCGCCTCAAACGATGAAGCGCGAGCGGGATGATGCAGAGGAGGGCGGCGGGCCGGCCGAAGCGCCAGAGGACTCGCCGGCGAAGCGCCGCAAGGGCGCCGCCGCCGCTGCCGCTGCCGCGGCGCCGCCGCCGCCGCCGCAGCAGCAGCAGCAGCAGCCCGCCGGTGAGGACGGCGACGACGAGCGCATCGTGCTGCCGACGTCTTCGTCCCGCAGCGCCGCCAAGATGGGGCGCGAGTGCCCCTACCTGGACACCATCTCGCGGCAGGCGCGCGCGTGTTTTCGCTTTCGGCGCGCGCTTTTCCCGCGCGGCGGCGAGGCCCAGCGCTCGTTCAGCGCCGCCGCCGGCCAGTTTGCTTGCCGCCCGCGCCCGCCTCGCCGCAGCCCCAGACGCAGCCCAAACCCAAACCCACGAACTCACGACCCACCACAGGCCGCCGCACCCCGCACCAAACCCCGCGCATCCCCCCCCTCCCGCCCCCCCCCCAACCCCCCAAACCCCAGACCCTGGACTTTGACTTTGAAAAGTGCTGCAGCGTGAGCCTGTCCCCGCTCAACGTCTACGCCTGCCTGGTCTGCGGCAAGTACTTCCAGGTGGGGGTCGACCTTGGCTTGCTCTAGTTAACCCAAGTTGGGTCAAGTTTAGTCAAGTCGGCGCGACAGCAGCCGCTTTCGCGAAAAGCTTCCTGCAACCTCAGCGGAGGGCGAGCCAGGGGCGCCGTGTCACTGCGCCCGAGCCGGCCAGCCCACGGGTTGGCCCCCCCAACCGCCCCACCCCTCGCCCCCACCCCCGCCCCCACCCAACCGCCGAAACGCCCCCCCCCCCCCCAGGGCCGCGGCCTGAGCACGCACGCGTTCACGCACGCGCTGGAGACGGGGCACCACATGTTCATGAAGCTCGACAACGGGCGGGTGGGTCCGGACGGGCAGTTACCTATTGGCGCAGTTGTCTTTTGTGGCTTTCCTAAAGAACGCGCCGCCGCTGGTTGCCAAGGCCGCGCCGCAGCGTGTAGCTGCGCAGAGGGGCGGGCCGGCCACCGCACATTTGCCTGCGCTGCTGTGGCGAGGCCTTGTATAATTCGGCTGCCCTTCCACCTCCCTGTGACCTGTTGACTCCCTTTGACCGCCCCTTTGACCGCCCCTTTGACCGCCCCCTTTGACCGCCCCTTTGACCAAAAAAGGTCTACTGCCTGCCCGACAACTACGAGGTCGTCGACCGCTCCCTCGATGACATCCGCGCCGTGCTCAACCCGCGCTTCACCCAGCAGCAGGTGGTTGCCTTTTGGGGGTGGGGGTGGCGGGGTTGTTCTCTTTCTTGGGGGGGTGGGGGGTGGGGGCGCGGGGCGCTTCGCGCCGCGGCTGCTTGGGGCGTTGCCTGAGCAGTGGGCGCGTGGGGTGAAAAGAAGCTCTTGGCCCCTTTATCACAACACTCCACCACCGCCCTCGCGCTGCCTTTGACCACCCCCTGACCGCGCGTTGACCGCGCTTTGACCAAGCTTTGACGCTCCCCTCCCCATTACTAACCCAAAAAGGTGTCCCGCCTGGACGCGGACGTCACATGGGCGCGCGCGCTGGACGGCACCGAGTACATGCCCGGCCTGGTGGGTGGCTGTTCCCCTGGATCTGGGGCGCCCTTTGCGGATCTGGGGCGCCCTTTGCGGATCTGGGACGCTTTGTTTGTGCTCATTCGGGGGGCGCTTTTCTCGACCTTGGCCCGCCAGCCCCGCCCCCTCCACCCCCACCCCCCACCCCACCCGCCCACCCCAAATACAAACGCACCCTCCGCCCCCAATCAATCACCTCCACCAGGTGGGCCTCAACAACATGAAGGCCAACGACTACGCAAACGTGGTGCTGCAGATACTGGCGCGCGTCACACCCATCAGGTGATAAGACACGCCGGGACGCCTGTGCTGCTTTGGGGGGGGCCGCTGGGCTGGGGAATGGGGGGGCTCTCAAACCCCGTAGCTGCCCCCAACCCCCCGCCCCAAGCAGCCCCCCTCAAGCAAAACAAAGCAGCGCCACACCGCACACAAACACAGTGCTCCAAGTTTGGGAATACACCGACCGCCCCCAACCAGCCCCAACAAGGTCTCCCCCCACCCCAACGCACCCCCCCAACTCAACCCCTTGACTCAACCCCTAACACCCCCAACTGAACATTCCCGCACCTCCCACCCCCTACCCCCCCCCCAAAGGTCTCCCCCCACGAGTTCATGCAGGCCGTCATCCTGGCCAGCAAGCGGCGCTTCACCATCGACGCGCAGGCGGGGCTTGCTTTCGAACGGCCTTGCTTTTAGGGCTGGCTTTTGGGTCTTGCTTTCTGGACTTGCTTGGGGCGCTTGCTTTCGGGCTTGCTTTCGGGCTTGCTTTCGGGGCGCTCGGCCTCTGGCTTCGACAAAAAGCCCCCAAACCTGAACACCCCCCTAAACCCCCCAAAACCTCCCCCAAGCCTCCCCCAAATCTCCCCAAAACCTCCCCAAACCTCCCCAAACCCCCCCAAAACAGTCCGACCCCGTCGACTTTTGGTCCTGGCTGCTCAACTCGCTGCACCTCGACCTCACCGGGGGGAAGCCCAAGAGGCGGTCAGTCATCAGCGACACGTTCCAGGCGGGTAGCGGCGGTTTTGTAACGTCTCTGCGGCGGTTTCATTTCCTCCGCGGTGGTTTGTTTCCCGGGTTTGCGGCGGCTTTGTTTTCAACGTCTCTGCGGCGGTTTCCTGCTGCTGTTGCTTTCAAACGCAGCACCAAACACCCCCTCTCCCCTCCCCCCCAAACACGCCGCACCCCTCTCCCCTCCAAACAGAACCACCCCGCAACACCCCCTCCCACCCCGCAGGGCGAGCTCGAAGTGACCACCCTGGCCGGCACGGGCAAGGGCAAGGCGGCTGCGTCAGCAGAGGACGTGGTGGAACGCGTGCCCTTCCTGCTGCTGGGGCTGGACCTGCCGGCCACGCCGCTGTTCAAAGACAGCATGGAGAAAAACATCATCCCGCAGGTTTGGGCGGGGGGGGTGTTGTTGGGGTTCTGGTTTGGCTGGCAAAATCGCCACCCCTCCCCCCCCACCACCAAGGTAACAAACAGCCCATCCCAAAGCAACAAAAATCCCACCCCAAAGCCCACAAACCAACCATGCCCGCCCCCAACACCAAACAGGTGCCCATCTTCCAGCTGCTCTCCAAATTCGACGCCACAACCACCACCGACGACATAAAGGCCGGCCGCCGCCGCTTCCGGGTGACCCGCCTGCCCCGCTTCCTCTGCGTCCATTTCCGCCGCTTCGCGAAGAACAACTTTTTTGTGGAGAAGAACCCCACCCTGGTGACCTTTCCGGTCAAAAACCTGGAGCTGAGGGACGCCATGCCGACGCTGCCGGCCGGTGGGCGGGGGGGGGGGGCGCGCGTTTGGTTTGACTGCGCTCCACTTTGACCGCGCTCCGCTTTGGCCGCGCGTTTGTGGTGCGGTGTTGCGTCTGCCTTTGGCCGGCGCCGGCCCAACGGGTTGCTGTGTGCCGGGGGCGGCTGCTAAGCAACCGCAACATGCAAAACCCCCAACACCCCCCAACACCCTCAAAACACTCCCCAAACGCCCCCAAATCCCCCCCCAAAAAAAGGCCCCAGCAAGTACGACCTGGTGGCCAGCGTGGTGCACGAGGGGCGCGCGGGGCAGCAGACCGCGCCGGCGGCGTACAAAGCGCACATCCAGCGAAGGGTGGAGGGCCAGGTGGGTTTACTCATCCCGCCCATTTGGGTGCTTTGCCCCGCCGCGGCCTTGTGATTTTGGGTGTGTTTGCTTTCTTGGGAGCAACAGCAGCAGCCAACCGCCAAAACCACAGCAGAAAACGCCCCCAAAACACAACCAAAACACAACCAGCAAAAGCACGAACACCAAAACACAAACGCGCAACAAACAAACCCCCAAAAACCGTGCCCAGTGGTACGAGGTGCAGGACCTGGTGGTGACAGACATGCTGCCGCAGATGGTGGCGCTCAGCGAAAGCTACTTCCAGGTCTACCAGCTGCACGGGGCCGGCGGCGGCGCGGCCGGTGGTGCGGCCGGTGGTGCGGCGGCCGGCGGCACGGCCGGCGGCGCCGCCGGCGGCGCGGCCGGCGGCGCGGCCGGCGCGGCAGGGCGGCAGCAGGGGCAGGGGCAGCAGCAGCAGCAGCGGGCGGAGGCTGGGACGGAGGGGTGAAGGCCGCGCGGGTAACGTTCCGCCGCCGTTTTGAAAGGAGGCGCCCCGTTGGAAGGCCGGCCAGCCGGCGCCGGGGCGTGGATTGCGTGGGCGAGGGGGTCGCGCGCCCCCAGCCGGCGCGCAGAAGCAGCCGCCCTCAAGCTCCGACCGGGGTGTGTGGCCGGGGGCGCCTCGGCAGCGGCAGCGCGCACGCGCGCGCCTTGCCTCGGGCGGCGCGCGCGGCGGGAGCGAGCTCAACCCGAAGCGGGCCCAGCGGGTCCGCGCCGCCCCAGCGCGCGCCGATAAACCTAGATCCACGCAAAGATGGCATCGGAGGCGCGGGCGGGGGGTGCGCGGGCCCGGGCGGCAAAACGCAAAAAAGTTTTGTCACCCCGGCTCCCCCTTGGGCGACCTTGGAGAAGGCCCCGCGGCAGCCCGCGTATTTCACACTCGGCGTTTCTTACTCGCGGAAAGAGCATTGCGCGCCATCCGGCGGGCCGTCCTGCAGCGCGCTGCACCGGCCGGCTCCCCGCGCACCCACGCCCGCGCGGGCGCCCCAGGCGCGTACAAAATCGGCAGCAAATAATAACGTGCAACGCGACCAGCGCGCGCGGGATAAAGGCGCCATGAACGCCAAGGGGGCCTCGCCCCTCCCAGCGGCCCTGGACCTGGTCCTGCGCATCCTGGTGGGCGTGCTCATCAACATCGTGCTCAAGGTGCGATTGGCCGCAACACGCGCCCTCTGCCGGCCGCGCGGGCGCCCGCCGCGCGCAGGCCGCGGCGCCCGATGCCGCCGACGGGTGCCGCCGCCGCGCGCCCTCGCACGGCAGCGCCGCCGCAGACCCCGCCCCCCGCCGCCGCCGCCGCCCCTCCCCCCCAGATCCTGTGCGTCTACGCCGGCTGCCAGGTGCTGCTGCGCAAGCTGCTGGGCCTGCAGGACCCCGGCGCGCCCCGCCCCGTGGCCGTCGCGGTGCCGTGGGACGCCGCGCCCCGCGCCCCGCAGTCCGAGGCGGGCGCGCGCTGCGCCGGCGGCAGCGACGACGGCCAGCTGTCGTCCGACGAGGATGTAATCGCCGACATAACGGCCGACGACGGCGGGGCCGAGGCGGGCGCGAAGCTGCTGCTGCCTAAGGGCGCCGCCTCGGCGGCGGGGCCGGGCCCCACCAGGCTGGTGCAGGCGGCGCACATCCCCGTGGACGCCGTGGCGGGTGCGGCACTGCTTGATTCGGGGGGGCTTGGGGTGTGCGGTGTGTGGGGGGGGCTTGCGGGCGGGGGCGCGGTGTGGAGGGCTGGTTGCAGGCAGCTGTGTGCGGGGCAGTGTCTGCGTGCGCGCCGCTTGACCGCTGCCCCCGGCGCGCGCGCGCTAAATGCGTGCGTTCACACCCCGACCCCGACCCCAACCCTCCTAAACCGCCGCCCCCACCGCCGCTGCCGCCGCCGCCGTCGCCGCCGTCGCGCGCAGGCGCCGACTCGGACGCGTGGCGCCTGGTGGGCCCCTACCTCCGCCAGTACGGCTCCGGCGCGCTGTCCAGCTCGACCCTTTGGAACCCCGAGTTCCTGCACTTTTTCGTGCCCGGACTGGGCAGCCAGCCTTACGTCATCGGCCGCGCCTACAACCGCACCATCGTCGTCGGCGTGGGGGACCCCCTCGCGGCGCGCGAACACTGGCTCGCGCTCGCCTCGGGCTTTCGGCGGGCGTTCCCGATCGCGACGTTCGCCCACGTCGGCGCTGACTTCGGGCGGCTGCTGCGGGACGAGCTGGGCTACGGCGTCAACGACATGGGCGCGGAGACGAACATCCGGGTGCAGGCGTACGCCTACGGCAAGAAGACCCGCACCATCAAAAACGCCGTGCGGGACGCCAAGGCGGGGGGCGTGGCGGTGAGGGAGCTGACCGCGGCGGAGCTCACCCCGGAGGTCTGCGACCAGCTGGCGCACGTCACCGGTGGGCGGGGGTGGTGGTGGTTTTGGGGGGGTGGGGAAGGGGTTGCAGCGGTGTTGGGGGGGAGGGGTTGCAGTTGTTTGAAAAGGGGGCTGCAGCGCGCAGCGCGTTTGAATCAGCCCGCCTCCCACCCTCCAAACGCCCCCCCCCCAGCCACCCACTCACCCAACCGCCCCAAACGCCCCCCACCCCCAACCGCCAGGCGACTGGGTCAAACAGAAGGCCGTCGGCGACAGCATGCTGCGCGTCTTCATCCGCCACCTGGACTACGAAAACCTCCACCTGGCAGAGGGGGTCCGCCTCTTTGTCGCCGAGCGGACTGTCCCCGACGCCGACGCGCAGCCCGGGCGGACTGCCGACGACGCAGCCGCCGGTGGCGGTGCGGCCAAGGCGGCGGGGCGCAAGGTGGTGGAGGGCTTTGTGCTGGTGGACCCGCTGTGGCGGGGCGGGGAGGTGTACGGCTACGTCACCTCGCTCAACCGCATGCGGCAGGGCAGCCACCACGGTGAGCGGGGCTCAGGGTTGGGGTGGGGTGGGGGGAAAGCGTGCTTGGCTGCTTGGTGGAGGGACTCGGGCGGAGGAGGGCCGCGGCGGCGGCCCGCCGCCGCCACCGCTGCCGTTGCCGCCGCAGCAGCAGAAACAAACAGCAGGGCACGCCGCGCCGCAACCAGCCCAGCGAGCCGAACACGAACAAAACCACCGACAACCGCCCCGCAAAAACAAAACCCCCGAAAAAAAAACCTCCGCCCCCCCAGGCACCCTGAAGCTCCTTTACGACGAGGTCATGTCCGCAGCCAAGCGCGAGGGCAAAGAGGTGCTGACCTTTGGCTTCAGCCCCTTTTTCAACCTCCAGCTGACGCCCTTCATGGGCGCGCTGTGGGTCGAGGCGGCGGGGCGGTTCCTGTTTGAGTTTGGCAACACGCTCTACCAGTTCAAAAACCTGGCGTTCAGCAAGGCCAGGTGGGCGCCCGGTTGGTTGGTTACTAAACCCTGGGGGTTTTGGGAGGTTTGGGCGGGGCGCCGGTGAATCAGCAAGGCCAGAGCGGGTTTTTGGGGGGCCGGTTGGTGGATGGCAACACAACGCGTGGGGTGTCCATCCCCCCAAAAGAGCTCCCCTCCAAACCTCTCAACCCCACCCCACCCCCCCAAACCCCGCCCAACCATCCCACCAAACCCAACGCCCACCAAACTCAACGCCCCCAAACTCAACCGCCCCCCGACCACGCGCCGCAGGTACGGCGGCTCTGTCGAGGGCGACGCCTACAAGGACCCCAACGTTACCATGACCCACGTCTACGGAGCCACGAACACGCGGCTCCTGGACATCGGGATGCTCGATCTCTACGTTTTGCTCATGTACGTCGGCTTTTTCGGCAACCTCGACGACACGCTGTTCAAGATGGCGGGGCTGCGGAAGAGCATGGGCAACTCGTTTTCGGAGGAGCCGGCGGGCGCGATCAAGGGCGCGGCGGCGGGCGGCGGCGGGGACGAGTGAGGGGGGCGCGGCGCCTTTTGGGGGGCCGCCGGCACGGCAGGCGGGCGCCCCGAAAAACTGCGCCGGGGCAAGAACCGAAACGCACCTTCCAAAACCCCCGCACTCTGCACTTGCCACACACCCCACACCTGCAAACCCTTTTGCTGCGCCCGGCGGCGGCTGCGCACCGCTCTGCACCTGGGTGCGTGTGTCGCCCCCTGCAGCGCACCGCACCGCACCGGCCCCCTCACCGCGCACCAACCCGCTGCTGGGAGCCTTGTTTGCATAGCATCGCATGCGCTGGAAATGAAAGCGCGCACCGGGCGTGGAGGTGCTCGTCCGAGGCACGGCCGAGGCAGGCCAGTAAATTCGAGGCTTTCTGCGCGTTTGGAGGGGGTTCAGGGGGCTGCTGGCCGCTGCTTACGGTAGCCAGCAGGAAGGCGGGGAGGTGGTGTGTGTGAGGGGGGGCACGCGGGACTGCAGTTGGTCAGAGGGAGGCGGCGGCGGCGTTTGTGCGGGAGGGGTGAGATCTGGGGCTTCGTCTGGCAGATGTAATGCGGAATCTGAGGGTGGCATCATGGGGAGGCGCAGGGTTGGTGGGCGGGTGGCGGCCTGGCGGGGTGGGGCCAGTGGGCATCACTGGGGGGCTCGGCGGTACAACGGCGGGTGGGGCTGCGACGCGCCCCCGCGCCGCCGGCGGCGCTGCGCGGCCGCAGGGCAGCGCAGGGAGACAAGGCGCGAATTATCCATCGCAGGGCGGGGTGGCAGGGCTGTCTGGGGCGCTCGGCAGCGAATGGCTCCCCCGGGGTGGGCGAGGGCAGCGGCGGCACACCGCACCGCCGCCGGCCCGAATCGCGCCCCCGCCTGAGCCGCGGGCTGGGCCGCTGCCAGTGAGGTCGCGCGAGCACTCTCATGCCGTTTCGGGGTCGCGGGAGCAGCTGGCGCGGGTCGCGGTGGCAGTCCAGTGACTGCAGGGGCACTGCTTTTCGCGAATGCCGTCGGAACAGGGCCTCAGAGGCGCCGCGCACCGTCGCGACCATCAATCCGATTTCTTTCGATCCTGTTGGTCGCACCCCGACCCCCGTTCCCTCCCGCATCAAGCGCGCCAGAGAGGCATGGCAGCGACGACCGGCAGCGGCCATGCCGAGGCCTCGGCCAAGCTTTATGACGGAGTCGGAGAGCTTTGGCTCAAGTCTTACGGCGAGCACGTCCACATCGGTGCGCTCACGGGAGGGTTGCACGGGGCCAGACCAGTCCGCGCCCCAGCACGGGCGCTGCCTGGGCTGCGCCCGGCCCCGTCGCCCCGCGCTAGAGGTCGGGATTAGTTCCAGGACTCCATCCCACCGCTGCTCGCGGCCCCGCACCGCGCCCCGGGCCTGTCCGTCGCCGGCGTCACCGGCGGCGGCAGAGCTCCAACACAGCCGCTTCCAGGCCCGCCACCGCCCCCGACCCGCCCCCCGCCCGCGCCACCTACATGCCGCAGGCCTCTACGAGAAGCCCATCGACAAGGCCGAGGGGGAGCTGCCCTCCTGGGGGGATGCGCAGTCCAACACAGTCCAGCAGCTCATCGGGCTCACCGGGCTGACGCGCGCAAAGAGGGTGGGCACAACTGCCAAGGGGGGAATTCCCCCGGCACCCGACCTCTTGGGCTGCTTGGTGTGCCCTGTGATGCGCCTCTGTCGCAAACCCCACCCCCGGGCCCCCTGCGCCGCGCCCCACCCCAAAGCTGTCACCCCCACTGTGGGCCGCCAGCACTTGGCTCTGCAAAGGGCCCCGCCAGCGCCGCCTCGGCGCCGGTCCAAACCCTCTCGCCGCCATGCGCCCCTTCAAACCCCCTCAAACCCCTCACCCCCCGCCCCAAAACCCCCTCAAACCCCCTCAAACCCTCCTGAAAACCCTCCAAACCACTGCTGAACCCCCCCTCACCCCCCCCCACTCACCCCCCAAAAGCTCCTCGACGTCGGCTGCGGCCACGGCGCCACCGCCTGCGATTTTGCCGAGGCGCTCAACTGCGACGCCGTGGGCATCAACATCAGCCCGTTCCAGGTGCCGAGGGGGGGAGGGATTTTGCCGGTTTGGGGGGTTCGTTGAACCGGGAGGGAGGGAGGCCGTGGGCATCAACATCGGCCCGTTCCAGGTGCTTGGGGGGTTGGGAAGGGGTTTTGCGGATGTTGGGTTTTGTTGAACTGGGGGGGAGGGAGGGAGCGGGCTGTTTTTTTGGCGGCAAAAGGGTTGCGAGGTTCGGGGGTGGCTGGCGATGGGGCCTGGCTTTGGCGCGTCGATTGGACAGCGCCGGCCCGGCCGGTTTCTGGCGTCTGGTTTCGGAAGTTTGAACCCTCACTCCCTGATAGAGCCAATGCCCTTGGAAACAACCCACCAAACCTACCTGAATCCACGCCCCCCAAACCCCCCGAAAAACCAATCTCCCAGGTCGACCGCGCCAACGCGCTCGCGCACGAGCGGGGCCTCGGCAGCCGCGCCAAGTTCCTGGTTGCTGACGGGATGGCCCCGCCGTTTGAGGACGGCTCCTTTGATCTGGTGGTGTCGGTGGAGTCGGCCGCCTACATGCCCGACAAGAAGTGGGTTTGGGGGGCGGCGTTTGGGGTTATCTGGGCGGTTTTTCGGGGGTTGTTTGGGCGGTTTTGGGGGGTTTCAAGGCCGGCTCCTTTGATCTAGTGGTTTCGGTCATGTCGTTATGTTCTCCAAAAGACCTCCCAAACACCCTCCACCCACCCCGCCCCAGAAAGCAGCCGGTGCGCCGCATTTGCCTGCCCAAACCAGACCCCCCGATACCCCCCGCTCCCCCCAAAGGCGCTTCATTTCGGAGCTCTCCCGCGTGCTCGCCCCCGGCGGCACCATCGTCCTCGCCGACTTCTGCCGCAAGCCGGGGAAGCTGTCTGCGGAGCAGCAGGTCGCCCTCGACGGCATCGACCGGGCCTTTGCCTCGGCGGGCAACTGGCACAGCGCCGACCAGTACAAGCGGCTGTTTGGTGCGCGCGCGCGGGCGGGCGGTTTCGGCTGTTTTGCTGGCGGTTCTGTTGGCGGTTTTCAGCAGTTTTTTGCCTCCTGCAGTGGCGGCGCGGGCGGCGCTTGATTGCCGCAAAGCGCGCCCCGCCGCTGGCGCGCGCCAATTTAGGCTGCCCGGCAGCCCAGGGAACCCCACCCACCCTCAAAACGGCCCCCTCCCCCGCGCGCGCGCCCCGCCTCGGAACCCGCGACCCGCAGCCTCCCACGGCCTCACCGTCGCCGCCGAGGCGGACTGGACCGGCCGGCTGCGGGGCTTTTGGGATCTGAGCATGTGGGAGCTGCTGCTGAGGCGGGACGCTGACATGGACTCTGCCTACAAGTCGGCCAGCCTGCCCTGGAACGCGGCCAAGCTGTGGTGCAGGGTGGGTTTTGATGGGGGGGCTTTGGGGTGCTGTTTGTGTGCATGAGCGTGCATGGTGGGTTTTGGGGTGTTGTGTATGCGTGTGCAGGGTGCGCTTTCGCCTTCAAATGTTGAACCGGCTGTAGCCTTGCTGCTGCCTGCCGCGAGGTTGGCCAACAAGCAGTGGTGCGCAGCGCGTTCCGCCGCCATCCTACCCCCGACCGCCGACGCCCCCTCTCCTCACATCATCCCACTCGCAGTTTGTTTACATGACTCACATCATCCACATGGCCATGTGGCGCGGCTGCTTCGAGCCCTTTTGGATGTCCATCAACGGATTCGTGCTGGGCGCGAACAAGGTGGGGCGGGGACCAAATCACTGAAATCAGTCAACATTGGGGACTGCGGGGGCAGGGGGCAAAGGGTTGCGAGGGCTCGAGGCCGCGGCGCCTCGAGCCGCCCAGGGCCTGCACAGCGCGCGCCCACCCCCAAATCCGAGGAACCCCCAGAAACCGACCAGCAAACGTGCTAAACCGCACCCGAGGCCGCATTCCAAAACAGCGACCAAAAACTGCCCGAGCCGCCCTGCAACCGCAACTGAAGTCGCATTCCAAACCCGCCCGAAACCGCAGCGCACGATGCACACCGCGTTTGGCAGCGGCGCGCTGCAGTACAGAGTGATCGTCGCCCGCAAGCCCCTCGGCGCCGCCAAGGCGCGCCCCCTGCCGCCTCTTGTCATCGACGTCTCGGCGGCGAGCGGCAGCGACGCCAGCAGCCGCAGCAGCGCGGCGGGCAGCGGCGCTGAGGACACGGCCAGCGAGTCGCCGCGCGGCTCTGAGTGAGGCCCGCCCGACCGCCCGCCCGCTGCCCGCGCCGGCCGCGTCGGGCCTTTCACCGCCGGCCCTCGCAGACGCGGCGACTGCTTCACGGCACCACACCCTCGACTACGCCCTCGACATCGCCGCGCGCCGTGTCGGCGGTCCGGCGGGGCCAGGCGCGCAGTCCGCCCGGACTGAGCTGGGCCCGCCTGTCGGGTTTAGCACGCACTACTTGCTTTGGCAGCTGAGGGGCTGGCCCCGACCACGGAGCTTTTAGTACGCATTACTTGCTTTGGCAGCTGAGGGGCTGGCCCCGACCACGGAGCTTAATACGTGCAACTTGACTTGGCGGCTTACCTATTACACACCAACGTTTAGGCAAACCCGGCCCCCAAAGCCGAGTCGACCCAGGAGCCTCCGGTCTTGGGGGAGGGCGCGCTGTTGCATTTGTGTCCCTGCGGCGTCCGGCCTATTGCGCCCGCCGCCCCCGCCTGTCCCCGAGCACCAGCCCTTGACCCCATATACACTTTGGTGCCCTTCCGTTTTCGGTGCGGCGGCCCGCCCGCACTCCCGGCCCGCCCCGCATTTTTTCCTTCTGTTGCCCGGTGGGTCTTGCGGCGGCCGGCCTCTATCCGCTGCCCCCGGCGCGGCCCGAGGCGGGCGCGCCCGCAGTCGCCGCGCCGAAGGGCCGCGCGCGCGCCCGCCGCCGCGCCACGGCCCCTTGCCTTGCGCGGGGCTGCGGCGCGGCGTGGCGCGGCGCGCGGGAGGCCGCCACCCCCACCCGCGTGGCCGGGCCGTTCCACAGCCCGGGCTCCAACCCCCCAACAAAGAGCCCAGCCATGTACCTCCCAACGCAGCGGAGGCCGGCCCCCGCCCGCTCCCGCCCCCTTGCGTTCTGTTGCGGCGCCCTCCAGTGCGCCGCACACCCAGGAATTGCAAAGCGGCGGCCGCCGCCCCCCTCCTCCCCCGCCGCAACGCAGCGTTGCCCGGCCCGCAAACCCCCTCAGAACCGCCGCCGCCGCCGCGCCGCGCAAACAAACCCCTAGCATACCGGTATTGTTCGCGGGGGGCCCTCCGCCCGCCCCCCTCGCATCTGCCCCCTTGCGCGCCCCGTACTGCGCAGGCCACTCCGCGTTGCCCCTTTGCGTGCGTGCCCCACCCCAAATCACCCCGCCCCGCCTGGCACTTGCCCCCTAAGACAGACCCGGGCCCCCCAGCTGGCTCCTGTGAGCAGCGGCCCGAACGACGCGCGTGCGGTCCCGTTTCTTACCGGCTTTTAAAGGCTCTTCCCGGCCCAGTCTGGCCTTCACAGCTCAGTCCGGCCTTTAAGGCTCAGTCCGGCCTTCAAAGCTCAGTCCGGCCGGCGCACCCCAAAAAGGCGTCCCTCGCATATCTTGCCGTTGCAGTGCGGGCGATGCAACAATCCCACGCACCCCGTATCTTCTCCCCGAGTCCACCCCCCCTTCACCGTGGGCGCGGATACCCCAATCTGCGGCCCCATCCCCACAGCGCAAACGCGCCGGTCTGGGACCCAACCCAGTTTAATACCCACCAGTAATAATCTCTGCTCATCCCTTGTCAAACTGCCAGGATGGCTGAGGTCGGGCGTTTACAAACTCAGCAAGGCGGCGGGGCCGTTGCATACTCGGCGCAGCGTGCGCGCAGACGGGCTGGTGGGGGCACGTGCTCTTTCGGCACCCGCGCCTCGGCAAGCCGCTGCCGCCGCGACGGCTGCTTGTTCGCAGCGCCGGCCGTTCGCGTTCGCATTCTACTGCCCCTCCGGCCGGGCCGGCTCGTCGGTGGGCTCGGCGGCGGGGCCGTCCCCTCCCAGCAGCGCCGCCGCCGTGGGGTCCTCTGGCCCGACAATGGTTTGGAGGGAGGCCCCCGCGTCGCGCGCCTCCACCCGCTGCGCCCCTCCCGCGCGCCACTGCTGCAGCACGCGCGCCCCGAGCGCGCGCGCCGCGGCCGCGGCGGCGCCCGCCGGCACCTCCCCGCGCGCGACCGAGCGCGCGAGCACCCGCAGCGCCGCCGCGGCGGCGCGCGGCGTGAACTCCCCCGCGCGCGCCTCGGCGGCGGGCACGGCGGCGGCGACGAGGCGGGCGCGCAGCGGCGCGTCCGACGTCGCGCAGGCGCCGAGCAGCGCGTGCGCCAGCTGCTGCGCGGTGCAGTCCCCGACGCAGCCCTCCAGGCGGGTGAGAGCGGCGGCGTAAAAGCCCTCGTCCCGCAGCCCCAGCGCCGCCGCCGCCCACACCGTGTCGGCCGCGTCCCCCGGCGCAAACCCCTCTGGCGCCGCCGCCATCGCCGCCGCCGCGGCGCGCAGCAGCGCGCGCCCGCCGTCGCTGCCGGCGCGCGCGGCGGCGGAGAGCGCGGCGGCGAGCGCGGCGGGGGGCGCGTCCGAGGCGGCGGCGTCCGAGTCCAGCTGCTTGGCGGCGGCAGCCAGGAGGGCTGGGTCCTGAACCCCCAGCCGCGCCGCCGCGTCCAGCAGCGTCCCGACTTCGGGGGCAGAAAACTGCCACAGCCGCCCCGCCGCCGATGACAGCAGCGCAGAGACAGCCTCTGGCGACAGCGCCGGCGCGGCTGCGCCGGCCTCGGCCCAGGCCGCCGCGGCGCGCGCGAGGCGCGACGCGTCGGCCGGCTGCAGGCCCGCGGCGGCCGCGCCGCCGGCGGCGGCGAGGAGGGAGGAGATCGCGCCGACGAGCGCCGGCGGCGCGCGGCCGGCGCTGGCGTGCGCCCACGCCAGCCGCGCCGCCGCGGGCGCGGCGGCCGCGGCCGGGCTGCGTGCGGCCGCGTCGCGGGCAGCGGCCGCGAGCGCGTCCGGGCCCGTCGGCAGCTGCGCCGCGGCCGCGTGCCGGGCCCTGCGCTGCCGGGCCTGGCCGCCGTGCAGCTGCGCTCCGCCCTCCGTCTCCCCGCCGCCGCCGCTGCTGCCGCCGCCGCCGCTGCTGCTGGCCGCTGCCTCGGCCTCCGCCGCGGCCGCCGCCGCGCGCAGCGCCCGCACCGCCGGCCCCTCTATCGCCGCCCACAGCGACTCCCGCCGCGGCGCGACCCCCGCCGCCGCGTCCGCGGCCGCGGCCGCGCCGTCGCCGTCGGCGTCGGGGAGCCGCGCCTCGAGCGCGCGCAGCAGCGCCTCGGCCTCGGCCTCCGCCAAAGGGTACTCCGCCTCGGAAACCGCGAGCAGGACGCCGGCCACCTCGCGCGCGCCGAGGCTCGGCTCGGCCGCGACGTCGCTGCCGCCGCCGCCGCCGCCGCCGCCGGCGCCGCCGCCGCCGCCAAAGCCTCCGTCGCCGGCCAGCAGCAGCTGAGGGAGCAGCCGGTCCAGGATCCGCTCCGCCGCCGCGCCGCCGCCGAGCCGCGGCACGCGCGCTACGGCCGCGGCGACGGCGCGCGCGTCGAGCGCGTGGCCGTGATCTGAAACGACGGCCCTCAGATCCGCGAGGCTGTTGCACGCGCGCACAAGGCGCGCGGCGCGCGCCGAGGCGCCGCCGGCGCCGGCGCCGGCGCCGCCGCCGGGGCGCGCGCCGCCGCGCGCCGCGCGCGGGTTGGCGCGCAGGAACGCTGCCAGGGATTCGAGGCTCCAGCCGGCGGCTTTGAGGGCGCTGTAATTGTCCCGGTTGAAAACGGGGTCCGAGTTCGGGGGCTTGAGGTTTTCGCGCAGCCTGGTTTGTTTGTTTTGGGGGGGCGGTGGTGAGTGGTGGCTGCCGGCGCGGCGAGGCACCGCTCCGCTGTCTCGCCGCAGCAGCCGGCGCCGCCGCAAGCCTGCCCCCAGTCTCCCACGCACCTGCCGGCCGCATGCGGCGCCGCGCTGGTGCCGAAGTGCCGCTGCTGCCGCGGCTGCACAGCTGCGGTTGCGGCGGCCGCCCCGGGTGCTGCCGCCGCGTGCGCGAGACGCCCCGCCGCCGCTGCCGCCGCCACCGCAGCCTCCAGGTTGGCGGGCTGCGCCGCCAGAGCCTGCTGCAGCGTCGGGCCTGTGGAAAGGGGGCAGGCCGTGAGGGCTAGGGGGCCTGCAAACAGGCTTGGGGGCCCAGATCGGCCCAGCGGCCCAGATCGCAGCCAGGGGGACGGCAGGCCGCGGGGACGCCCCACCTGCTGCTCTCAACAGAGCGCGGGTCGGCGCCATTCTAGTGCGACTCCTGCGCGGGCCTGCGGTGGCACCTCTCGCCGCGGGCAGATCGGTCAGGACTCGGTGGGCGACCGACAGAGCGCCGTTGAGGCCGGGTGAGATGAAACTGGGAACGCAATGTGGGTTTTCACCAGCTGCCGGGGAAGGCCGCCTCCCGATTGCGATCAGCTGGCACCCGAGTGTGACCGTTTGACTGGTCCGCTTGGGACGCCACCGCAGACGCAAAACGCAGAGATCGGCAGTTTGCGCCGTCACCACACGGCCGCCACCCGCCACTCTCACTTCACCCCCCCGCGCGACCGGCCCAGCGCGGTCCTCCCGCGCCCATTATGGCCCTCCTCTCCCGCTCCGCGGCCGCTGGCCCCAGCACGTCCGCATATGCCCGCGCGCCCGCCGCGCCGCGCACCCGGGCCGTGGCCGCCCGCGCCGCGCGCGAAACGAATGGCCGCCGCGCGCCCGCCCCCGCCGCCGCCGCCGCGCCCTCGCCGCTCGCGCGCGCCGCGCTCGCGGCGGCGGCGGCCGTGATGGTTGCAATCGCGCCGCCGGCGGCGATGGCGGACCTCAACCGGTTCGAGGCGGACGCGGTGAGCGCCCCGCGGGGGCCCGGCAACTCCGGCTGCGCGCACGCACACGCCCGCCTCGGCCCGCGCCGCCCGTGGGCCACAGCCGCCGCCGCCGCTCCAGGCGCCCCTGCCCGCGCCCCGGCTCGGCCACCACGTCTGCCCGCCCGCGCCGCCCTCCGCCCCCCTCCGCCGCGCCAACCGCCCCCCAATCCCCACCCGCCCGCCCGCGCGCCCCACCAACGAACTGCAAAACACCACCACCAAACACCCTAAAACACCCAACCCCCCCCAGGCGCCTACTTTATGAAGGCCGTGACCTTCCGGACCAACTTTGAGGGGGCAAACCTGTCAGACGTGCTGATGGACCGGTGAGGGGGGAGGGGACTGATTTCCGGGCGGTTTTGCCTCGCAGTCGGCTCGCAACCACCACCCTACGACCCCACAGCCCAGCCGCCCGCCCCAACAAATCCAACCCCTCCGCCACCCTAACCAAACCAACCAACCCCCCGCGCAGCGCCGTGCTGAACGAGGCCAACCTCAAGAACGCGATCCTGCAGCGCGCCGTGTTCACCCGCAGCGACCTGGGGGGTGCTGATATTGAGGGGGCAGACTTCACCAACGCCCTGCTGGACAAGCTGCAGCAGCAGGTGCGGTTTACTAACGCAGCGGCCCTTTATAAAGGGGGCGGGGAGGGGCGCGCGCCTTGCCGCGTGCGGCGGCGGTAGTCGCGTTTTTGCCGGCTGCCGATTGGCTGCGCGAGATGGCCAACCCAACCCAACCTAGGTACCCAACCCAACCCGAACTTACCCGTGTTCAAATCAAATCCCAAACCAAAAAAAGGCCCTGTGCAAGTACGCCGACGGCGTCAACCCGGTGACCGGCGTGTCCACCCGCAAGTCCCTCGGCTGCGGCAGCATGCGGCGCTTCAAGGTGCGGCCTGGGGGCGCGCGCCTCGCCGTTCGGGTCTGCTTGTTGCGGCGCGCCCCTTGTTTGTTCTGGGGGAGGCGGTCCGGGACCACAAGGGGTCGCCTCCCCGGGCCTTTCCAAACCCAGTTTCCCAAGGCACCGCCGAAAGTGCCATCCCCAAAACGCGGCCAAACCTCCCCCCCCCCAAAAAAATGCACCCAACCCTTCCTCCTCCCACGTTACCCCCGCCCCCCGCCAATCCAACCCCCGCCAATCCAACCCCCGCCAATCCAACCCCCGCCAGGCGTCGAGCCCCTCCAACCCCGAGGGCCCCCAGGTGTCAGAGGATGACAAGGAGGCCTTCCGCGCCACCATGCCCGTTTACCGCGAGTGACGGGTCACCGGGTGACACAACCTATCACCGGGTGACGAACGGGCTGCTTTTTGGGGAGGGGAGGGCAGGATTTCCCCCCGCGGCGCTCTGCTGACGGGAGCTGAGGGCGGACGCCTGATGACTAAGCTGATCGTATGGAAGGCAAACCCGTCCTTTGGCCCTCGGCGGCGCCTGCGTTTGTGTCCCAGCGCCCTCGCCGCGCGCTGCCCCGCGGCTGCATGCGCGCGCGCGCGCGCGCCCTCGGCGTCCCAACGGCCGTCAGAGCTGCGCAGTCGTGCGTCCCCTGCCTTGCGCGGTTGTTTTGTTTCAGCTGAAGAACAGTAAAGGACGAAGGCACCGTACATGTGTTCGGGGGCACAGTACAGCAGTTTACGCGCAGAGCAGAGGGAGCAACGAGCCGCCGAGGCGGCACTGCACTGGGGCTGCGGCGCGGGGGGAGCTGCGTCTGCCGCACGGCGCCAGGCCCCTCGTCGGTGCGGTACGGTACGCACCTGCTTATCAGCCCGGCTTCGACGGATCCCCGGCTTCGACGGATCCCCGGCGGCGATGTGGGAAAAGGCGATTTCCTTTTGTTTGCAACCCATAGCGCCTGCCGTCACTAGGGCACCCTATCAAAGCCAGCGAAAAGCCAAAAGCATTTTCCCGCCTCCCGCGCGCGATTACTGCGGCCAAAACAATTCCCTCTGTAGTTTTGAATTGCCTGCAGCACGAGTCACCCACGCCTGGGCCGGGAAAATCGACCCAAGCCCGCCTCCTATCAAATCAGCCCTCGTTGCGCGGGGTTGCGCAGCCCCGCTGTCGTGCCCACCAAACCGACGCGAAACAACCGGCACATAACATCTTTGCTATGGTGGACGTCGTGGCGGCGGCCAGCGCCTTGGCGCCCGCTGCCGTGCGCGCAGACATCAGCCTGGGGCCGGGCCCGGGGCCCGTGGCCCGCCCCAGCCTGGGGGTTGCCACCCCCAGGCTCGGCACGCCGCACCGGGTCAGCTGCCAGATGCTTCCGGACCTCCCCGATGAGGTCATCCGGCTGCGCCTCGACAACCGCGGCGGTGCGCGCGCGCGCTCTCACCCGGTCTGCCTGCGGGCCTTTGGCGGGCCTTGCACGCCTGCCTTCGACCTTCTCGGCCGCCCCTCCTGATCCGCCCCAACGGCGGGCGCGGCAGCCGCGCATGTCACTGCCAGCCGACACCCAACCCCCAACCCCCCTCACGCCCGCCCCGTCGCAGACCCCTGGTGGCGCCCCGAGCGGCCCCTGCTGCGCAACCTGCTGGCCCTGCCCCGCCGCTTCTACATGCAGCTGTTCCATTACTCACGCCCCGACACCCACCACAAGGTCATGCGCGCGGCGGAGTGGCAGCACATCCACTCGGAATGGCGGTACCTCCACAGGTGGGGGCGCGGTGCGGTGCAGCGGCTGGGGGGCGCGGCGCAGGTGCCGGTGGGCCGCGCCGCTCTGCTGCCGCGCCCACGTCGGTGGCCGCGGGGCGCGGCGCGCCCGGCAGAAGCCGCTCCCGCCGCGAGCAGCTGCGATCGAGGCTCCGGCAGGGGGCGCTGCATTCGCACCGTCCCAGCGCCTGCCAGCAGCGGCTTCGGCGGGCCAAACTCAAGGCGCCTCCCCTCCCTCCCACCCCCCCCCCCCCCCCCCCCCCCCCCCCCCCCCCCCCCCCCCCCCCCCCCCGCAGCCTGTTTGTGTACGTGGGCCGCCCCACCCAGATTCTCTGGAAGGTGAAGGTGCCGCTGGCGCTCAACATGGTGGTCGCCGCGCTGATCATAGTCAACGAGGAGGTGGGCCAACCCTCATTACTCAGCCTGCTTGGGGGTTCTTAGTCAGCCGGCTTGGGGGCTTCTTAGTCAGGCAGCCGGCGGCTGGATGCTCCCTTTTTGTTGGCGTGCGCGCGCACACATGCACAGCGTGCACGTCAACCTCGCCTGTTCCCAAACCCACTCTGACAACAAAACAACCCCCAACCCCCCTTTGCCCGCAGGCCGTGGCTGACAAGCTCTTTGCTCAGGTCCCCACCTTTGCCCACGAGGCTGTCATCCAAATGATAGGCCTCACCACCTTCATCCTCGCCCTGCTGCTGACGCTGCGCCTCAACCGCACCTACGAGCGCTGGTGGGACGGCTGGCGCGCGTTCCGGCGCGTCGGCGACTGCGCCACGGCGCTGACTCAGCAGGCGACGGTCTACTGCAGCGACGACGCGGCCCTCCAGGCCGACATCGCCCGGTGGTCCGTGCTTTGGTGCTACTCCCTCACCCAGTTTTGCAGCGGCGCGGCGTGCCTCGATCCGCTCGCCCGCCGCCTGCTTACGGTGCCAGAGGCGGCCATCTACGACGCCGCCCCCAACAAGTTCAACCTGGTAGAGCTCAAGCTGCGGCGACTCATCGCGCGCATGAAGCTGCCGACGGACCAGGCCATCAGCGTGGACGGCTACTTTCGGGAGGGCTTCCAGAACGTGCGGGTCTGCTCCACGATCAAGCAGACGGCTCTGCCCTACGCGCTGACGCTGGTGCGTTTGACCGCGATTTGACCGCGCTTTGACCGGCGCGCGTGGTGGCCGCCGGCTCTTTTGGGGGGGAGGGTGACCAGCGCTGGCGCGCAGTAGGCCGAGCCCTGCTGCCCCTGCCGGACTCCTGAGGCCAAACCGGCCTTCATAAACGAAAGCTGAAGGATCACCCCTCCCGCTCGCTCCCCCCAAATACAAAACCCCAGATGTGCACGGGCTTCATCGAGATCGCCCTCATGATCCTTCCCATCGGCTTCATCGGCCGCCACTACCACCGCCTCAGCCCCAACCTCACCCTCCACCAGCGCATCTCGGGGGTGGTGCTGCTGCTCGGGCTCTACGTGGTGACCAACCTGCTGCTTCTGGGCGCTGACCAGGCGCGTGCGGCTGCTGCTGCGGGTCGGGGGGCGTTGTTGGCCTCATGAGTCATGAAGGACCCTTGGCTGGGGATTGTAGGGCACTGCGGATGTTTGGGGGTGTTTAGGGGTGTTGAAGATCGAGGGCTTCAGCGGCGGCGTCTGTTTGGGTGTGCCGCCTTCACCACCTGCAACCTGGCAGCGCGCCCAGCGCCTCGCCTGCCGCCCGCCCAAAGCCTGGGGGCCTCCAACCCGCCCCACGTCCACTCGCTCCCCTCTCCGCCTCTCAACGGACCGATCTGAACAAACCCCACGTTCAAAACTCCTCCCATTGCAGGTGGCATGCCAGCTGGAAGACCCCTTCAGGGTGCTGCCCCTGGACGACCGCACCGAGTGCGTGGTCGACCTGATCCGGCGGTGAGTGGTTTTCAAACAACAAGTTCAAAACGCAGCCCTCGCTGGCACCTGCCTGCGCCCGCTTCTGCCTCGCGCAGCAGCTGTCCCGCCCCTCCCCCTCGCCTTGCTGCCGCGACCCGCTGGCCGCCCCTCGCGCCCCCTGCGCTGCGCGCCCCGAGCCCCTGCGCTCACGCGCCGCGCGCGCGCCCGCCTCGGAAACCGCAAACCGCAGGACGTTTGACGAGGCGCAGGACCTGGCAGAGCTCGAGGCGGTGGCGGAGGACGTGTCCGCCGGCAACCAGCAGTGGGGGGAGCTGTCGCGCGCTCAGACGCTCAAGACGCTGGACAACATCTGTCTGAGCGTTCAGCCCATGCACAAGAGCGAGTCGTGGGCGCACATCAGCGACGAAATCGTCATGCGGCGCAGCAGCGAGGTCGGGGGGCGGCTCAGCACCGTCACAAGCGCCGGCGGCGGCGCCGCTGGCGGCGGGCGTTCGCTGCCGCTGACGCCCAAACTGTCCCCCAAAGACTTCGACCTCCCTGTCTGAGGCAGTCCGGCGCTGCTCGACAGTCCGGCACTCCTCGACAGTCCGGCGCCTGTACGCCGGTCCGGAGCGCGCGCCGCAATCCGGCGCCCAAGACAGTCAGACACGCCCCCCGTGCGCGCTGCGCCTGTGCGCAGCGCCCGCTGCCATGCAGCCCACCCTAAGAATACTGCAGCCTAATACCCTACAAACACCCTACTACTACGTAGGCTAACCTATCACCGCGCCGCCGCCCGCCGCTGCGGCCGCCCGGCCAGTCCCGCTGCCGCAGTCGCAGCCGCGCCGCCGCCTGCGCGGCGGCGCCGGACGCGACCCAATGCCATCTTCATGGCCCCCGGCTCCCTCCCAGTCCAAGCGAACTTTGCCATTCCTGCAGCCAAAGCCCCACGGCCCCCCAGTACCCCACGGGCCGCGGCCGCCGCCGCAGCTGCCGCGCGCGCGCGCGCGGCGGCGCAAGGCACGACTAGCCCTGGTTTTCTGCCTCCCTTGTTTGACTCTTCCCCTGGTTGCTGCACCACAGCCACCGCTCATTGCCATCTGTTAGTCGCACTCGGTGCCTGCGCTCGCGCGAAAACGCGCGGCGGCACTGTTTTGCGGCCCTTTGTTGACCCCCGGCACCCCCAGGACCCGCCACTGCGATACAGCTCCCCCCTTTTGCAAGCCCCCACAGCAATCGGCGCATAGGCGCCCTTACAGCATTGCCCACTTGCGTCGCGGCCGGCGGCGTGCACGCCCCAAGCAAGGGGGCCTGCCCCGGCCGCGGAGGCACGCTGGCACGGGCTACCACGCTTGCCAAGACCTGCAATCGGTCTCCTCCTAGGCCTGCCAACCACCCAAAAGCACCCAAAGCGGCCGAGAAACGGCCGAGCGCAGCTGCACAACCCCCATTTGGCACGGGCAGCTGCCTCGGTCCGTCCGGCGCGCGACACGCCTCGACACCCTCTTCAGCAGAGCGCGCCATCCGCGGCGCCGATGTAACCTCTACACCCCCAGGCACACACACCCCAGGCACGCACACACGTTTCAGGCGTTGAGCTGCTGGCAACCAGAATGGGGTACAAGTTAACTCTGCCTGCCCGTCTGTCAGTCTGATGCAGCCGCGCCGGCAACCGCCAGCAGGCCTGCGGCGCCGCGCCTCGATCGCTGCGCAAGCCACCGGCCCGCCCCCAGCGGTCCAGGCTGCCAACCGGCGATCCCGGCTGCCAACCAGCCATCCAGGCAGGGCGAGGCTTGAATGTGTTGTGTTACACCAGCTATGACCCGGCGGGCCCATCGGTGTCTGCTGGGCAAACTGTTTGCAGGGTTGGCACGCCCCCGGGACAAATAACCGGCCGAGGGCTGCAGCAGAGGGGGGCAGGGTGCGCCTGCTTCGTTGTCGGCGTTTTCGTTCGAAATCTCGCCACGACAGCTACCCTCCAACGGCAGCGCGGCGCGGCACGGCCGAGGGGGGCCGCGCGAATAGTCACTCCAAAACGCAGCGGCGCGGCCGGCCGCGCCGCGCTCCGGCGTGCGGCCGGGCGGCGGGGCAAGGGTGCGCCGCCCTCTGGTGCGGGGGCGGGCATCGTCAGAGGGAATCCGCGGGGGGATCTTGCGGGCCGTCCCTTGGCGGCAGAGAGGGCGGCAAGGCAAAGCGCTGCTTGGGCGCGCTGTGCGGCGCCAGAGAGGCCAGAGAACGACGAGAGCAGCAGAGGGGAAGAGACAGGGGGGGCCGCGCCGCGCCGCGCCGGGCTCAAGGGGCCGCCGCGGCAGGCGAAGGGGCGGGCGTCCCCGCAAGGGGCGGCCATGGCGCCGGTTTTTCTCCGGGCGGCCGAGGCGGCGCGCCCGTCTAAGCAGGGCACGTACTGCTGTGCTCCACGCCAGCCTGGCGGCCGGCTGTTAAATAAGAACACAAATGGCCGGGCGGCCCGTATTGCGGGGTGCGTGAACCCTGTATGCACGCCGAAATCATGCATACCAGGGCTCGGGGCTGGTGGGGCCTCGGCGGGCCGGGTGCCTTTCGCCTCGGCCCGGCCGGGGCCGCACGATGCAAGTGAAGGCATTGTAAGGACCCAAAACAATCACGGATTCTAGGACGGGGCCGGACGCCAATGCTCAGCCTGCTGGTTGAAACGCGCGGGCGCACCAAAACGGAGAGAGGGGAAGGGAGAGCGATAGAGCGACAGCAAACAGGAAAAGGGGCGCGAGGGGCCCTGCCCAGCCCGACCCTCTGACAGTTTCAAGCAAGCCTGGAAAGCGTGCGTACGTGTGTCGGGGGTTGGGCGCGCGCCCTCTGGGCTGCGCCGCAGCAGGCGAGCGGGCGCCTGCGGTGCAAGAGCTGTGTGTGCGTGTGTGTTGCGTGTGTGTGTGTTTTGAGGTGGGAGGCGCAGGCGGCGGCAGCAAGCGGCCGCGGGCGCCGGCGCGCGGCCAGCGGCGCCGGGCGCCGCGCGCCCCCTAAGCCAGCGCCCGCGCCCCCTAAGCCAGCGCCTCGAACGTGTGGCGCACGTGCGCAATGGCGGCCAGCTCCTCCTTGCTGAGGTGCGGCATCAGCTTCCGCAGCCGCGCGGTCTTAACGACCGTGTCCCGGGACACCTCGCGCCCATAGATGGTCTTCCAAAGGTAGGTAAGCATGTTGAACAGGAACAGCGGCCAGCCGCCCTCCATAGACTCCTCAGTGATCGCCGCGATCCGCGCGCGGCGCGTCGCCAGATCGTCCTCTGCGCTGACAGATGACGCGGCAGACGAGGAGGCGGCCGAGGAGTCCGAGGGGCCGGCCGTGCTGCCGCCGCTGGAGCCGGCCGGCGACGTCGCGGCGCTCGAGGCGGCGTCGGCGACGACGAGCAGCCGCGCCGCGCCGGCGGCGGCGGAGGCCTTGTCGGCGGCGGCGGCGGCGTCGGCGGGGGCGGGGGCGCGCCAGACGATGCGGAAGTCGGATGAGTCCGAGGGGGAGAGGCACGACTAAGGGGGGGAGGGGGTTTCGGGGAGGGGGGGGGGGGCGGGGCGCGGATGAGGCGCGGGGCGCGGCCGGAGGCTGCCGAGGGCTGCCGCAGGCAGTAAGGCGGCGGCCGCCAAGCCCACTCCCCCACTTTCCCCAGCCGCCCCCAGGCACTGCCGACGCCTTTGCGCCCCGCCCCGGCCCAAACGGAGCCCTCACCTCGAGGCGCTGCAGCACGCCCGAGCTGAAGAGGAGCTGCAGATCGTACTTGGGGTCGTTGACCGTCTCAAACGTCGACAGCCCCGCCTCAATCGTGCGCGCCATGCGCAGGCGCCGCTTGCCGCCCATGCGGCGCAGCACCCACGTCAGCGTGTTGCATTTGCTGGTCGCGGACTTCATGTGCTTGCGCCAGGCCTGCTCGTCGTACTTCTGATCCGGGGGCATGCCGCGCGCGCGGCTGAAGGCCATAGTGAAGGGGCGCTTGTGCGCGGTGCACCACAGCACTGCGGGCGGGGGGCGGCGCGGGGGCGGCGAAGGCGGGGTTAAAGACAGCTGATGGTGTGGCGTGTGTGTGGGGTGTGTGAAGAGGTGGGGGACAGGCTGCATGGCAGCCGGCGAGGGGACCCCAAGCCAGCAGCCGTGGCCGCAAAGAAAACGCGCGGCGCGCTCAGCATGCCTCTGCTGGGCCGGCCCCGTTCCGAGCCCGCCGCCGCATTCACAGCGCGTCGCGCACGCGCAAACAGCCCCCGGCCAAGCCCACCTCCGGTGTTGAAGATCTGCGCGAAGGTGAGGGGGTAGGTGGTGCTGCTGCCGACCTGGACAATCATGTAGTCACCCTCCCCCTCGGCGCCGCTCCGCAGCGGCGCCATGACGTGGGCGCGCGTCGCGGCGCTGGCCGCGGCGGCGGCGGTGGCGATGACGGCGTGCGCCACAATGTCACCTGCGGGGTTGGGGCGCGGGTTGGGGCGCGGGGGCGCGGCGGTTAGCGGCCGTTGAGGACTGCGCGCAGCTCCCTGCCGCCTGCCGCCGCCGCACGACGCGTGCCTGCGCTGCGCGCGCCGAGCCCGGTCAAACCCCCGCCGAGCGAGGCCAAAGCCGCCCCCCCCTCACCAGGGATCACGTCCCAAATGCTGTCGCCGTTGGTGGCGGCGGCCTCCGGCTGGTCGTTGTAGAGGCCCACCAGGTAGGCGGCCGCGCCGCCGACGAGCCCGGCAAAGTTGCCGGCATAGCCCGCATAGGGCTCGGCGGCCACCGACGACACCAGGGAGGGCCGCACGATCGCCAGCGGCAGCCGCAGCTCCCCCACCAGCCGCACCACCGCCTTCTCCGCCAGGTGCTTGCCCATGGCGTAGGTGTTCTTGAAGCCCCACAGGTCGATGTACTTGGCTGCCAGCGCCTCGGCGTCGGCCTCGGGCAGGGACAGCAGCTCCTCGGCTATGCCGTGGGTCTCGACCTCGCGGCCCCCCAGGTTGATGGGGTAGACGCTGCAAAAGGGGAAGGAGGAAGATGGGGGGGAAGTTCAGACGGGGGCCGCGCGCTTGTGAGCGACTGTGTGAGCGCCTGTGGGCGCGCGGTTGCCGCACGCAGGTGGAGCGCCAGGGGTGCGCGGGCGCGCGCGGCGGGCCGCGCCCGGGCTTAGCCGCCCCCCACCCCACGCAAACAATCCGTGAGCCCGGGCTCACCGCTCGTCGACGTTGCTGTGGGGCGCCTTGTTGATGTTGACGTAGCAGGTGGACACATACACGTAGGAGCGGATGCGCGCCATGCGCGACGCGAGGCGGGTCATCGCGCAGCTGCCGAGGTAGTTGGCCTGCAGCGTGTCGTGGATGGGCGCGTCCAGGCGGATGTCTGTTTGGGGGGTTTTGGGCGGTTTCGGGGGCGGGGCGGTCAGTATTGGGCTGGCATTGGGCAACGACGGCGGGTGTTGCAAGCAGGGCCCGGAGGTGGCTGTGCGGCGGGGATGGGGGTTGCGGTCCTTAAAGCCAGGGCTCAAGGCGGGCATGCACACAAAAGCGTGGGCCTTCAAAAGAGCCGCAGAGGGCAGCGCACAAGGCTATGCACGCAGCCCATGCGAGGCGGGGCCAGCTCGAGCCCCCTCCTTGCACCCCAAAAACCCAATCGCACCCGCGGCGCTGTGGATGACGGTGTCGACGTTGGCCACCAGCGTGGCCTCGTCCTCCTCAGACAGGCCCAGCCCGGGCTCCAGGATGTCGCCCGCCACGGCCGTGACGCGCGCGGTCTGGGTCTCGTCCAGCAGGTGGAACAGCGGCCCCGTCAGCAGCTTGGCCAGGCGCTCGGCCGGGGCCACGCCGCGGCGCGAGCGCAGCAGCACGTACACGCGCCCCACGGTGGTGCTGCGCAGGAGCTTCTCCAGCACCAGGGAGCCGATGTAGCCGCTGGCGCCGGTGAGCAGCACGTTGCACGCGCCGTCAAAGTGGGCGGTGATGGAGTAGACGGCGTCGGCCGCGGGGGCGGCGGCCGCATTGTTGTAAGCGGCCGGCGGCACATCATCGCCGGCGCCGGCATTGCGGTCGACGGCCATCCTGGGCGCTGTGAGCGCTGTGCCGCGCGGGCTGCGGCTCAAAAAGCACGATGTAGCGTGTAAACCGCGTTGGCGGCTCGCGCTGGTCCCTTGCAGCGGCAGAAGGCCGCGCCGAAGTCGCTGCTAGGTCGTTGAGGCGGGGGGCGCGGGAGATGCCCGGGTGAGACGCGGCGAGGTGGTTTGGAATACGATTTTGAACGCATGTTACAACGATCGGACCGCTGTAGGGCCCGGTCGTTGCTGCAGCTTGAAGGCAGCCCGCCCTGGCGTCGAAGGCACAATCGCCTGCCAGAGTGCGCCCCGCGGCCCTTTTTTGGGGCAAATTATCACATTCTGCCCCACCTCGGCGCTCTGCTGCTGGCTGCAGCCCCGACGGGCGGGGTGGGCTCGGTCTGTCTCGGGGAGCCGCTTATGGCCGGATCGAGGGGTCTCAGGGAGTTTGCAAGCCGGAATGCCGGGGTTTAACACGACAAACTTATATAGGTACAACCGCGCGGGGGGGGGGGGAAGGGGAACCCGGGAAGCGGGGTGCGGCGGGTGTGCCGGCGGCAACCCTTTGCGCAGGCGGCCGGGGCATGACTCAAAACGCGCACGGTGGGCCTCACGCACCGCAGTGCCGCATGGCCCGCCCCCACCAAGGCCTCAAAGCCGGCCACCCCGCAACACCGCACGTCCCCTCCCCATGCGAGCCGCCGCGCGCCGCCGCGCGTGGCCCGCAGCCGCCCCGTCGCGTCACCCGGCGCGCGACTTCCCGCCGCCGCCGCCGCCGCCGCCCGCCGCGCCGCCGCCGGCGCGCTCGAACGCGTGCCGCATGACCCCGCCGCCTGCCTTGTGCTCCTCATCCAGCAGCCCCTCCACCGCGCGCAGCGCGCGCCGCGGCACGCGCGCCGCGCGCGGCACCTGGCGGGAGTAAAGCTCCTGATACATGCACGCCATCAGGTTAGAGAAGAACAGGACCCAGCCGCCGGCCCGCATCTCCGCGGCGCGGGCGCGCGCCTCGGCGCCGCGCAGCGCCGCCGCGGACTTGGCGCCCGCGGCGATCACGACCGCTTCGGGCGCTGCGGCGTCGTGCCCGCCGCCGCCGCCCTCGTGCGCGGCCGCGTCGTGCACGCCGGGGGCCGAGAGGCAGCCGCACGCGAGCGCGCGCAGCGCGCCGCGGCGCCGCCGCGCCGCGGCCTGGGGCGTGCCCTCGCCGGCCGCGGCCGCGGCCGGCGGCGGCGGCGGCGGCGGGCGCCACACGATGGCAAAGGATGCGCGGTCCTCGGGGCACAGCGCCGCCTCGAGCCGGGCCAGCGCGTCGACTTTGAAGAACAGCCGCAGGTCGTACTTGGGGGTGTTGATGGTTTCGTAGGTGCGCAGGCCGTAGCGGGCGAACTTGGCAGCTGACTGCAGCTCCTTGCCGAGGTGGCTGCGGGGGTTTGGTTCCGTTGGCCGGGGCGGGCGGGGCGTTGCTGTTTTCGGAGGCGGCCATGCGCGGGCGGGGCGGGCGGTGGGCGCGCCTGCATGCATGCAGCATGCGCCGCATGCAAGGGGCGGGGGGGCGCACCTGAGGATCCATGCGACCGCCTCCACCTTCCGCTTCGCCGTGGCCATGTGCTTGCGCCACGCCCCCTCGTCGTATTGCTGGTTGGGGTCCATGCCGCGCGCGCGGCCAAACGCGAGCGTGAACGGGCGGGGGTGGGCGGCGCACCACAGCACTGCAGGCGGCGGCGGTTTCGAGGGGTGTGCGCGCGGGCAAGTGAGGGCGCGCCGAGTGAACGCATTGGGTTGTGTTCGGTTCAGCTGATCAGGCAGGCAGGCGGCTCTTTTTGGGCCCAAAGTCCAGTCAAAAGTCAAAACCAGCAAAAAGCCAGCGGCGCACCCGCGTGGTTGAACATAAAGCTGGCAGTCAGGGGGTAGGTGCAGCTGGTGGCGACCTGGACAATCATCGGCGGCGGCGGCGCCGCCGCCGCCTCGGACCCGCCACCGCCCGCAATCAAGGCGCGCGCCTCGGGGCTCGCCGCCGCGGCGGCCGCGGCGATGACGGCGTGCGCCACGGTGTCGCCTGAGATAGAAAGGGGCGAGGGCGCGCGTGTGGAGCGGGGAGGGGAGGCAGCAAGGTGAATCGCCATGCGCTTTGACCACTGCCGAGTTTGAGGCGGGGCTTGCAACAGCGCAGCGCCGGCCGAGGGATTGCAGCCCGGGGTAGGCGCGCCCGCCCGCTGACCCCGCCACCCCAACGCACCCGGCACGATGTCCCAAACGCTGCCACCCCCCATGGCGGCCGCCTCTGGCTGGTCATTGTAGAGGCCCACCAGGTAGGCCAGCGCGGCGCCGACGGGGCCCGCATAGTTGCCTGCGGTTGGGGAGGTTTGGGGTTTGGGGGAGTGGGGGTTTTGGGGGGGTTGGGAAGTGGGGGTGTGGGGCTTTGGGGTTGGCAGCTTGGGGGGGTTGTTTCGGGGCCGGCTTGCACAACAAGCATTCAGTTGGCAGCACATGCGCAGGCAGCAGGGGGCCGCACCTGCGTATCCGACAAACGGCTCAGCAGCGACCGCTGAGACAAGCGACGGCCGCACGATCGCCAGCGGCAGCAGCAGCTCCCCCGCCAGCCGCACCACCGCCTTCTCCGCCAGGTGCTTGCCCATGGCGTAGGTGTTCTTGAAGCCCCACAGGTCGATGTACTTGGCCGCCAGCGCGGTGGCCTCTTCCGACGGCAGCGCCATCAACTCCTGCGCCGGATGTTGAGTTTTGGGGGGTGAATTGTCTTAGCTGCTGGAAGGAGCGTGCGGCACGCGATCAACGCAGACCAGCAGGCAAATCGGGGTGAACGCAGGCCCCGCCGCCATGCGTGGTAGGCAATTAAGATGCGCCCACCTGCCATCTGGACGGGGTCGACCTCGCTGCCGTCCAGCTGCAGCGAGTAAAGCCTGAGGAAACGGGTTTTCAAACGGCCGGTTGAGTAAGCGTCTTGCTGCAGACGGAGCTGGCTGGTGAGTGGCAAGCTTGCAGCCCAATTGCTGGCGGTTTGGGAAACCATCATGCACCGCCCAGACCTGCCTTTCTAAACAGCCCTGGCCTCCGGCAAAACCAGCGGTGCGCGCCGCCCCCCAGAGCGGGCGTTGAGTCATAAACCCCCACCTTTCCTCGACCTCAAACCCGGGCGGCTTGTTGATGTTGACGTAGCAGGTCGCCAGGTAGACAACCGACCGCAGCCTCTTCATGCGCGCGGCGAGGGCGACGACGGCGCGGCTGCCCGAGTAGTTGGCCTTGAGGGTGGTCTGGATGGGCGCGTCCAGGCGGATATCTGCGGGCCCGAGGACGGGGGGGGGGAGGTGAGGGTGTTTTGGGGGGCGGGGGCGGCGGTTCAGGGTTGGTTGGGGGGAGCAGGGTGGTGGGTGGGGCGATTGGCGGGGCGTGGGGCGCCGTGTGGCGCGTGCCGCAATCGGAAGGCAGAAGGGCTGCAATCAGCAGGCTTTAGGCCGCTCAACCCAGGCCGCAGGCCCTCGTGCCCTCATTATCAGGCCCCCGCACGCAGCAGTGCCCCGCAACGCACCCGCGGCGCTGTGGATGACGGTGTCGACGTTGGCCACCAGCGTGGCCTCGTCCTCCGCAGACAGGCCCAGCCCGGGCTCCAGGATGTCGCCCGCCACGGCCGTGACGCGCGCGGTCTGGGTCTCGTCCAGCAGGTGGAACAGCGGCCCCGTCAGCAGCTTGGCCAGGCGCTCGGCCGGGGCCACGCCGCGGCGCGAGCGCAGCAGCACGTACACGCGCCCCACGGTGGTGCTGCGCAGGAGCTTCTCCAGCACCAGGGAGCCGATGTAGCCGCTGGCGCCGGTGAGCAGCACGTTGCACGCGCCGTCAAAGTGGGCGGTGATGGAGTAAAGGACCTCAGCGGTGGGGGCAGCCTGCGGCGACGCGGCGCTGTCGCCGGAGACGGCCTGCGGAGAAGGGGCCGCCATCGAGCGCGACCCGGACAGATGACAGTGAGGCTCTTGAGGGGGCTTTCACGACCTGCAGCGCCCCGGAAGGGGGGCCAGGGGCAGCCGGGGGCTGCCGAGGTCTTCCGTGACGATTCGGCCGGTGCCGTGGGGCCAGTGAAGCCTGGCTGCAGCTTCGGAAAGTGGATTGAAGGCCCGGTAGGGCTCGTGGGGGGCAATATAGCTGAAGGCGGATGCGCAGCGTCAGATGCTCAAAGCTCCCGAGGAAAGTGGCAGCCGGCCGGGCACTCCGCTCCGAGCTGCCAGCCTTTGCGGGTTTAAAAGAAAGTTTTACAGGCCTTTCAGACCGCGCAGGTCCGGGGCCACGCGGAGGCCAGCACGAGCGCGCGAGCTGGCGCGGGCGTGTGTGCGCCACCGGCCACACGGCGCGGCGGCGCAGCAGCGCGTGCCCTTGCCTGCAAAACACACGCAGTTCAGCCCAGAGGGACAAGTCTTATGTAGGGCAGACAGGCGGATGAAATCGGGGCTTGGGTTCGGGCGGCGCCGGCGGCGGCGTGACCCCAGGAGCTCCCCGCCGCGGGCCGTCCCCCTCGCCCCCTTTGACAGCAGCAGCACCACCGGGGCATGCGCCGTGCGCCAGCATGCCGGCGCGCGCGCGCGGCCTGCGGCCCCGCCGCTTCAGGCCGCCTCTGCCTCTGCCTGGTCCTTCTTCAGCCGCCGGCTGCGCCGCTGCTGCGCGCCCTTTGCGGCCTCGGCCGCGGCCGCGGCCGCGGCGGCCGCGCCGCGGCCCTTGGCGCCGCGGCGGCCCTTGCCGGCGTCGGTATCGTCGGCGGCGTCCTGCCCGTCCTCATCGGCGGCCTCGTCCCCATCCTCTGTCGGCTCTTCCGCCTCGGCGGCGGCAGCTGCCGCGGCCTGCGTGCCCGCGGGCGCGGCCTCCTCGTCGCCGTCCGCCGCCGCTGCCTCGGGCTGCTTGCGGCCGCGCACGGCCTTGCCGCGCGCCGCGCGCGGCGCGGCGTCGCCCGCGGCCTCCTCGGCGGCCTTGGCGGCGCCGCGGCGGCGCGCGGCGCGCGCGGCGGCGGCGGGCTGGTCCTCCAGGCACATGGCCGACAGCGCGGCGGTGGGGTCTTCGGGCAGGGCGGCCACCTCGGCGGCGGCCGCGGCGCGCTGCTCTTCCTGGGGGTTGGGGTGCGATTTGTTTTTTGGGGGGAAGGGGTGCATGACATAAAGAATCGTGCTCGAGGCGAGCTGGAGGCGATCAGTCATTCCCAAGTCGCCTTTTGCAGCCCAAGGAGGGCCAGCTGAAGGTTTGATCCCCCTCCGCAGCTCGCCGCGCCCAATCCGCCCCCAACCCAACGCACCTCGGGCGCGTCTGCCGCGAGCGCCGCGGCGTCCGGCGCCGCCTCGGCCGCCGCCGAGAAGCGCCGCGCGAACGCGGCGCGCGCGGGGGAGGCGCCGCCGCGCATGGCGGCGCGGACGGCGGCCTTCTCCGCCTCGAGCGCGGCGGGCATGTTGACGGCCTCCAGGGCGGTCCGGAACCTGGGCGGTTGGCGTTTTGGGTGCGCGTTTGCATGCGTGCGTGATCTGGGAGGTGCCTGCGCGTGCGTGCGTGCGAGTGTGCGTGCAGAACCGAGGCAGATACGCGACGAGCCCCCCCAGCCCCCATGCAGCGCCCATGCAGCCCCGACAGTGCCCACGCAACCCCACGCAGCGCCCATGCATGCGCCATGCATGCGGCCCCCATGCATGCGCCCCCCCGGGCTCACTTCTCCTTGATCGCGTGCGCCACCGCCAGGTCGCGCTCCGCCAGCGCCAGCTTGTCCTTGAGGCGCGCGGTCTCGCCCTGCAGGTACTTGACCTCCTCGACTGGGGGTTGGTTTTGTGTGTGTGTGCGTGAGTATGTTGGCAGGGGTAAGTTTGTGTGTCAAGGAGGTGATCTCGCCCTGCAGGCACTTCACGTCTTTGGCTTGGGTTCAATTAAGATTGGGGGAACGATTGCGGGAGGTTTCAGGCTTTGCATGGGGTGTCGTTCGGCGGCAAGGCACCCGGCGCAGCAGGGCAGCAAGGAGGCAACAGCAAGGGGCATCTCAGGCAAAGCAAGGCCGCCCCCCGCACCCACCGTGCTGCGCCATGGTCACCGTCCCCTCCACCTTGATGCCCGCCTTGGCCTCGCTCGCCGCGACGCGCGCCGCGACGGCAGACGCGCGCGCCAGCTCCTCGCGGGTTACGGCCAGCTCCTGGGAGAGCTCGGCGCAGCGCGCGTCGGAGGCCTTGACCTGCGGTTGTCGGTTTGGTTTGCGCGTCTTTGGGCTGGGGCCGTGTTCGGGCTGTGCGAATGTGTATTGTTGGTGCGTGTGCGCTCTGTGTGTGCGTGTGCGCCTCGTTCTGCCCCCCGTGTGTGCATGTGCTGGCGCTTGCCCATGCGTGTTGGTCAACCCCGGCCCCCTCGCCACGCACCTGTGCGTTTGCGAGCGACAGGTCATCGAGGGCCCTGTCAAGCTCCTTGCGGCGCTCCTCCAGCGCGGCGGTGAGGACTGCGGTCGGCGGGGCGGTTGGTCGACGGGTCGGATCAGTCAGCCGGCCGGTGCTGGTCGAAAGGTCAGTAACCGATGACGACGACCCCCCAAAACAACTGGCGACTGCCGGTTTCGGCGCTCATGGAAAGCATGCAGCAACAGCTGCTGCTAATGCCTTTGTCCCTGTCCTTTGACCTGCCCTTTCAATAAGAACTGCAATCAACGCGCCCCCCACCTGACACGTCCTGGTCCTTGCGCCGCCCCTCCCCCGCCAGCGTGCGCGCCTCGGCCACGGCCTGCTCCACCGCCTTGCGCTGCGCGAGCACCTCGTTCTCAAGCTCCTTGTTGCGGCCCTCCACCTTTTTGGGGTTAGGTTTGGCGGGTGGGCGTTTGCCCCGGTGAGGCGTGGTAATGCGGTCAGCGATCGTACCTATGTAAAGCCCGCCCGCCCGCCGCACATATTCACGCGCACACGCCCGGGGACTGCCAGGGAACACCGGAATCCAGCGCCCCCCCCCCCCCCCGCGCGCAGGGGCCCCACCTGCGCCGCCCACGCCAGCTTGCCCTGCGCCACGGCCAGCTCGCGGTCCTTCGCGCGCAGCTGGTTGGTGACGGCCTGCATTTGGGTGGTGCGTTGGCGCGTTGCTTGGTTGATGGGTGGGCGGGCAGGTGGGCGGGTGGCTGGGTGGGTCTGCGGAAGCCGAGGCGGCAGCCAGCAGGCAGGGACACACAAGGCAGGGACACACCAACCAAAAGCCAGCCCGGCCAAAAGGCGCCCCCCACCTTTGTCTCGTCGGCGAGGCGCATGTTGTCCTTCTTTAGCATCTTGACCTCAGACTCCAGCCGCGCAACCTGTGGGTGCATTTGTTTTCTTTTGCTTGTGTGCTCGTGCATGTGTGTTCACAAATCACTGAATCAGTAATCACAAATCCACGATCCAAACCAGCCATCCCCGTGCTTTCCCCCACCTTTCCGCGCGTTTGCTCGCGCAGCGGCCGCCGCCGGCGCACCCAATGCAAAAGCCCGCCTGCCCCGCAGCTTTCAAAGTCATGCGCCTGCCATTGCAGTTCACAATTGGCAACCTCCACCCCCACCAAGTGGCAACCCCACCTGCTCGTTGAACCCCGGCCCCCGCGCGCTGAGCTGCGCCACTTTGTCCTTGAGCCGCTCCACCTGGCGCTGCAGGTCGCCGATGGTGGCGTCAGATTTGCGCTGGGGGGTTGGGGTGGGGGTTGGGGGGGAGGTGGGGGTGCGGGTTAGGGGGGGGGGTGCGTTTCGCCCAGCGCGCGCGCGCGCGTGCCGTGTCGAGTTTTTGTGCGGACGAAGGGGCCGGCTGGTGCGCGCGTCTGCGGCGGCCGCTGCGCCTGCACGCGGCTGGCAACCGCCGAAAGGGCTCAAATCTGGAGCCGTGCCGTCCCAGCAGCACAAAGGGCCCGGCTGAGAGTAAAGCATTCGTGTGTTGGGGGGCTTTTTGGGGGGGGGCGTGTTTATGCGCGCGCGCACCTTGTCGACCTTGAGGGCCGCCAGCTCCTTTGCGGCTGTGGCCGAGTCCCTGCGCGGCGCGGCGTGCAGCGGGCGGCGGCGCAGCCGTCACGCGCCCGTTGCCTGCGCCCGCTGCTGACCCACCACGCACCCGCTCGCGGCGCCGCAGGCGAGCGAGAGCCGGTGCCCTCCCTCTGCACGCTCCCTCCCTCCTCCCTTCAACCCCCTGCGGCCGCTTGCCCGCTCCCCAAAGCTTTGTTGCACAGCCCCCCAAGCAAGCCTGCCACCCCCAAGCAAGTCCCCAAACCGCTCCCACCCCTCCGCCTTGAGGGCGCGCTCCTTGAGGCGCTGCACCTCGCCGCTCTGCTGCTGGAGGAGGCTGGTCGAGGCGGCGGCGGGCGAGAGGGCGAATGGGGTGGGAGGGCAGGTATGGGGCGTGCAGCAGGGCTGTGGAGCGCACTGCGCCGGCTTGCGCACAGCTGCAGACGCTGCCATTGGCACTACTGCTGTTGGTTGCGGTGGCGGCTATGCCGCTGCCGCGCCGCGCGCTGCTCTGCCCGGCCTGCTCGCGGTCCCGACCTGGTGCAGGCCGCCAGTCCGCCCACAGCCCCCTGCAAGCAGGCGCCGCCCCCGCCGCGCTCACCGCTCCTTGGCGGCGATCTGCGTTTTCAGGGCCGTCGCGTCCTTGGTCGCGGCGTCCAGCTGGCGGTCGCGCACGCGGATCTCATTCTGAAGCCTGCGGCGGGGGAATGGCGGTGGGGGCGGCGGCGGCGGCGGGGGCGGTTCGGTTCCGCGGGGCGCGTCGGCCGGCCGCTGCGCCGATGGATGGCGGCGCGCCGGTGGATGGCGGCGCATCGCTGCTGGCGCCCGAAAGGCGGCGCCTGCAGGCGCGTGCGCTGGCCAGCTGGCGGCGTGGAGCGGGCGCGGGGCGCGGGCGCGCCGCTGGTCCGCCGGGGCTGCGCACTTGCTGAGCTCGAAGGCCGCCGTCTGCGGGCGGGCGCCCGCGGGCCCCGGGGCGGACGCCATCGGCTGCTCCCCGTGCGCTGCGTAAAGGCGCTCGGTCAAAGGACGCGTAAGGAGTGGCCGCGCGGTATCCGCGCGCGTCTCAACAACGATCTGCGGTCGAGCTCGAGCTCGGAGCGAATTGTATGTGGATTGCGAACCGCCCCGAGCTTTTTCAGCCAGCGGCCGGGCCCTGGCGTTGCGCGGATTTTGAATGCGGCGTGGCAGCTTCCCGGCCTGCTGGCCGTGCTGGCGTGGTGGGGGTGGGGGGCCAAATGGGGGACGAAAATCATAGACCTTGCAGTTGCACCCGTCTCGGCCGGATCTGCGGCCCCCTGCATCCCTCCTGATCTGTGTTTCGGCCCGGATCAGCGGCCCCTTGAGCGCGCCCAGCGGTCGTTTTTATCTTGTGCCCCACAAGGCCACAATGCGACCACTCGCGCAGCAGCACGCGCGCTCCGCCTGCAGCACCGCCCCGCCGCTGCGCGCAGCGCGGCCACAGCCGCTGCCGCGGCGCGGGCCGGCTCCGCAGGCGGCGGCCGCCGCCGACGGCGCCGCCGCCCCCGCGACCGCGGCCGCGGCCGAGCCGCCCGCCCCCGCCACGCGCCGCCGCGCCCTGGCGCTCGCAGCCGCGGCCGCCGCGCTGCTGCCGGCGGTGCACGCCGGCGCGGGCGAGGAGGCAGAGGCAGACGCGGGCGCCGGCGCCCCCGACACCACCATCACCGACACGGTGCGCCCCCCATTTGCAACCTTGCCACGTGGCACGCCGCGCCGCCGACAGCCCGCAGCGCCAGCTTGCGGTTTACCCCGGCAGCCCGCCGCCACAGCAGCACACCCAGCCGCCCCCTCACGACACGCCGCCCCTCCCAAACGCCGGCGGCTCCGCTCCCCGCTGCCCCCTCACCATCCGCCAACCGCCAGCCGCCAACCGCCAACCGCCCCCGCAGCCAGCAACCCGCCCCGCCGCCCCAAACCCCCTTTTTCCAAACCCCCAGGTGTTCATAGAGTTTGGGCTCGCGGACACGGCCTTCAAGGCGCCGGGGGAGCGCACGCTGGGGGACCGCAGCATCATCCCCCCGCCCAAATCGGAGCTGGGGCGGCTCGAAATCGGTGTGTGTGTGGGGGGGGGTACTTCAGCTGTTTTTTGGAGGCAGGGTGGTTTGCGGTGGGGCTGCGCATTTGGGTTTGGGGGGGTGTGGGTTGAAGGGCCCCCACTCCCCACTCCCTAGTTCCTGCCCCTACCCCCCACTCTCAACTCCCAAACAACCCCCAACCCGGCCCGTCCAGGCCTGTACGGCAAGGCCTGCCCGGCGACCACGGCCAACTTTTTGGCCCTCGTCCGCAGCGGCACCCTGGCGGGCACCGTCGTGTCCCGCATTTCCCCCGGGGAGTACGTCCAGCTGGCGCGGCAGGGGAGCAGGCGGATGGGGGAGGTGGAGCTGTCAGAGGGCCTCAGGGTGCGCTTTTGCCGCTTTCCCCGCGTTTGGGGGCCGTTTCAAGGGCCCGTTTCAGCGGGTTTGAGCTACACGTTGCCTTGCGACGACCAAGGTCCCGTTTTGGAACCTGCCCCACCGGGCGGTGGCCACCGCCCCCACCCAACCAGCCCCAGCCAAACCGGCCCCACCAAACCGCCGGCCCCTCCCTCTCCCTCCTCCCCAGCCCAACACGGACATTTCCTCCCCCGCCGGCTTCAAGCTGACCCACGGCCGCCCCGGCACCGTCAGCCTCAGCATTGCATCGGACAACGACGAGGACCCGGCAGTCCGGGACAAGCCGGGGTGGGCCGCATCGGGGCGCGCGCGCGCGCGCGCGGTCCGAGGCGACGCGCCGCGCGGCGCGATGCATGTGTGCGTGCGCATGCGGGCGCCGCGCGGCTGTTTGCGAGGGGTGGGGGCAGAGCCAGGGGAGGGCGGTGTGGCTGGCTCGCCCCATGATCCCTTTGACCCCCTTCAAATTCCTCCCAACCGGGTGATTCAAACCGTATCAGGTACCGCCCCCTCGAATTCCTGATCACCACGGGGCCCGGCCCGGTGCCGCGGCTGGACGGGCTCAACCTCGTGTTTGGGCGCGTCACCAGCGGCATGACCACGGTGCGGCCGGGGGGGCACCGGGCAGGCCCCCGAAACTGAGCGCGCCGGCACCGGCGCCGAAGCGCGCAGCGTGCAAAAAGAGAGCGTGCATGCAGTTTCAACTCCCGGCCGCGCTTTGCGCGCTCGCGCCCCCCGCCACCGCGCCAATGGCCCTTCCCCCGCCGAAACCCTTCCCGAACCCCCACGATGGCCCGATCCCGATCCCGAACCCACCCCCCAAAGGTCGCGGCGGTGTCCAAGGTGCCCTCCTTCCAGCCCGACGCGCGCTCCCAGCAGCTCAACGCCTTTGCGAAATTCATAGGGGACGACCGCGCTGACAAGGCGCGCGGGCCGGGGTGGTTGTGTGTTTGCGTGTGTGTGCGGGGGCGCTCGCGTGGCCGGCCTCTGCGCTTGGCCCTGAACTCTAAGCCTGGCGGACTGCGCGGCTTGGCTGCCAGCGCACCCGCTGGCCCCAGGCTTCCTCGCCGCAGGTCCGCGCACCTCGCCTCCAGTCCGGCCCGCGGGAGCCTCAGCCCGCAACCCCTCCCTCCCTCGCACCCAAACGCCAACCGCCAACCCCGCAGGTGCGCCGCCGCTACGGCCGGCCGCTCAAAGCGATCGTAGTCACCTCGGCCGGCGTCGTGGGGGAGGCGGCGGCGGCGCCGCCGACCGCGGCGGCGCGCGCCGCGGCGCGCGGGGCGCAGCTGGCGTGAGCAAGTTCAGCCTTCTGCGGCCCCCCAGTTTTGCAAACCCCAACCCCCGCGCTGGCTGTTTTGCTGTTGTGGACTGCCGCACCCGACCTGTTGGTAACAACCCCCGGCCACTTGTGCCGATTTTTTCTTTGCAGCTGCTTTCGGAAATGCACGGGGATCGATGCAGCTGCCCGCCCTCCCTGGTATGTCGGGGGCTGACGGGGCCCGGCTTCGGCGGGCGGCGCGCCTGCAGCTGCCACGTCGAGGGCCGATGACTAAGCCCCGTGCGTCGGCAGCTGCTCCATAAAGTTGGGGTCGTACACGTTTTGCAGCTCCGCCAGCCGCGTGCGCAGGTGGTGGGCCGCCACCTGGGACTTGAGCAGCCGGGTCAGCGTGGAGAGGTGGGACAGGAAGAGGGAGGCGATGCGCTCGTCCAGGGAGCTGCCTGCGAGCGGGTTTTTTGGGTAGCGGGCGTTTTTTGTTTGGGCCGGGGCGTTTGGGGGGGGGGGTTGGGGGTTGGGGCCGGGTTGGGGTTGGTTGCAGGGCGGTGGGGTTGGGGGTTGCGGCCGGGTTGGGTTGGTTTGGGTTGGGTTGGGTTGGGTTGGGGTTGGTTGGGCTTTTCGAAGCTAACAAGCCGGGGTTTGAGGGAGTTGGGTTGCCGCAGCCAGCGGCGCGATGCATGCGAGCCCCATCGAGCAGCCAACCCCCCTCCCGCCATCGAGCACCCCCCCCCAGACCTACCCTCTGCCCGGTCGACAAACGTCCACAGCACCAAATCCGCCGCCTCCACCGCAGACTGCAGCGCCCAAAAGTCCGTCGCGCCGCCGCACTTTTGCTGCTCGCCCCTGCCGCCGCCGCCGCCGCCGCGCTGCCGCTTCGAGCCGCCGGCCGCGGCTGCGGCGGCCGGCGTGAGCCGCTGCAGCAGCGCGGCGAGGTCCTTGTCGCTGCGGCCCAACGCTTCCACCGCATCTAGCGCGCTCACCGCGCAGCCCCCGCCCCGCGCGCCGCCGCCGCTGCCGCCGCGCGCGCCCTCCGCCTCTTTGCCCACGATCCGCCGCAGCAGCTGCAGCGCCGCCGCGCGCCGCAGCGCCGCGCCGCGGCCGCTGCGGCCGCAGGCGGGGAGCTCGCAGAGCACGCCCAGCGCGGCGCGGTGCGTCGGCCCGATCGGCGCGGCGATGCGCGCCGCCAGGTCTGGCAGCACGCGCCCCCACTCGGTCTCCCCAAACGCGTCGAGCAGCGCGGCAAGCGCCTCCTGCAGCTGCGGCAGCGCCGCGGCGCGCGCTCGGGGGTCGAGGTGGAGGTGCAGCAGCGCTGCCGCGAGCTCGCGCCCCCGGCCCTCGGGCAGCTGCACGCCTGGCAGCCGGCCGGCCGCGGACAGGCGGCACAGCGCCGCCAGCAGCTGCAGCAGCAGGTGCAGGTTGCCGTCCCGGTACGCCAGCCCGCCCGCGCCCTCCGCGCCCGCCGCCGCCGCCGCCGCCCCGCCGCCGCGGCCGCCCTGCGGCGCCGGCTTGCTGCAGCCCATGGCATGGAGCGCCTCAAGGAAATCCTGGGCGCCCGGCAGCCACGGCGCGGCCGGCGGGGGCGGGGGGCCCTCCAGGTCGAGCGCGTCAAGGCAGAGGCCGCACTCCGCCGCGGCGAGCGCCGGCGCGCCGCACCACCGCAGCAGCGCCGCCGCCGCGTCCCGCGCGGCGCCGGCGTCGGCGCAGTGGCAGGCCAGCGAGAAGGCCGCGCGCGCGGTGGGCTCGTCCGGGGGCCACGGCAGCGCGGCGCGGTGCGACAGCAGCATGCGCAGCGCCTCCCACGCCGTCATGTGGGGGTTGGCCTGCAGCGCCCGCCGCACGGGCGGCAGCGCGGCGGCGTCGACCTGCGGGGGCGCCTGCGGGGAGAGGGGGGGGGCGGAGGGGTGCTCGAGGGCGGAGCGCGCGCCCACTGCGCGCTTGTTTGCCCTCCGCATGCGGCACGCATGGGCGCCGAGGCGGCGGCCGCTCCCCCCCTCGCGGATTCCGCCCCGCCCCCGCTGCGCCGCCCCGCTGCGACGCGCGGCGCGCGCCCCAAAGCGCCCCGGCGGCCCCCCAAAGCCCACCCTCGCCGGAAGGATGACCGCCTCGAGTGCATCCGGCTCCGGCGCCGCCGTGCGCCCCGCGCCGGGCCCGCCGGGGCGGTCGAGTTCGCCCTGAACCGCGGCCTCCATGCCCACCACGTCCGCCTCGTGCCCGCTGCGCCTGGCCGCCGCCTCGAGCTCCGCCGCCGCGGCGCGCGCGCCGTCCCTGGCCGCGGCCGCGGCGGCCCTATCGGCGGCGGCCTGCGCGGCGATGCGCGAGCGGGCGGCGTCCTCCGCGGCCTTGCGGGCGGCGCGGCGCTTGAGGATCGTGTCGGCGGCGCGGTCGGCGGCCGCAAACCTGCGGCGTCGGCGCAGCGGGGGGAGGGGGGGTTGCGGCGGCGGCGGCTTTGCGGGGGCCTGCGGGGCGCGGGCGAACAGCGGCGGCGGCGCACAGCGCGCAGCACACGGCCGCCCCGCGATCGCGTCGCGCGGGGGGCCCTCTCCGCACCGCTTGCGGTCCAGCAGCGCGCCAAAGTCCGCGCTGCCAGCCCTCGCGTCGAGCGCGGTGTCGTCCTCCGCCATTTTGGCTCAGATCGCGCAAAGCGGGAAAGAGACAGCCCGGTGCTGGGCGGGGTTATACGGTATACAGGCCGACCAGACCGTTGGGGCTTTGCATACTCTCCTTTTCCTTTTGAGCAGCGCCCGCCAGGCAGCGCACTTGAACGCAGCTGCGGGGCAGGCGCGCGGCCGGGGACGCCTGATGGAGGCCCCCGTCCCGCTGAGCGGGCAGGCGATGCAGGAAACGGTGGGTCGGCTGGGCGCGGGGGGCGGGGCGACGGACCAGCGGGCGCTGCGCCGCGGGCGCGCGGTTGACTGCAGCGGGCGCCGCAGCGCGCCGCCGCGCCCGTTGTTGCCCACCGCGCGCCCGCGCGTCCTCTCCTCCCCGCGCAGGCGGACATCGTGCTCCGCGGCGCGCGCTACTCGCTCACGGTCGCCGTGGGCGCGGACGAGTCGCTGGCGGTGGAGGTGGAGGACGCGGAGAGCCTCGCGCGGTGGCGCGGCCAGTTCACCTCGAAATGTGGGCCGCGGCGGCGGCGGCGGCGGCCGGGCCGTGCGGGCACATGCGCGTGCGCATGCGCAGGCGCCTCCATGCCTTGCAGGCGCCGCCCGCCAACCACGACGCGCCCGCGGCGGCAAAGCGCCCACACCTCCTCCCTCCCTTCAGCACTCAGCCCGCAGCAACATCGCCACCTCACAAAACTCACCCACCAGACGTTGAGGACATAACCTCCAAAACCGGGAGCTTCAAAAAGTTCCCCGTCTTTGTGCGCATGCTGCTGTCGGCGGCGCGCCAGCAGTCGGACGCGGTCTTCATCGACCTGCTAACGCTGGCAGACCTGGAGGCCCTGAAATCCAGGAAGCAGCAGCAGCAGGCTCAGCAGCAGCAGCAGCAGAAGCAGCAGCAGCAGCAGCAGCAGGGCGGCGGCGGCGGCGGTGCGGCAGCTTCCGCCGCCGCCGCCGCGGCGGGTGCGGCCGCGCGCGCCCCGCCGCCGGCGGCGGCGTCCGGCAAGCGCTACCTGATTTTGACCTACGCCTCCGAGTTTGACCGGGTCCACTACCCCCTGCCGCTGGCGCAGGAGGCGGCGCCGGACGCGGGGCGGCTGCTGTCCGTCATCGGGCAGCTGCGCGCGGAGGTCGGCAGGCTGCAGGCCAAGCGCGGCGGCGGCGGCGGCGGCGGCGGCGGCGGCGGCGGCGGCGGCGGCGGCGGCGGCGGCGGCGGCGGCGGCGTTGGCGCCAGCCCGGGGGGAAAGCCGGGCCGCGGGGCCGCGAGGGGAGAGGAGGAAGATGACCTGGCGGCCTCCGCCGGCTGCGACGCGGGCCACGCCGCAACCGCCGTCGAGTTGCGGCGCGGCGGCGGCGCGGGCGGCGGCTCGCCGGCGGGGGGCGCGGCGGCGGTGGCGGCGCGGCTCGAGGCGGTGCGTCCCCTCCCCCCCCCCCGGGGCGCTTTCGTCTGCTGCTTGCTTTGGCCCCAGGGCTCTGCGCAGACCCATGGCTTGCAGAGGGCTTGGGTCCGCCAAACGGCCCTCGTCCCTTTTCACGCGACAACATTCTGCAAATGCTGCAAAACTCTCCCCCAAACTCTCCCCAATGCTGCAAAACTCTGCACCGCCGGCCTTGCCGCGCAGGCCGTGAAGGAGCGCGACCGGCTGCGCGCCCGCCTCGAGGCTGCGGAGGCCGATTCGGAGCGGGACGCGGCGCTGCACCGGCGGGAGCTGCGGAGGAAGGCCAAGGAGTGGCAGGAGGTGCGCGTTTCTGTGTGTGTTGTGTGTTTGGGGTGTGCTGTGCGTTTGGGGTGTTTTGCGTGTGCAGCGAAAGGTGTCGCAACGCAACGCGGCCGTGCGCTGCGATGGAGGAGATGAAACAGCCCAGGCCACCCTTCACGAAACAAGCAAACAAACAAACAAACAGCTCCACGACGAGCTGCTGGCTGCGCGCGAGGCGGTGCGGGAGCTGCGGGCCAAGTGCAGGTGTGGTTTGCGGCGGGCGCAAACGGCGCTGTTTGAGGCGGCAGCCAAGGCGCAGGGGTTGCCGGGCGCCCGCGCGCGCGTAAGGTTTTGATTTGCGCCGATCGCGCACGGTGCCAGCCACACCAAAGAGACGTGACACGATTTCGTCGCCCCATGCCCCCCTACCCCAACAAAACCCTCGGCCAAAGGCATCTGGAGGAGGAGTTGGACCTCGCGCGCCGCCGCGGCCGCGCGCCCGGCGGCGCCGCCGCCGCCGCGGGCGCCGGGCCGCGCTCGGCGAGCGCGGGGCGCGGCGGGGGGGAGCCCTACCGGCGATCCTATGGCGGCGGCGGCGGCGCGGGCGGGGCGCCGTACGGCTCATATCTTGCAGGCAGCAGCAAATATCCATCCCACAAATATCCCGGCGGCGCCGCCGGCGGCACCGGCGGCGGCGGCAGCCGGGGCGCGACGCCGCCGCGGCCGGCCCCCGCGTCGCGGACGCAGTCGCCGGGCTACGCGCGGCCGTGGGCGGCGGGTGCGCGGCCTTCTTGCGCGCGGCGCTGCCTCCCTGCCCTCTCGCCTGCCGCCTTGAACGCCACGAATCGACTGCCTCCCCGCCAACAGCCGACCCCAACCCCCCGAAAACGACCCGCACACCCGCCAAACCGGGAAACAGGGTCCTCTTCTGCCGCGTCCACCCCCCGCGGCAGCGCCGGCGGCGGCGCGCGGCCCTCGTCCGCGCCGCCGCGCCCCCGGTTTGACCCCACCGAATACGTCCAGCAAAAGCGGGAGCGCGAGGCGGCGGCCGCCGCCGCGCGCGGCGCCGTGTTTGGCGGCGGCGGCAGCCGGGGCGCGACGCCGCCGCGGTCTCGGGGGGCCTCGGCGGCGGCGAGCCCGGCGGGCAGCCGCGCGGCCTCGCGCGGCCGCGGCGAGGCGCCCTTCGCGCCGCCGGCGGCGGCGGCGTTCGGCGCCGCGGGGCGCGCCCCCGCCCGGTCGGGGGCCGCGAGCCCGGCGGGCGCGCCCGCGCCGCGGGGCGCGGCGGCGGCGGCGGCGTGGGCGGAGTCGCCGGGGCGCTCCGCGTCGCCGGGGCGCGCGCTGCGCAGCGTGCAGCGGAAGCTCTCCGACTACGTCTCCCGCCAGCAGCAGCAGCAGCCGCCTGCCCCCGCGGACGCCGGCTTGAGCGGCCCAACCATCCCAGCGGCCCGCCCCTTCAGCGGCGGCGCCGGCGCGCCTGCGCCACCGCCCGCATCCGCGCCCGCGCCCGCGCCCACATCTGCGCCGGCGCCGGCGGCGGCGGCGGCGGCGGCGGCGGCTTTGTTTCAGGACGCAAGCTCTGAGATTGCAGACATCGACGCCCGGCTGGCGTCGCTCCAAAACTTCCTGCGCACCGCCAAGGCGGGCGGCGTTTAGGGGCGGCGTTTTGGGGGGCGGCGCTTGGGGGCGCGCTCCCGTTTGCCCCTCGCTACCGCTCGCGGGGGAAGCGGGCGTGCGGGGAGAGGGGGCGGCTGCGGGGCGCAGCCTCAACCCCACCGCCCCACCCCCGGCCGCTGTGATGCGGCCTTGGCACGCCGCGCCCATTCGCGGCGCCTGCGCTGATTCTGTTGGCTCCGCAATTGTAACCCCGCCCGCCCTCCCTGCGCCCTTGCCCTCTTTCCTGCTCAGCCCTTGGGCCGTCGCGCCCTTCGGCAAGCACCCCCCCGCACCCACCCAAATCGGCAGCCACGGTCTGTCTGTTACTGCGCAGCGGCTCAGGGGCGCGACGGGGCCCCCGGCGCGCGGCCATCCGTCGGGGCATGCAGGCGGGGCGGCCGGCGCCGCGCTCTGCAATCAAAAAGGGGGGGGGGAAAGCAAACACGCTGCCAGCGGCGCCCGCGCCCGTGGGAAAGGGGCGTGTAAAAGCGGGGAACGACGAGAGAAACAGGAAAGTGCTCGCCGAGGCGAAAGGGAAAACTCCAAAACACGAAAGGCGGGGCCCCCGCCGACGCGCGGAGGGGCCCCGCCGATGCTGCTGCTGCCGCCGCGCGCGGCGCTGCGCTGCGCGGCCGCTTTCGCGGCCGCGGCGCCGCCGCGGCCGCCGCGCGGCGGGGCCTCGGGCGGCCCGCTGAGGGCGGCGCGGGGGGCCGGGGCGAAGCCGCGATCCGCCAAGCCGGCTTTTGGGGTTTGCAGGGCCAAGCCCCCCCCCCCCCAAAGCCCCCTCAGCTGCCCTGGGGGGGTCTGCGGGACCCCCCTCAGTTCCCCGAGTAGGGCTCCTCCCTCACGTCGAGCACCTGCTCCACAGACACGGTCTTGACCTGGGGGGAGGGGGTTCATTGGTTTTGGGGGGTGGGGGTGGGTTTGGGGTTGTTTGTTTTGGGTTGGGGGTGGTTGTTGGGTGTGGGTTGGGGGAAGGTTTGGGGGGTGGTTGTTGGGGTGATTGGGGCTGGCTCGGGCGGCCGCTCTTGGGGCTGCCGCTGCCCCCCAAAAGCCCCTCAAGCGCCCTCAAAACACCCTCCCAAAAACCCCCAAAAGCGCGCACCGTGAACTCGGGCTCCTCCGCCGCCGCGCCAAACACCTCCCGCCTGAACGCCGCCTGCGCCTCGACATACGCCGCCCGCGCCTCGGACCACGCGCGCCACTCCTCTGCCATGCGGGCGCGCTCCTGCAGCACGTCCGCGTCGGCCTGCATCAGCAGGGCCTCGTCCTCCTCGTCGTAGCTGCCGGGGTGAGGTTTCGGGGGGTTTTTAGGGCGGTTTTAGGGCGGTTTTGGGCGGTTTCGGCTTTGTGGGGAGGTTTCAAGAGGTTTTTTGAGCTTGGGGCGGTTGTTTTTGGGGGGGCGGATTTGTGGAACGGGTGGGGTGGGGTGGGTTGTTCAGGGCCCCTCTTCCAAACCAAACCCCCCCCCAAACCCACCGCTTGCTGTAGCTCTTGAGGTTCTTTTGGATCTCCGCCTCCTTGTCCGCCGGCAGCAGGCTGGGCATGCGCGGGCGCCAGCAGAACTGGTAGAAGCGGTCGCGGGGGGTGCTGCGGGGGGGGGGGAGGTACGGTTTGGGGGCGGTTTTAGGTGTGTGCAGTGCTTGGGCTGTGTGGCTGGGTGTGGTGGGGGGGAGGGGGGGGGCGGTTTTAGTTGCGTCCGCTGCTTGTGTGTTGCGTGAGCGGGTGGGTGTGGGGCGTCACCGGCCTTCCACACCCCTCCAAAGCCAGAAGCCCTCCCCCTGCGCCGCTCACTGGTACAGCAGGCGGCCGTTGAAGGTCCAGATGTTGAAGCCGTTCTCCATCTGGTGGGTTGCGTTGACGCTGGTGGCCACGTAGCGGCCTTTGGGGGGGGGGGAGGGTTTAGGGGGGGGGAGGGTTTAGTGGGGGGGGCCACGTAGCGGCCTTTTTGGGGGGTGGGGGTGGGAGGGGTGGGGGGGAGGGGTGTGTGTGGAGGGGTGGGTCTGAGTGTCAGGGGGGGGAGAGGGAAGTGCACTTTTGGGGAGGGGTGGCAAGCAGTGGAAAGCCCAAGCGGTCCCACTCCAAAGCACCCGGCCCCAAAAGCGCCCCCAAAAGCGGGCAAGTGAATCCACCCCCACCCACCCGTGGGGTCCCACTCCACGTCGGTGGCCATAAAGTGCTCAGCGGTGGCCATCGTCTCAAACTCGTCCACGTTGAAAAACTCCAGCTGACCGTTGAGGGCCTTTATGGGGGGGGGTTGGGTTTGAAATGGGGTGTTGGGGGTTGAGAGGGGGGCGGTTGGGGTTGGGAGGGGGGCGGTTGGGGTTTGGATGGGGTTTTTTGAGAGGGATTTTTGGCCGGCAAAATCCATTCCGCCCGTTTAAGTCACAATCCTAAAAAAAGAAAAAAGCAAGGGGGTTCGAGTGTGAAATGACCCCCCCCACCTTGAGCCCCGACAGCACGATGTTCCTTCCCGCGGGCGACCAGTGCAGGCCGTTGACCGACTTGTTGGTCAGGGTGCCTTTTGGGGGGGGGTGGGGGGATTCAGGGGGTTCTGGGTGTTTTGTTGGGGGGTGGGGGGTGGGGGGGTTTAGGGGGGCATGGGGGGCTTTTGGGTTGGTGGATGATCTGGCCGACCAATCTGTGCTCAAAAACTTTCGTGCCCAAAACCAAGCCCCAAACCCCAAAGCCCGCCGTGACTCACCGACCAGGTGCACCCCCAGCTTCCCCTTTGCGTCCTTCATGCTGTAAAAGGAGACGTTGGGGCGCGAGGTATCGCCGTGGACGACGGCGAAGCGGTGCCCCTTGGGCTCCCACGCAAAGGCCAGGGTGCGCTCGATTTTGCTGGGCAGCTCGAGCACCTGAAGGGTTCGTTTTGGGGGGGTTGTTTATTATGGGGTGGGTTGGGGGGGGCGGGGGGTTTGGGGAGGGGGGCTGAGGCTGGCAAAGAAACACCCTAAGACCCCCGAAAGCGCCCAAAAACTGCCAAAACCGCCGAAAACTGCCAAAAACTGCCAAAAACTGCCAAAAACTGCCAAAAAAGCCCCCAAACAGCCCAAAACCGCCGCAAAAAACCGCCGCACCTCCATGGGGATGTCCCTCTCCCGGATGCTGAACAGCTCAAAGCCGGTGGTTGTGCTCTTTTTGGTCTTGGTGAATCGGTCCACCTTGACCGCGAGGTAGTCGCCCTGGGGGTGCCAGTAGATCTTGACGTCTGGGGTTTTGGTTGGGGGGGTTGGGGGGAATTGGGGGGTTTAGTGAGGCTTGAGGGTTTTGAGGGTTTTGTTGGTTGGAGGAGAGGGTTTGCGGGAGGGGGTTTCAGGGGGTTGTTGCCCTCGCGCGCGTGGCTCGCGCGTGGCTCGTATGCAAATGCGCCGGTGCGCGCTGTTCTCCCCTCCCCAAACCAAACCAAACCAAACCAAACCAAACCAAACCAAACCAAACCAAACCAAACCAAACCAAACCAAACCAAACCAAAACCCTCCCCCAAAACCACCCACCGCTGACGCTGTACATGTTCTTCTGCCGCAGCTCCGCCTTTTCGGGGAGCTTCATCAGCGTCACGCGCGCGGGGGTCTGGCCGCTCTCGGCGGTGTAGACAGCCAGCAGCGGCTCCGCGGGGCTCCTGCGGGTGTTGTTGCGTTTGTTGGGGTTTTGGGGGAGTGAAGTGTGCGCGTGGGAAAGGGTGGGGGGCGGGTGTAAAACGCAAGCAGCGGCTCCACGGGGGTGGAAGTGGGGGTGGGCGGTGGGGGGGTGGGTGTTGAGGGGATGGGGGGGTTGGTGGGTTGAGTGAAAGCGCCCCAGCACTAACCGTGCGGCCCCTACCACCCAAATTCCAAAGGAAATCTGGATTCCCCCCCCAAAGGCAGCTTTCAAACTTCAAAGGAAGCTAAAGACCCACCACTCAAAGTCCTGGATGCCGACCAGCTCGATGCTCTTCTTGCCGATCATGTACATGTCACTGCTCTGGTGCACGCACAGCTGGGGGGTGGGAGTTTGGGGGGTGGAAGGGGGGATTAGGCAGGTTCGGTTGACGGCCTGGTGCACGAACAGCTAGGGGGTTTGGGGGTGGGGGGGTTGGAGGTTGGCGCCCTGTTGGAGACGAGTGTGAGGCGATTTGCTCCCGAAAACCGGGCAAACAACAGCCCCCCGGCGGCCCCAAACCATTCCCCCCAAAAACACCCCCCCCCTTGCCCCACCTTGCCGCGCCCCAGCCGCGCAAAGTACTGGTCGTCCAGCCCCCCCGCCCACTTGAAGAACGGCCACCGCAGGCTGCCCTGCGGCCCCGCCGCGCTGCCCACGGCATACTCCTCCATGGGCCCCTCGAAGCGGCGCAGCAGCTTGCCGCTGCGGGTGTCGAACACGTTCAGCACGATGCCCATGCTTTCCCGGGGGTTGGTAGGCTCCACCGATGAGTAAGACATGACGTAACGCTCCCCCGGGGAAAAATCGATGAGCTGCGCGCCGCCGTGCTGAAAGCGGTTGAGGCGGACGAATTCGCCGCCGGGGGTGCCGCCCCACACCGCGATACCCTGCGCGCGTTTTTGGTTTGGGGTTTTGGGGGTTCAGGGGTTGGTTTTGGGGGTTCAGGGGTTGGTTTTGGGGGTTGGGGTTAGGGGTTTGGTGTTTGGTGTTTGGGGCGGGTTTGGGTTTTGGTTCGGGATGGGGCAGCGCGGGGTTGGGCAGGGATGGCGGCTTGCAAGGCGCGCTGGGCGTCCGCCGCAGGCGCGGCCGCCGCCCAAGCCCACAGACCCCGCCACAGACCCACCCCAACAAACACACCCCCGCCCCCTCGCCTGCCGGTGCATCGTGGCCAGCATGTTCCCCAGCGGGCTCCACTGCACGAATGACTCAGTCCAGAAGGTGCGCTTGTAGACCTCGTCCGCCCGCCCCCGCCGGCCGTCGTTCCAGCAGACCACCGCGTCGTCGCCGAAGCGGACCACAAACTGGTCGCGGCCGAGCTTATCGGTGAGCCAGGAGTGGAGGTTCTCCTGTGTTTTGGGGGCGTGGGTGGGTAGAGGGTTAAAAGGGGGTGGGGGGTTAGGAGGGGCACCAGAAACTGGTCGCAGCCCAGCCTGTCCGTGAGCCAGGAGTGGAGGTTCTCCTTTTGAGGGGTAAAGAAAGGCGGCAGGGGCTTTGGAGGTTGCAATGGGTGGTTGCGCCGCCGCTTTGAGCATTTGTCATGCGTGCAAGAGCCCCTCCTCGACACCAACCACCACCCCCACCTGCTGCACGACCGACTTGGCCTCTGGCGGCGCGTACTCATCAGGCACGCGCCCGTAGCGCTCAAAGTCGTCGAAGAGCGTCACCACGAAGCGGTGGGCCTTGTCCAGCTGGTAGCCGTTGGTCTGCGCGCGCGCGGCCTGGGCCTCCTGGGGCGGGGCCGCGTTTTGGTTTTGGGGGGGGGAGGGGGGTTTTGAGGGGCGGGCGTGGCGAGCGGGCGAGCGGCTGTCGCGGCGGGGGGCGGGTTGGGGGTCTTCAGGTGCGTTGGGGCCCGCCGAGGGCGCCGCCACGCGGCCCCCCAAGCGCCGGCCAGCGGGGGACCCGGTCCCATCCGCCGCCACCCCAAAAAAGCGCCGCCCAGACCCGATATTACCCCCCCACCCCGCACCATGGGGTGGCTGAACTCGATGAAGGCGTAGCCCTGGGTGACCCCCGCCGCGTCCTTTGGCATCACCACGCCGCCGTCCCTGATGTTTCCGATCTGGCCGTAGATCTTCTTGAGCACGCTCAGCAGCTTGTCGTGCTTCTCGTCAGGCACCTTGGGCAGGTTATCGACCACTGAAAGGGGGGGTTGTGTTTGCGTTTGCGTTTGTGTTTGTGTTTGTCAGCGCGTGTGTCAGCGTTGTGCGGGGGCTGGGTCCGGCTGCGCGCGCGGACGCCTCCCCGCGGCTGCTGGCTGCCGGCTGCAGCGGACGCGCCGCGCGCCGGCCGCCGCCTGCCCGCCGCCTGCTACGCCCGCCGCCCCTTCATCTGCCCGCGCGCCCGGCCCCCCTCGTCCCCGCGCCCGCCGCACCGATGACGGATCCGAAGCCGCTGACCGCCTCCACCTCCTCCTCCTCGCTCCCCCCCTCGTCGGATCGGATGCCCATGTCATCGCCGTCGGGAAGGATGAGCTCCTCGAGGTCGTAGCCCTCGAAAGGGAAGCCCGGGGGCTGGTCCCTGCGGGGGGCGGGGGGCCGGCCGGGTTGAGCGCGCGGGCGGGCCGCCGGGAGAGGGCGGCGCAGCGTGCGGCGCGCCGCGTGCAGCGCGCGCCGGCCGCTGCCGCTGCCGTCGCCGAGCGTGCAGCCCGCCGCCCTCGGCGAGTGTTTTGAGCCCCAGATGTGCGCCTGACGCGAAAACAGCTGCAGAGGCGCCGCGATCAGGGGGCGGGCGCCTCTGCTGCCGGCCGCCCCGCGCTCGCAGCCCCTCCCCTGCCGCACTGAGTCGCCCGCACGCGGCTGCGGACAGTAATCGCGCCTCTACGCCGATCTGCGGTGCGCGCGCAGCGCCCGGGGACGCACCTGAAGAGCTGGGCCGCCACCGCGAGGGGATCGACGGGCTCCATCGTGGCCGCCATGCTGGCGACGGCTACACGTCTCAGAGGGGCAGCACGTCTGACAATGAAGCCCGCTGGGCTGGGCTGCGTTCAGCAGGGCGCGGCGCCAGATCAATCAGAGGCGCGGGCCTGCCTTCTTTCTGGCCGGCCTTGTTTTGCGACAAACGTTTGATCCGCGGAACCACAGCGAAACAGGCCCAGCCGTTATACGCCGTTTGCCACGGACTCGGCAGCAGGCGGGCGGCAAGTCCGGCACTGCGGCACGGCAGCGTACGCCGGCGACATGGGGGATATCGACGGCTCCTGAGGAGGCCTCTGTCGCACAGGCGGTGCCAGCGGGCCAGCCGGCCGCGCGGCGCGGCGCAGCGCAGCGGCGTCGGCACGCTGTGCCGCGCGCGCGCCGCGCGATGAACGCCCCCGGCGCGGCCGCGCCGGGCCAACCGGAGCAGCAGAAGACGGAGCTGGCGCCCCGGCTGGCGCAGCTGCAGGCCGCGGTCAGCGAAGGGTGAGCGGGCGGGGCCGCGAGAGCGCGCCGCGGCGCGGCGCACGCGTAGAGCAACACCGCCGGCGCCGCACGCGGCAGCCCGGCTCATGAGCCCAGGGCTCCCTGACACTGACGCCACGCCCGCCCCCCTCGCTGCACTGACCCCATACCATCCACCCAACACCCTCCCTCCCCGCAGCGCCACCGCGTTGCAGCGGCGAGAGGCGGACTTGGCCCTGCGCGAGGCGCGCGCCGCCGCCGCGCAGGCCGACGCCGAGCGCGCCGCTGCGGCGCTGTCGCAGCTCGCCGAGCGCCTCCGGCGCGCGGCCGGCGACGACGGCGACGGCGCTGCGCAGCCGCCGGCCGCTGCAGCGGCACCTGGGGGCGCTCCCGCCGGCGGGGGGTGCAGCGGCGGCGGCGGCGGGTCGTCGCTGGCAGATCTGGCCCTCGGCTGTTGGATCGAGCTCGGCGCGCTGGAGCAGCGCCTCCGCGCCGCCGCCGCCCGCCGCGCCGCCGCCGACGCCGCCGCCGCCGCGCGCGGGGCGGCGCTGGACGGACTGGCCGAGGGCCTGGCGGAGGAGCACGCGCGGCTGGCCGCGCTGCAGCGGCGGCTGCAGGTGGACGCGGCGCTGCGGCGGGAGCTGGCAGAACTGCGCGCGCGCGCGGCCGGCGGCGGCGGCGGCGGCGGCGGCGGCGGGGAGGGCGCAGAGGCGGGGCGGGCGGGCGGCGAGGGGCCGCCGCCGGCGAAGCGGGGCAGGTGGGACGAGGGGCCTTCTGTGGCGGGGGCGGCGCTGCAGCAGCGGTCGCAAGCAGACGCGAGGGAGGGGCCGCAGCGCGGGAGGCGGGAAGCCGAGCAGCAGCAGCGGCAGGCGGCGCCGCCGCCGCCGGCGGCGCCGCAGCAGCGCCCGCCCGCGGCGGCGCCGCTGCCGCCGCCGCTCCCGCCGGCGGCCGCCCCCGCCGCCGCGCCGCCGGCGCCGCGGGTCAAGGAGGAGCCCCGGGAGGACCCGCAGCACGGCCCTTTGCGCAGCGGGCCGGGCCCCCAATGCGCGCAGGCGGGGCCGCCAGGCGACGCGGCGGCGGCAGCGGTGGCGGCAGCCGTGGCGGCGGCGAGCGCCGAGGCAGCCGCAGCAGCTGTGGCGGCAAGGGCGGCGGCGGCGGCGGCGGCAGAAGCAGCGCCGCAGGTCAAGGCGGAGGCGGCGGCAAGCCCGCCCCATCCCGACGCCCCGCCTGCCGCGGTCAGTGGGGAGGAGTGGTGGGGCGGGACTTCCAGCTTCCCCGCGCCGCAGCTCCCGCGCCAGCCGTCACCCCAGAAGCAGCAGGCGCAGCAGCACGCGAAGCAGCAGCAGGGACAGCAGCAGCTTCAGGGGCAGCGGCGGCAGCAGGGGCAGCAGCAGCAAGGGCAGCAGCAGAAGCCCTTTGACCGGGACGAGTGGCGCGAGGAGGGGTGGCACGAGCGCCAGGAGCAAAAGCAGCGGCAGCAGCACAAGCGGCTCTTCCAGCCGCGCCAGCCGCAGGAACGACCCCACCAGCAGCAGCAGCAGCAGCAGCAGCAGCAGCAGCAGCAGCAGCAGCAGCAGCAGCAGGAGCAGGAGCGCCCCCCGCAGCAGCACAAGCCGCGCGCTCCCAAGCAATCGAAGCAGCACCGCCTCCGCCTCTTCGACCGCCAGGACGGCCCGCCGCCGCCGCCGCAGCAGCAGCAGCAGCAGCAGCAGCAGCAACAACGCTACGCGCCCAGCGGCCGCAGCGGCGGCGCCGGCGGCGGCCGCGGCGCGCCGCGTGGCGGGCGCGGGGGGGCCGTGTGGCGCCCCGGCTCGGGGCGCGGCGGGGGCCGCGGGAGGGGCTCTGAGAGGCTGGAGGATATCACCCGGGACGAGTTGATGGCTCGCGTCCGTGCCCTGGGGGCGGAGGTCGCCGCCGAGGGGGGGTGATCTGGCGATCTGGTGATCTGGTGACGCCGGCTGACGGATGACATCCCTGGTGACCGATGCCACCGCCTGCTGTGCATTTGTAGACGCCCCTAGCGCCACCGCTGCGCCTGTCCTGTTTGCGGCGGCGGCTGAAACACGCCGCCTGCCCCTTTCCTGTAAAATTCTGCTTAGGAACCGGCTGGGATTGAGAGCACAGGGCAGCGGCTACCGTATCCGCTGGGGGCCAGGTTTACTCAGGGGGGTGGCCCCGCGTATTCAGACCGCGCGCCCCGCGCAATACGGTAAGGCCCTGCCTGCTCGGTTTGAGTGGCCGGACGCAGCCGCGGCGCAAAGCGGGAACGGCAACAGGACGGGCCCGGCTCGGGACACAGCCCTCCAGGGTACAAACGGCCGGCGCGGGTAACAAACGTAATTTTGGCCGGCGCGGGCCGGCGCAGGCCAACACAGGAACTCGAGTTCAAAAGGGGATTGCAGAGTTGGGAGCGCGCGCGCGCGGGGTCCTTGCGCACGCGTCGGATTCGAAAAGCAGCCCCAGGCGCCGCAAGCGGCGCGGCGCGGGGCTTGCGCCCCGCCCCGCCATTCGTCCGGCGGGGCGCGCCGGCGGGGCCTCGGACTGCGCGAGCGCATCAGCGGCCGGCGGCGGCTGGCGCGCCCACCGGAAGCTTGGGGGACACAGATGGCACGACGTGAGGGCGCGGGGGCGCGGGGCCACCGCGACACGATAGGACATGACACACAACAGGCGCCCGCGCCTCGGAAAACACACGGAGACCCTCCAACGCCAACCAAACAGGCCTCGGCCTCTCCAACAAAAGCCTCGCGGCCGCGGCAGATCACCGCCGCCAATGATGGGAGGGGAGGGGGGTGGCGGCGGCCCTCACCAGATCCCCTCGCCCTCCCATCCGCCCCCCAGCTGCGCCCACTGCCCCGCCGGCGCCCCGCCGCCCGACGCCGCCTCCACCGCCTCGGCCTCCTCCCCCGCCGGCCCCTCCTCGCACTCCCACGCCTCCAGCGCCGCCGGCGGCACCCAGCTGCCGTCTGGCAGGCAGGGGCCGGAGCCGGTGGAGCACATGGCAGGCGTGCAGCCCTCGAGGTGGGCCATCGACGCGGCTGACAGCCGGTAGCTTTGGGTTGAGGATTGGGGCGGGTTTGGTTTGTTTGGTTTGGTTTGGTTTGGTTTGGTTTGGTTTGGTTTGGTTTGGTTTGGTTTGGTTTGGTTTGGTTTGGTTTGGTTTGGTTTGGTTTGGCTTGGTTTGGTTTGGTTTGGGTTGGGTTGGTTTGGTTTGGGTTGGGTTGGTTTGGGTTGGGCTTGGGGCCTCGGCGGTGTGCCATGACGCATGCACAATGTCAGGCGCAGAAAACAAACAGCGGCGGCGCAGGGAGCAAACGGCGGGGCTCACAGGCATTTGGTGTGGGCGGCGTAGGCAAAGGCCGAGTCCACCCGCTCCAGCACGATGGGCACCGCGTTTTTGGGGTTCCAGACGTGCAGGAAGGCGTCCACGCTCCAATGGAACCACCTGGGAAAAAGAGACAAGAAAAGGGGGGGAGGGGCGCCCTGTCAGCGCGCCTGCGGCTCTCTGCGCCCCCAGCTGCTCGTTACCCACGCGCCCAGCACGGTCCGAGGCGGCGCCGCGCGCCGCGCGGCAAGCCGAAGCGGCCGGAACACCCCCCATCCACCACTGAGACCCACCTCATAAGGAAAATCCTGGGCGGTCCGAAGGTGTGCCACGTCGCGGCGTGCGCGGCGGGGCGTTCGGGAGCTGTTTGTCAGTTCCGGCTGCGGCCAGAGCCAGGGGTCGAGCAGGGGCCCTTTTACCCATCCAAATCCACCCCCAATCCGCCCCCACCCCAGCCCCCACCTGAGCGCCAGTCCGTGCGTCACGAGGCAGAGGGAGGTGTCCCGGTTGAACCGCCCCGCATTCAGATCGCGGACGAGGTGGTCCTGGGGGTTTCAAATTTTGAAATTCGAATGGGGGGGGCTTCAAGATCCTGAGCTATCCTAGCGCTGGTCCAGCACCACAAGCCCGCACCCACACACTTGCACACGGGAAGCGGGCGCCGGCCCCACCTGGAGCTGGGAGATCCTGAGCTATCCTGCCCCTGGTGCACACCGCAAACCCGCACCCACACAAAACACAGATAGCGGGCGGCACACAGAGACGGACAGCGGGCGGCACCGCACACTGAAAGCGGGCGCCGGCCCCACCTGGAGCTGGGAGATCCTGAGCTATCCTGCCCCTGGTGCACACCGCGAACCCGCACCCACACAAAACACAGATAGCGGGCGGCACACAGAGACGGACAGCGGGCGGCACCGCACACTGAAAGCGGGCGCCGGCCCCACCTGGAACTGGGTGATCCTGTCATACACGTCGGCGCCGCTCTCGCCATTGTCAAAGCGGAAGAAAAAGCTGCGGGGATTGGGGGTGGGGTTTTGGGTGGGTTTGTGGGTGGGGGAGGGGCCCTCGCGGGCAAACGCGCAGCTGGACGGCCAGCTGGCCTGGCACTAGCTGAAAGCAGGGCCGACGCGCGGTCAAAGCGCGGTCAAAGCCATGAAAGGCCTCCCACCGGTTGAATTTGAGCCGCTCCAGCTTTTCCCTCTCCTTCTGCGCCGCGTCCTGCAGGTTTCCGAAATCCTGTTCCCGCAGCTGGGGGGGGGGGGTTGTTCGAGTTTGGGGCGGCGTGCGTTTTCGAAATTTGAGCGGCGCTCGGGGGAGGTGGGGTCTTTGAGGGGCTTGTGCTTTCGGGTAGGGAGCAGGGATGCCAGCAGAGCAACAGGGCAAAAAACTGCGGGTGCCGATCCCGGCCCCAAAGCAAACAAACAGCAAACCAAAGAACCAAACCAAAAAAACAATCCAGTGCCGCAAGCCGCAGTGACGCAGACCCGCCCAACCCAACCCCCGCACCTGCACCTCTTCCTGCATGCCTGCCACCTGGGTCGGCGAGAACACGGACCTGGGGGGGGGGGGGGGGGGGAGCGTTGGCAAAGACAGGATCACGCAGAGAGGATCAGGCAGAGAGGATCAGGCAGAGAGGATCAGGCAGAGAGGATCAGGCAGAGAGGATCAGGCAGAGAGGATCAGGCAGCCGGGAGCGTCCCGCCGCCGCCACTGCCGGCCCAACTCGCCGCACGCGTCAGGCGCGCCCACCGAATGCCGTTGTAGGTCTCGCGGCACCGGCGGTACGGGCTGACAAAGAAGAACATGGAGTACGCCGTCCGGTCCGTACCGCCGGTGGCCGCCTCCATGACCGAGCGGATGGCCTCCCCCGCGGCGCGCGCCTGCTCGTGGCCGTGCTCGGACTGCGTTCGTTTGTTGGGAGCGGGTGGCACTTGGCAAGGGGTCTTGCAAACGGGGGCTCGAGGAAGAGGTCGGCATTGGGGGGCGTGAAGGGAGGGCCGAGGGGCGGCAACGCAGGAGGCAGCCCCTGCTGGTGGCCCAAGATGCGACGGGCCTTCGCCACCCCCTGGCCTGGTGCCCCAACCCCGCCGACGAGGCCCCAGCCGGCCAATGACCCACCCCTGCTCCCTCACACTCACAACAATTAAAACCCCCCTTTGAGCCCTGCGGTGAGATCAAAAAGCGGCATTTACGCCGCAGGGAATGTGTGAGGCACAAGCGCAAACACACCGGCCCCCCTCACCAGCGCCACTGCGGGGTCGGGCACGAACGAGTAGGTGCTGGCGTCCACGTTGCCCTCCGACTCTGCGTGGCGGACGAGGATTATGCGCTTGGGGAGGACCTGCGGCGGCGGAGTGCGGGATCGGCGTTTGGGGTTGGGCGGTTTTGGACCCGGCGGCCCGCGGCCGGCGGCCGGTTATCGGGCGCGCTGCGGTCGCGTGCTCGCGCATGCGGTGCCATGCACGCAACTTCAGCGGGCGGCCATGCAGCCATGCGGCTGCATGTGCGGCCATGCGGGCATGTGGCTGCATGTGCGGCCACACGGCCATGTGGCTCACCCGCGGGTCTGGCGGCACCGCGCCGCTGCCGGTGGAGTGGAACCGCCAGTCAAACTCCCCCCCGAGCCGCCTGTCCGCGCTCGACAGCGCCGCCCGCTGCACGTCAAACGGCCGCGGCGGCGCCGCCGCCGCCGGGTCGCCGACCAGCTGCGCGTCGAGCGGCCGCTGCGGCGCGGCCAGAGGCGCGGCGGACAGCTCCGCGCGCAGCTGGCGCAGGTCCCGCGCCTGCGTGTCGAGCGCGCGCTGCTGCGCGGCGAGCGCGGTGCGCTGGGCGTCCACCAGCGCGCGCAGCTCTGAGAGCTCTTGTCGCAGGCCGTCGACCGCGTCTGACCGACTGGCCGGCTGCTGCTGCTGCTGCTGCTCCTGCTGCTGCTGCTCCTGCTGCTGCTGCTGCTGCTGCGGCGGCGGCGGCGGCTGCGCGGGCCGTGGCTGCCGGGTTGACGCTGGCTGCTGCTGCTGGAGCGTGCCGGCGTCTCCAATCGGGGGGCAGTCGGCCGCGCCTGGTGCATCATCGAGCAGCACATGCTGCGAGCTTCCGCTGCCGCGGTGCTGCTGCATCCCGCCGCCGCCGCCGCTGCCGCCGCCTTCGGGGGCTGGCGTCGCTGCGGCGGCGCGCCGAAAGCGGCGACCGCCGCAGTGCGGGCCCGAGCGCGCAACGGCGGGCCGCGGGGCCGCAGCCGGCGCCCTCCAGACGACAGAGGGCCGTGTTTTCGTCCCTCCGGCCTGCGCTAGTCGCATGGCGCTCGAAATTTGCTGCGGTCCCGCTCGCCGCGCCTCCGAAACCAAGCTGTTGAGCAGCGCTCACGCCCCCTGTCGGCGGATCAGGCCCCTCAGACCATGTGATTTCGCGTCGACAGACTCTGGGGGGCGTTGGGAGCGGCCGGCAGCCACCTGCTTCCCGCCCCGCGCCAGCAGCCCCGCTCGAAGCCTGGGGGCGCGCGGTTTGCGAAGCAAAAAAGCGACTGGCGTTTGGAAGCGCCAGGAATTCGACCGAGACGTTCAGGGAGTCACCCGCGGTGACGCCGAGGACGGCCTGGCCGGGGCAGTCCAGCGTCCGATGCAGCGGGGGCCGTCGCAGTTTGCTGCACGGCCAGAGTCGTTGCTCCTTATGGTCTGTCTTACCGCCAAGGGCCAGCAACACCCGGCCAAGCCGCCGCCGCAATCGGCCTCGACAACTGATGCAATTGCACGTGAGCAGGCGCAAGTGCAAGCGCCCCCCTGGGAGTCCAAATGACGCGGTTACTCGCAGCGGCGCAGCCTGCCACGTGTCCGCCGAGGGGACGTGCCGCGATTGGCCCGGTGGCAGGCGGGAGCGCCATTCATGGTGCAGGCTGGGGCGCGCAGACACGCGCGCGCAGCGCGCGGCGCGCCGCCCTGCAATCAATTTTTGGGTTTCAGTTATTGCTTCGATTGTGGCGCGCGCGGTCTGTTCGAAACAAAGTAGACGACCGGCAGGCCCGGGCGAACAAAGCACTCTAGCCGACGGCGGCTAGCTGGGGGGGGCCAGCCCCGCGGGGGCGGCCCCGCGGCAGCTTAGGGCTCCGCCGGCCCCGGCGCAACGCACGCGCGGGGGTGCCGGGTTTCAATTCTTTTGGCAACAATCCCCGCATCCGACAACGGAGTGGGCGCAGCGGGCGGCAACTGCTGGGTCGAAACAATCGCGTGCCGTGAGGAAGCTTCAAAGGTCGACTGTGATGACAAAGGCCGGCCTGCGGGAACGCATGGAGCGGGCATTGGGCGGGCGGGAGGCACGCGCGCAGGCAATCAATTTGGGACCGCCTCGCAGGATAGGGCCGCACGGCCGCGCCGCGGCGGGCCCGCGGCGGCGGCAACCGGCCGGCAGGCGCGCGCGCGCCGCGGCCGGCGAGCGCGGCAGGTGTGGGGCCACAATGGGGCAGCAGCGGCGGAACGATCGCGCCGTCGTCCAGCGTAACAGAGGCAGGCTGCGGAACCCCTCGCTGGGGGCAGCCGCTCGACGGACGACGCCCCTGCTCGCCGTCCCATGGCGGAGCGGTGATGGCTCTGATTTCCCGGGAAGGAAATCTTCAACGCCTCAGCACCTCACAGCAGGGCGTCGTCGTCGTTGTCATCATCTTCAGTAATGGGCGGCGGCGCGATCGCCGGCGCCGGGGCGGCCAAGGGCCCCGGCGGGGTTGCGGCGGGGGGAGGAGGGCACAGGGCAGGCGGCGAGGCCGGCTGCGGGGCCGCGCCGCCGCCGGCCACAGGGGGCTTTGCCAGGCCGCCGCCGGCGCCGCCGGCGGCGCCGGCGCCGCAGGCGGCGCGCGCGGCCGCCCAGCGCGCGCGGCCCTCGGCGGCCAGCGCCAGCGCCTCGGCCAGGAGCCCCTCAGCGCCCGCCGCGTCCAGCAGCGCGACGGCGCTCATCCGCTTGCGGAAGCCCCAGATCTCCCCCAGCCGCTTCCGGGACAGCGCGAAAACGATCGGCACGGGGGGCGAGGCCGCCGCGGCCGCAGTGATGATCTGGGAGATCTGGGCGTCGAGCGCGCCGGCGTCGGCGTCGCCCAGCTGCTCGCCGTCGGGATTGGGGTTTTGGGGGGCGGAGGTTCATGCGGCTGCCGTGGGCGGTCGGGCTGTGCCGGGCGGCGTGCAAGCGGGAAACGGGGCTGCTGCGGGAGGCAGCTGCCGCGCAGCCGCGGCGGCGTTTGCCCAAACCATCGGCGCAGAGCTCGTGCCTCGGCCGCTCTCCGGATTAGCCAACGCAGCAAGCGGGTCGAACCAAAAGCGGCGCCGCAAGCAGGCGCGGCCGTGAAGAGCTGCCATTAGCAACAGCGCGACACAAACGCGAACGCCAAGGCCAACCTGCTCAATGTTTGGGGCGATCACGACGGCGACCGCGCGGCGCGGCGCGCCGGGGGGCGCGGTGACCGCTTTGCGGACCTCCCGCAGGCCGCAGAGGTAGCGCTTCGGGGCGCGGGCCCCCGCGGCAACATCCTTCGGGGCGGTTTTTTGTTGGGTTTTGGGTGGGGTTTCAGGCGCTTTGTCGCGTCGGCCGGCTTCGGTTTGAGGGACAGGCGCCTTGCTGGCGGCCACAGAGGGGAGGGGGCCTCAGGCCGCGCGCGCGCCGCCTGGCGCGCTGCCCCACACCCCAAAACCAGCGCCGCGCGGCCGGCCGCGCGCGCCTCACCTCATCGCTCCCGCTGCCGCTGCCGGCGGCGCCGGCGGCGCCCGCCGGGCGGTCTGGGGAGGTCTTGATTGAGACCAGCAGGGCCGTGACTGCGCTGTTGAGTTCGTGACTGATCTCCTGGGTGCAGTACTCAGCCACCGCGCCGCAGGGCCCGACAAAAGTGCCCGTGCCGTCGCCGTCGCCGCAGCTGCTCCGCCGCCGCTCCGGCCCCGGCGCCGCGCCGCCGCCGCCGCCGTCATCGTCGGCCGCGTCGGCCGCTGCCGCCGCACGGGGCGCCGCCGGCGCGCGGGGGCGCTGCGCGAGGGCGGCGTGCGCGGCGCGCTGCAGGTGGCGGCGGCTGTCAAGGTGCTGCGCGAGTGACACTTCTGAGTTGCAGGCGACACTGCACAGGTCGCAGGGCCAGGTCAGGGGCTCGGCGGGCGGGGGCGGCTCCTGCTGCTTGTACTGCCGCTGCTGCGGCTGTGGGTAGTATTGCTGGTGGTGCTGCTGGTACTGCTGCTGCTGCTGCTGCTGCTGGTGCTGCTGCTGCTGCTGCTGCTGCTGCTGCTGCTGGTAGTGCTGTGGGTGCTGCTGCTGCTGCTGGTGCTGGTGCTGGTGGTGGCGGGAGTGCTCCCTTTGGTCAGCAGACCACTGCCGCGGCCGCCCCTCCGCGGCCGCCTGCTGCCAGTGCGCCCGCCCCGGCGACGGCGGCCGGGGCGGGGCCGGCCACCGCTGCTGCGGGTGCGGCGGGTGCGCGGGCACGCCGCCGGTGTCGCTGCGCCGCTGCTGATGCGGCAGAAATTGGGGCGGTGCATACCCACCGTAAGGCCCGCCCGCCCACCTCCCGCCGTCGCCGCCGCCGCCGCCGCCCATGTTGGCCGGCGCGCTTTGGAACGGCGGCAGCGGCGCGGAAGCAAGGGGGATGTACGGCCTGCCAAGCAGCGCCGGCGGGGCCGGCGGCATGAGGGGCGCCGAGAAGGCGCCGGGGAGGGGCAGCATGGAGGGATATAGGGCGCCCTCCTGCGGCGACGCGATTGGAGAGCTCGCAGCGGCGGCTTCCGAGACAAAAAGCTGCTGGGGTGCCCCCCCTCCGCCCTCAAAGCCCATCGCAGCCGGGAACGGCGGCCCAGCGGCCGCCGCAGCCGAGCCGAATGCACCCGGCGGCTGCGGCAAGAGCATTCCGGCCACGCCGCCCGCTGCCGCTGCCGCCGCGTACTGCGGCTGAGACGCGGGCTGCGCGCAGAACCCGGCCACGGCGGCCGCCGCCGCCAGCGCGGCCGCGGCGGCCGGGTCGTCCTGCTGCTGCTGCTGCGCCCAGCCGCGGCTGCTCGGCTGCCGGCTTAGAGCGCCATGCGGCGCCGCGAGGGGGCCCGAAGAGCCCGAGCTGTAACAAGCTGTGGGGCTGCTGCCGTAGGGGCTGCCCCCGACCAACGGCGACGCCCCGCCGAGCGCGCTCGCAACCAGCAGCGAGCCGCCGCCGAGCCCGGCGGCGGCGCCGGCCGCCGCCACCGCGGCTGCCGCGGCGGCTCTGAGGCTGAGCTGCGAGACGCTGGGCCCGACGCCGCCCGCCCGCGTCGGGCTGCTGTGGCGCGCCGCGCCGAACGACCCGCTGCTCCCGCTGCCTGCGGCGGACAGCCCCGCCAGCCGCGCCGCCGAGGCGGCCGCGCCGATCGAGGGCGCGCCGCCGCTGGCGCCGGCGCTGCCGAGCGAGGAGCCGCGGAGCTGCGCCGCCGACGAGCCCCCGGACCCGGCGCGGAGGCCCGGCGGGCTGCCAAGGGCGCCCGCCGCGGCGCCCGTCGCCAAAAAGGCCGAGATTGGCGGGTCCCGCGTCGACAGCTCCGCCGTCGGCGCGGCCGCGCCGAGGGCGTCCGCAAACAGCGCCGCGCCGCTGGACAGGGGGTGGGTGGGGGAGCCCAGGAGGAGGAAGGGCGGCGGGCTGCCGCCCCCGAGCGGCGAGCCGCCGCCGAACGAGCCGCCCGCGACGGAGCTTCCCCCGAAGGAACCCCCCGCGACGGCCGCGAGCAGCGGCGAGCTGCCGCCTGGCCCGGCGGCGGCGGCCGCGGCGGACGCGAGGAGGGCCGCGTCGGCGGCTGCGGCCCAGTCATCCGAGGAAAGGGGGCTGCCGCCGGCCAGGAAGGCCGCGATGTCGTCGGCCTGCTGCTGCTGCAGCAGCTGGAGCTGCTGCTGCAGCTGCAAACTCAGCAGATTGTGGTGCTCCTGCACAAGCAGCTGCTGCCCTTGCTGCTGCTGCTGCGGGGGAGAGATGACATGCTGCGGCACGACGGGCAGCGCGCCTGCAGAGCCGCCTTCGAACGCCGCCGCCGACGCTGCGGCGCCCGTCCAGGCGTGCTGCTGCGCCGCCGCCGCGGGCCCCACCGCCGCCGCGGCCAGCTGCGCGGCCGCGGTCGGGGCCTGGGGGCCGCCGCCGCCGCCGCCGCCGCCGCCGTCGCCAGGCCCCTGCTGCGCGTGGCCGCCGCCCCGCGCGCCGCTGCTGCTGTGCCGCTGCAGCAGGCGGGCGATGCGGCCGACGCACGACGCGACCAGCGGGTTTTCGGCGTGGCCGCTGGGCACGCTGGCGGCCCTGGCGGCGGATGCGACCGGCTGGGCCTCGGCGCTCTGCGGCGGGGGAAGGAGAGGGCACCCTGCCGGGTCCTGCTCCTGCGGCTGCTGGGCCTGCTCCCGCATAACAAGATCCGGCTGATGCTGCTGCTGCTGCTGCTGCTGCTGCTGCTGCTGCTGCTGCTGCTGCTGAGCCTGATCCTGCACAGCATCCTGCTCATGATGCTGCTGAGCCCACGGCTCCGTGCCCCCCCCCCACAGCGGGTCCGGCTGCTGCATGGCGGCCCTCATCGCCGCCGCGACGGTGGCCGCGCCGCCAGGCACGCTCATGGCCGCAACCCATGCGGGCATGGACGAGGCGGGAGAGCCTGAGGGGGGCGCGGAGGGGGGCGCGGGGGGGCCGTTTTGGGGGGTACTAACATAAGGCCGCCAAACACGGCGGGGCTTGCAGCGCGCCCGCGCCGCCCCCGCGCTGCAACGGCTCTCGCGCGCGGTGCGGCCCGGCGCATCGGCCTGCCGCATGCTGCTGTTCTGGCGGGTCTTTCGGCTTTCGGCGCAGCCAAGCGCCGAACAAGAGCCCAAACCACCCCCCCCCGTAACCGGGCCCCACCTTCGTCGGAATCAAACCCGCTCGAGCTGCTGTCTCCCGCCTGCGGGCTCGCGCCGTACAGCTGCCATTTCGTGCCGCCGCGCCGCAGGCGCCGCCGGTGCTGCTCCTGCGGCTCCTGCGGCTGCGGCTGCGGCGGCTGGTGCGGTTGGCCAACCGCCCCGCTGGGCTCTGCGTCGGCGCCGCTGCCCGCGCCGCCGGCCGCCACGGCGCGCGCGCCGGCGCGGCCGTCGAGCTCCGCATCGCTGATGGCAGCATCGCTCTGCGCGGGCTGCATGCGCAGGCTGCCGGCCAGATCGACGGGCGCGGGCGGCGGCGGCTTGGCCCTCGCCGCGCGCCGCGCATCGGCGCACGGCGTGTCGGGCCCGAGCGCGCGCTCGTGAAAAGGCGGCAGTAATCTGGTCGCCGGGCCTGCGAGCGGGCATTCAGATGTCGCTGGGTGCGCGGCGCCATCCTGCCGCGCGCCCCGGCCATTCTGGCGCTTACAAGAACAACCAATACGCAAAAACGCGACGCGGCCCACGTCGGCGACGGGGGCGTCGCGCGCGCCCGCCGCAGCTCACCCTTCAAGGTGCTCTCCCCCTTGGCGCTGTTCTGATCGGCCACACGCAGGGTCATTTGGCCGCCATTCGACGCACTCGATCCTAAAATCTGTTTCGTGAAGCAGGGGCGGCGCGCTCGAGCGGCGGCCGCGCCGCGCTGGGGGGATGCCTGGCGCCGATGCTCTTATGTGATGGGCCTGAACTTTTCGAAAGGGCCCACCCCGCGCAGGGCCCCTGAAAACCGCGACGCAGGGCCCCTTTCCCACCCCCACCCCGCAGACGCGCAATTGCAGAGGGAGGGGGGCAGGAGCTGGTGCGGCTGGGATCGCAGCGCGCGCGGCGTCGCGGGCCGTGAGTCGTCGGCGTTGACCGTCCAGCCGCAGCGGGCGGCGCGCGGGGCGCGGGCCGCGCGGGGCGGGGCAGCGCGCGCTTCGCAGCCCCCGCGCGCTTTGCGTGGCTGCCGCCCTCACTCCCACGCCCAGCGGCGGCGCCGCAGGCCGCGTGGGGTGGTGTCCATGCCTGCCGGGCCCGCTGTGCGTGCTGCCGCTGTTGGGGCGGTGCGTGCACTGCACCTATTGGGCTCACCGGGCTTTACAGGGGTGAGAGGGAGCCGCTCGCGCGGTGAGTGGAGTGCGGATGCAGCTGGTCGTTGTGGTTGAGGGGCCGGGTGGCACCATTCCAGGGATGGCGTGGCAACGGAGCCAGCACTCAGGCCGATAGCAACGGGAAATCGTTAGTCAACCTTATTTGCGCGACGCAGCGCCAGGTGGCTGGGGTCAGGACCAGGGGCGCGCCGCCCAAAACAAAACCGGCGGCCCCAGCGGCTGCATGCGGGCGGGGCAAGCGGCTGCATGCGGGCGGGGCAAGCGGCTGCATGCGGGCGGGGACCAGGGGCAAGCGCGCGGCCGGCTGAGGGGGGCCGCGACCCCCCTCGCCGCCGAGCCGGCTCGCGGGTTGGTTCGTTCGGCAGGGGTGTGCGGAATGGCGGGCTTTTCGAGCCTCAGGCGCCGACGACAAAGGAGGTGTAAGAGGGGTAGATGGGCTGCCCGATGTTCACGCTGCAGTTGGACGAGCTGGCGACGAGGCTCATTACGTAAGTGCCCGGCGCCAGCGCGCCCGCCGGCACCGTGACTGATACCGTCTTCGACTTGCCGGCCTTGATGACGGGCGAGTCACCCGGTGCCGCCGTGACAGATACGGTCGTGCCCGAAAAGGCGCAGTAATCGCCCTCGACATAACCGTAAGTGGTGGTTGCGTCGATGGCCTTGGCCCAGCCCACGACGAGGCCGGCCACGCTGTCCACTGCGCCGCTGTTGGTCAGCTTGGCGGAAAACTTGATCTCCTTGGCCGCGCTGGGCTTGCCTGGCTTGACCTTGACCTTGCCTGTGCACTGGTCGGCGCTCTTGTAGACGGTGGCGAAATGGGGGATGGGGCCTTGGCTCGCAGAGTACTGCGGGCGGGGCGGCGGAGGGGCGGGGGGCGGAACAGGCAGGTGTTGGGCAGCTGCTGCTTCGAGCTGGCGTTTGCACCGCCGCAGCAGCAGACGCCGCCGCAGCAGCAAAGCGGGCCGCCAGGGCTGCATGAGCGGTGGCGTCTTTCTGCACACGAGCCAGCAGGCGGTTTCGGACGGCCGCCCGCGCGCAGTCAGCGGGCCGCGAGCGAGAGGGAGCGGGAGGGGCGGCCGGCGGCGACAGCTGCGGCGGCGGCCCGCACCGAGAAAATGGCCACGCGGCCGGAGCGGTCAACGTCGGAGTCCTCTTTGCAGTCTGCAAAAAAGGGGGGCGTTTAGGGCGGCGGCGGGGCCGGTGGGTGGTCAGCGCGCGGCGGGTGGGCACGCTGCCCAGCTGCAGCTGGCAATGATGACTCAGCAAGCAAAAGAGTTGGCCAGCCAAAAACGCGCCGCCTGCAACCAACGCGCACTTTGGTCAGCCACTCCCCCCCCCCATCCCACCCTGTGAACGCCCCCCCGCCGGCCCCACCTGCATCCACGAAAACGGCCATGCCAATCGGCTCCGGCGCGCTCAGAGGCGCCTTGAGGGTGACGGGCACAGTCATCTCCTTCCCGGGGGCCAGTTTTTTGTCGAGGGTCGTGCTCGCGTCGCCCTTGGCGCCGCAGGACGGGCTCGGCAGCCCGCCGCCGATGTCGGCCCAAACGGCGATGCGCGTGCCGGGCTCGAGGGGGGCGGTGCCCCAGTTTGCGACCTGCGGGAGGCAGCGGGGGCCGTGGCAGGGGGGTTTGCGCAGCTGTTTCGGTGTCCGGCCCAGCGCCGGCCGCGCCGGGCGGGGGGTGCGGGCGCGATGCCATGCCACGTATGCAGTGGGCGAGGTCGGTGGTGCGCGCCAAGTGCACCAGGAGGCCCGCCACGGCACGCCAAGCACACAGCGCCAAGCACACAACGCCAAGCGCACGACCCCAACCCCGCGCGCCTTGACGAGCGCGACAAAATCCTGCCCCAGCTGCGGCAGCGCCGGCTCCGTCTCGATCGTGCGGACGAAGCGCTCCACGTAGGGACCGCCCTTTGGCATTTCGGAGGGCGGGGAGCGCGGCACGGCCACGTACGTCGCTTTATCCGAGGACGCTGCGTACTTCCTGTTGCGCTGGTTGCCCTCGTTGCCGAAGAATATGGGCTCCAGGTAGCTGCCGCTGAAAATCGCGCTGCGGCGGGGTGCGGGGCGGGAGGGGGGGTGTTGGGGCGGTGTTGTGTCGCGTTCTCATTTTACGAAGGAGACTGACTGATCACCTTGGGGGTGCGGCCGTGCGGGCATTAGGGGTGGGAGGGAGCGTGCCCCTGCACCTGCCCTGCCTCTTCCACCCTGTGCAGCCAATCCACAGCTTTTGTGCCTGCCTCAGCTCGCACGCGCCCTCTGCTACCGGCCCCGGCCTTCAACAAACTTCTGCTGTGCTCCCCCTCCCCCTAAAACTACCCATTCCCCCATTTTCAACACAAACACACCATGTCGAGTCCACAAAGGTCCTGATGGTGTAGTTGCCCGCCTGCTTGGGCACCTTGACTGACACCTGTGAGTAACCGACGAGAGCGCGGTTACTGGCCGCTCGGCTGCCAACGGCAACCCCGCATGCGCAGGCACGCAGGGGATTCCCTGCATTCGAATGCAAACCCCAGATCATGAATCCCGAACCAGGGGGCGGAAGCCTCCTTTCCTTCCCTTCCCTTCCCTTTCCTTCCCTTCCCTTTCCTTCCCTTGCCTCTCCTTGTGTTATCTCGCACCGTCTTCCCTTCCCCCCCGCCCCGGCCCGCCCACCTTGACCGCCGCCACCTCGAGGGGGTCCAGCGGGGGCAGTTTGAATTCCGAGTCGCCGACGTCGCCGCATTTGGCGGGGGCCGCCTGGTCGGCGAAAATCGCTATCTGGCCGGCGAGTGTGGGCTTGGGGGAGATGTTCTGGACCCTGCGGCGGCGTTTCGTGTTTGCTTGCTTTTGTTTGCTTACGGTGCTTTGCTTGTTTGTTTCACTTGCTGACAAGCAATCGAGCCCCAAAAGCAGCAGGGAATGCAGCAACAAGTCAAGCTGTAGTGGGCCAGGGGCTTTGTGGTGGGGGCAGGCTTCAAACAGCTGGGCCCCCGCGGTCTGCACGCACGGCAAAGCGCATGCATGCCCCGCCGTTGGACTCTTTCCGCGGCGGGGCTGAAGCACCGCCCCAATCCGGCAGTCCGCACCCACCCACCCACCAAACGGTGAAGGCCATTTTCTGGCCGGGCAGGGGCACGGCGGGGTCAAAGTAAGAGGAGTACCAGCTGAGGGGGTTGTCAGACGCGGCGGCGAGGGGGGCTGGGAGGGAGGGCGGGAGGAGAGGGGCGGGGGCGGGTCAGGGGTGACGCGGCAGTGTGATGCGGCGGTGTGATGTGCAGGTGTATGTGATGCGGCCGTGTGGTGTGGCGGCAGTGCACGCTGCGAGTGGGGGGGTGGGGGGGGAGCGAATCGAAGGGGTCGCTGTGGGGGGGGTTGGACCTCGGCGGTGCACCGCCCGCGCCGCGGCGCCGTCGCCCGCGCGGCCCACCTGCGGCAAAAACCAGCGCGGCGGCGGCGAGGACCGCCGCCGCCGCAGCGCCTCGGCGGGGCGCCATTGGCCGCTGGGGAGTTTCGAGTGCGGCCGGGGCGTCGCGAGGTGCGAGCTGGCTGGAGGCCGGCGGCGGCGGGGGCGGCGTTCTGGGGGCCCGTGCGGCGGGCGGGCTGGAGCGGATTGAAGCGCGGTCGTTTATCGAGCCAACACCGCGCGTGGACCGCGTTTTGCGGAGCCTGGAGGCCGGGGACTTGGCCGAGGGTGACCCGCTGTCCATCAGGGAGTTCGCACTCGGCATTTCACACCCCCCGGGCACGCGGCCCCGCCCCCTCGAAAAACGGACGCAAGGTATAGATAGACCGCAATAACGGCCCGCGGCGTGGCCAGGCGCGCCCTGGCGCGTACCGCAAGCTCCGGATGCGGCGACGCCCCTGCGCCGTCGGCCCCTCCCCGCTCAGTGCTGCGCCCGTTTGCTGGCCGTCGACGGCCCGGGATCGATCGAGGGGCTACCCGCATGCTGCCTGCGTGCGGTTTGGTGCCCCCCACTGCACAAACGCAGGAACGTGGAATTGTGGAGGGTGCTTTTACAGGTCGCGAGGGGGGGGTCGCTGGGCGCGGGTCAAGCTGAAGAGAGAGAAGCTCCCAGGCCCGCCGGGCCAGGAAACTGTAATGTACAAACGGTCCGGCAGGCATCGCCCAAGGAGATACCCCCCCAAGGAGGTGACAGATTGAAATGCCGACTTGGGGCTGAGGGCTGAGGAGGGGCCCTTCTTTAAAAGCCCCCCGACCGGACCAAACGCATCGAGACGGCCGCGGCAAGGGCCCCGGCAGAAAGAAAGGCCGCGGCCTTCAAAGCTTAGTCAGCGCGCGGTCCATCAAGTCAACCGAAGGGCCGCGCCCTTCAAAGCTTAGTCAGCGTGCGGTCCATCAGTAAACTGCAGGGCCGCGGCCCTCACAGCTTAGTCAGCGCGTGGTCCATCACATCAACCAGAAAGTCAGCATCCTCCCGGGAGAAGCACATGGGCGGCTGGGAGGCGCATTTTGGGGGGTTTGGGGGGGGGGGTAGTAAGTTCTCTTTTGGGGGGGGGGGGTGATGCGGGGCGGCGCCTCAAAGGCAGCAAGGCCACCTTGACCCTGAACACGCCGCTTGCGGCAGCCTCAACAAGGCCACAACCCTAGTAAGGCCCTAGCAAGGCCGCAACCCAAATAAGGCCACCCCCCCGAGCCCACCTTGACCCTGAACACGTTGCCGTGCAGCCCCCCCTTGCCCATGAGCACCCCCGCGTCCTTCATCGACTCAAAGGCCTCGTTCAGTTCCGCGGTGGCGGGCTCCTGCGGGGTTTCTTGGGTTTTGGGGGGGCTTTTGCCGTTCGTTGCCGCTCCGTTGCCGCTTCGTGGCCGGCGAGGGGCAGGGGTGGCGGCGTGAGAAGCACCAACAGCACGACACAACCAATTGGCGAAACAACAGCCCCGCCGCCCACCTTTGTCCCCCTGTCTTTGACCAGCTCCACCCCACCAACAAACACCTGCCCAAGACAGCAACACCCACCATCGCAAAGCATCGAGCATGCAAAAAAAAAACAGGAGCGAGCCCCCACCTTTGTCCCCCTGTCTTTGACCAGCTCCACCCCGACCATGAGGCCCTTGCCCCTCACGTCACCGATGATGCTGTGCTTGGACTGTCGGGGGGTGTTTGGGGGAGTTTTTGGTGTTTATTAGTGGAGGCGAGGGTTTTGGGGTTTTGGGTTTTGTTGTTGGGGGGGGTGTCCCCCTGAGAGCAAGAGGAAACGGCCCACGGCGACACAAAAAAGGGCCCACCTGCAGCGCGCGCAGGCGGCCCAGCAGGTGAGACCCCACGTCCGCGCAGCGCTGCTGGATGCGCTCCCGGTCTATCACCCGCAGCACCGCGCGGCCGCCGGCGGAGCACATGGGGTTGCCGCCAAAGCTGTTTTGGGGGGTTTGTTTGTTTGTTTGTTTGTTTGTTTGTTTGTTTGTTTGTTTGTTTGTTTGTTTGTTTGTTTGTTTGTTTGTTTGGTTGGTTGGTTGGTTGCTTGTCTGCTTGTCTGTCTGCCTGCCTGCTTGCCTGCCTGCCTGCTTGCCTGCCTGCCTGCCCATGGACCCCCCTGCCCCCTCACGTGTTGAAGTGGATGCGCTTCGTCAGCGCCTCCGCAACCGCCGGCGTCGTCACAACCGCCGCCAGCGGCAGGCCGTTGCCTATGCCCTTTGCCATTGTGACGATGTCCGGCTGCACCCCCTGCAGCTGGAAGCCCCAGTACGCGTCACCCGTGCGGCCAAAGCCCGTCTGGTTTTTTGGTGGAGGGGGCGGGTTTTTTTCGGGGTTGGGGGGTTTGGGGGGGCCTCTTTGCGTCGGGGTTTTGGGGTTGTGATTTGAGTCGGGGGTGCGGGCGGCGAATTCATGCGGGGGTTGAGGGGGCGTGTTTTGTTTGCGTTTGGGGCTGGTGTTTAGGTGCGGGATGGCTGTGGGAGGGGTTTGGAGCCGCGTTACGCGCACAACCCCTCGCGCTTCATCCCGCCTTCCCTGCCCGCCACCCGCACCACCCCCCCCATCCGTTCTGGCCCCCCCCCACCTGTACTTCGTCCGCGATGCAGATGCCCCCCGCCTCCCGCACTGTGCGGTACACTTCTGGCAGGTAGCCGTCTGCCAGGGGGGTGGCGCCGCCCACGCCCTGTTTGGTTGCCGTTTGGGGGGTGTTGTTTTGGTGGGTTTATTGTTTGGGGAGTTTAGGGATCGGTGCTTTCGGCAGCGGGGAAAGAAAGGGGGCCTTCTCTTGGGCTGGAGGCCAGTTGCCAATGCTTGGCAGAGCCGGCAGAGCCCCAAAGCAAAGCACAGCAAAGCAAAGCGTATCAGAGCAACCGCAACAAGCCCAAGCACACACTGCGCGCCTGTATGGTCTCCGCAATGAAGCCCGCCACGCGGCCATGTTGCCCCCCCCAACAGAAAACGTACAAGAGAAAACAAGGCAGTGCTGTAAAAACCAAGCACACACTGCGCGCCTGTATGGTTTCCGCTATGAAGCCCGCCACGCGGCCGGAGGTGGCCCCTCTGATGACGTCAGCCACATCCTCCGCATAGCTTTGGGGGGCGGGTGGTTTTGTTTGAGGGGGGATTCGTTGTTGTTTGGATGGGGCCTTCTGGGGTTTGGGGAGGGGGTTGGGGTGGGGAGTTGGGGGCCAGGGGTCCGGGTTGCGCTGGCACGTGCCACCCAAAACCCGACCGGCAGACGAAACCCCTCACCGCTTGCCGTCGTTGCCAAAGGGGCCGCGGTAGGGGTCCGGGTTGAGCGCGTGCCGCACCCCAAAGCCCTGAGGCACCGGCTGCTTCCAGGTGTGCTGGCCGCAGAGGCCCATTGTGTCCCCCGACAGGCCGTGGTAGGCGTTGCGCAGGGCGATTATGTCATAGTTGCCTGGAGGGGGGTTTTGTCATGTTTTTATTATGATTATGTCATAGTTGCCTGGAGGGGGGTTTTGTCATGTTTTTGTTGGGGTTTGTCATGTTTTTGCGCAGGGGTTTGCGCCCCTTTCCGATGCGGGCCGGGGCCGCACCGGGCCGGCGGTCGCGGGCGCCTCTGTCGCCTCCTCTCGCCTGGCAAACCGCCGCACGCCCTCCGCCCTTCCCGGCCCCCAAGAGAAAAGCAGCCGCCAGGCCCCCACCCCGCGCACCCGTGCACGCCCGCCAGACCCCCTTAAACACCCCAGCAAAGCGGCCACGCCAATAAAAACGACCCAAGAAAGCAGCACCCCCCCCCACCCGTGTATGCGCGCGCCAGCATGAGTGCCATGTCGTTGGCCTCGCTGCCGCTGTTGACAAAGTAAACCACCTTTGGGGGGAGCGTTTTGGGTGTTTGGGGGGTGTTTGGGGTTGGCAGTGGGGGGTTTGGGGTGGGGAGGCTTTCGTCGGGGGTTGTGTCACGGCCCGGCAGCCGCTGTTCACAAAGTAAACCACCTTTGGGTTTTTAGGGGGGGGGGGCAAGGCTTTGGGGGGCTTGGGGGCCACGGGGTTGCGGGGACGTTTTTGGGGGCGGGGGCAGACAGATTTGTTGGAGTTTGGGGGGATGTGGGGGGATTGGGGGGGATTTGGGGTTTTGCGTCGCTGCTCACTGCTCGGCAAGCGTATCTGGATGAGTCAGTCCTTACGCTTGCTGTGCTGTGCTGTGCTGTGCTGTGCTGTGCTGTGCTGTGCTGTGCTGTGCTGTGCTGTGCTGTGCTGTGTCACGGTTCCAACCCCCCCACCGTTTCCGTTCGGGGCCGCCGTGCTGCTTGAACAACCCCAATCCAACCAACCAAACAAACAAACACAACCACACCTTTAGGTCCCCCGGCATCCTGTCTGCCAGCTCCTTTGCGTACTCCGCAATCTGGTGGTTGAGGTAGATCGTGGTGGTGTGCTGCAGCAGGCCCGCCTGGGCGTTGGTGGCGGCGACCACTTCGGGGTGGCAGTGGCCCACGCTGACTGTGACTATGCCGGCAAACGCCTGGGGATTGTTTTGTTTATTTTTTGGGGGGGGGAAGGGGTTGCCGCACGTTTGTGTTTGGGCGTCTGTGGGTGCGGAGGCCAGGTTTAGATGGTTTCACCCCCACGGCCTGCGCTTGCTTTTTGATTGGCAAAGGAGCGAGCCGTGCATATGCGCATGGCTGGCCCACAATGAGGGGCTTGAGGAGGCCCACCCCACGTGCTTGCAGCTGCAGCTGCAACTGCGGGGCCGCATCTGCGCTTGCAGTTGCAAGTTGCAATTACAAGTTGTGGAAGGTGGGAGAAAATGCCCAACCCAACAGTAAAAGCACGCGCAGCCGCAAAACACCCACGCCCAGGCAGCGGCGCCCCCTCTCAACTCAAAGCTGCCACCGCAACCACAACCGCAAGCCAAGGAAAACCGGACCAAAGCCAACACAAGCAAATCAAGGCACCCACGTCCAGGTAGCGGCGCCCCCTCTCAACTCAAAGCTGCCACCGCAACTACAACCGCAAATCCACAACCACAAATCCTGAAATCCAACACAACAGACAGCAACAACAGCAGGCACCCACGTCCAGGTAGCGGGCGCCCCCTCTCAACTCAAAGCTGCCACCGCAACCACAGCCGCAAATCCAACACAACAGACAGCAACAACAGCAGGCACCCACGTCCAGGAAGCGGCGCCCCCTCTCATCGAAGAGGTACTGCTGCTTGCCCTCAACTATCATCACGGGCCGCTTGAAGTGCAGGAACAGGGCTGGGGAGGGGGGTTGGGGTTTGTTTTAATTGGGGGTTAAGGGTTTTGGCTTTGGGCGGAAAGGGCTTGAAGCGCAGGGACAGGGCTGGGCGGTTGGGGTTTGGGGTTGTTGTTCTTTGGGGGGGGGGGGAAAGGTCCGCAGGTCGTAACATGCGCACACCGCGGCCACGAACCGAGCCCCCTCCACTTCGGGGGAAGGCTTTGGCTGGCGCCGAGCGCTGCGCGTTGGCGCGTTCGCGCGCGCGTGCGCACAAGGGCTGAGGTATTTCTTGCGCAGCGCCAGCACCTGCGATGGGTGCGGGGGCGGCCCGCGAGAGCTTGAAAGCGCCGCGCCGGCACCGGGGGGGGCTTTCGCGCGCAGGGCGCCCGCTTGGCCCGCGGCGCCGCGCGCCGCGCGCTGGGCGGACCGCGCGCGCGCCCGCTGGGGCGGACCGCCCCCCGGCCCCCGCGCCGCACCTCCTCCTTGCTGGGGCCGTCATACGGCACGGGCTTGTAGTCGAAGGCCGGCATCTTTGGCAGAGCATCCTCGCTGGGCTTGGGCTGGGCGGCGAAGCCCCGCGTTGCTAGGCAGGCCCGTGCCCAGGGCAGGGGCCCACGCCCACGCCCGGCCAGCTGGCGCAGCAGCCCCGGCAGCACCATTGCGCGGTTCACAGCGCCCTGATCGATTCGGAATCGATCGCCGATCGGGCGTCGGTCTCAGCAGCCCCGAGAGAGTTGCGGAAACGATCTGCTGGGCTCTCCGCGAATGCGAAACGGGCGAGGCCACCCCGGGCGAGGCAAACGGGAGGCAAGGACGAGACCAATCGGTCGCTGCCCCTACTATGCAGCTCTGAGCCCCACCGCGCAAGCGCGCGCGCTAAGAACCGCGCGGCGCCGCGCCGCGCCGAGCTCGCCGGGTGCCTGCTACTTCCCCGTTTTGCCGCCGCCCGCCGTGGTCGCGCGCCTGCCTGCGCGCGCCGACCCCCAAAGCTGCCCCATCTGCCTGGCTTCGCTTCCCCCCTGTGCGCGGGGACGCCATAGCAGGTTTGGAAAGGCGCAGTCTGTTTACCAGCGGTTTGGAGGGCAAAGAGCGCTCCCGTTCGTCTCATCTCTCGCTCTCGCGCGCGCGCCCTCATCAGCCGGCGGCGCCGGCAATGCACGGTGCAGTTAGCGGTTCAGGCGCCGTGTGCGCGCGCGCATTGCGTGTCCTGCGATGAAATGTTGACCAAATGGTTTGACCGGAATGCTGGCCAATGCGCCGGGGGCCGGCGGGCGGGGCGAGGGGGCCGCATCAGAGGGGGCGGGGCCGCCTCAGAGGGGGCCCCCCTTCCGCCGCGCCGCCGCGCCCCCAGCCGCCGCCGTTGTTCGCCCGGCGGCGCAGAATGCTTCAGAGGGATCGTCGGGCGGGGGGCGCGTCCGCCCCCGCGCCCGGGCAATTGCGGAGAAAGCACGATGCGGGAAGGGGGGGCCCGCGTCGATTGGCGGCGTGCTTTGCGACTGATGCGGTCAGGGGGGCGGCGGTGCATGCAATTCGAGGACGGCGGCCGGCGCGCGCGCGCGCGCGCGCGTGCGTGTGCGCGCGCGCGCGCGCGCCGTGACAGGGTTGCAGGCGTCCACAATTCCTTTCCTTTTGGGGGTTGGGGGGAGCGGCGTTGGAAAGAGCGCCGCGCCCGCGCTCACGCGCGCGCCGCCGCGGCGGCCGCGCCGCCGCGCCGCGCCCGCGGCGCGCCCACGCCGTTGCCGTTGGCCGCCGCCGCCGCCGCCGCCGCCGCCGGCCGCTTGCCGCCCGCCTCGGTCTCGAGCGGCGCGACGCGCGCCTCGGACCGCAGGCGCGCGTACAGGTCGTCGATCTCAGATCTGAAGCGCTCCAGCAGCGGGGCGCGCTTGAACTTGAAGGTTGGCGTCATGAGGCCGTTTTCGACGGAAAAGGGCTCGGCCACGAGGTGGACCGCTTTGACCAGCTCAAAGCCCTTTTGGGGGTTTTCGGAGGCGTTTTGGGGCGTATTGGGGGGGGGGGTGGGAGATTAGGGGTAGCATTCAGGTTTTGCGGGCGTTGGGCGTGCGTTTGCCGTCGCACGCACCTACCCGGCTCCTTCCAAAACCCCACAACCCGCACACAGTCCGCAGACCGACGACCCTCCAAACCCCAGCCCCAGCGCCCCTTCCCAACACTGCAAACGCGCACCCCTCCACCCCAGCGCCTTACCCCAGCGCCTTCCCTTCCCAACATCGGCCCACCTTGAGTCTCTCCGCCCTGCCCTTGTCCTGCAGCAGCTTCAGGAAGTGCGCAGCAACGCGCGGCTCCGACACCAGCGCCTGCGTTTGACGTAGGGGGCCAGGGGGGGCGGGCAGGGCGGGGCGGGGTGTTGGATGCCGTGGGGGGGAGGCGGGGGGGGGGGGCGTTTGTTGAGGGCGCGGGGGTTTCTG